>FR989906.1:8897863-9497863 GCA_905404115.1 Pheosia gnoma | reverse complement strand
GCAAGCTTCTGGCCTGGATCAGTGACTTTTTATCAAACAGAACCCCTAATGTCCGCATTGGAGACTATCTTTCTGAGTCTCGCTCGGTTCTCAGCGGTGTCCCCCAGGGATCGGTACTTGGACCACTGGCCTTCATTTTGTACCTGACTGATCTGAAGAACACACTTCAACTGCCTTTCTCCTTGTTTGCCGACGACACAAAACTATATGGAAACCCAATTACGCAGTCCCAAAGCATCCAATCCGACCTCAGCGCTATACACGACTGGACCAAAGATTGGTTACTCTCTCTGAATGCAGATAAGTGCACTGTACTGCATATAGGCAAAAAAAATCCGCGTAAGGTCTATTTCCTTGGTAACCAGCAGATAATACCAGTAGAAACACAAAAAGACCTGGGAGTTTTAATAACAAGTGACCTAAAATGGGAAGCACATATAACTTGTGTTGTCAAGAGAGCCAATGCCATGTTGTACATGATACGTAAAGCATTCATGTGCCTTACACCAAAAACATTTGTGACACTCTACAAAACATATATAAGACCGCTGCTGGAGTATGCTTACGTGATATGGAACCCATACTTTAAAAAAGACATTACCCTTTTAGAAAATGTACAACGCAGAGCCACTAAAATGGTTACTAGATTACGAAATAGATCTTATGAACAACGACTTCATGATCTTGGGCTCACCACTCTGGAATACCGTAGACAGAGGGGCAGTTTGATTGAAACATACAAAATATTTACAGGTTACTATGATATCCCCGATCTCCACGAACTCTACACCATGGACGAGAGCAAACACAATAAACATCTAAGAGGACATAAATTAAAACTATGTTCAACGAGATCAAATGGGAACCCCATGAAGTATTTTCTGCCAAACCGTGTTGTTTCTGACTGGAACAAGCTACCTGAGGTTGTAATAGAAGCACCAACAGTAAACGCATTTAAGAACAGATTAGACAAATTCAACATCTCCAAGACTCGCAACGATGCACACGCATCTGCTTCCTAAAGCTGCTAGTGTGTCGCTCCAATAATAATAATAATTACTTAGTAATACGTAAACAATTATGCTTTATTTTGACGACCTAATAAGCACAGTTGGTAGTGACCCTGCTTTCTGTGTTTAGGGTCCCGGGGTCAAATCTTGGTAGAGGGCAAAAGTTGTGTGATGAGCACGAAGGTTTTACATGAGTTATGGATGTTTATATATGGGTATTATATACTAGGATCTAATACATTGTACGTTACCACTAAACAAGGGTAGCTTTGTTTGGAAACGTACAGTTCTTGTGATCGTCTGGCGATATTATTATTATTATTCAAATTCGCCAATTCAATGTTTGTCGTAAGCTGTTCACTGTCACAAATTTTGACTACATCACCCTGTACATATTAAAGTAGAGCACGCCACTGCCACGCGCAAAAGATCAAGAATCGATTTTCTACGAAGTTGGGTCGTACTAACATAACAAAAGTTAATTAAATCCTTGTTCATCTTAGCTTTTCTACGTAAAAATTTAGCCTGTGCTAACGTTATTAAGTAGTGGTAGACGCTGATTATACATAAGTGTTTTGATGGTCTACAATGTAGACCAAATTAAAACCTTTTATTTTTATTAATATAGACTCTACATTAATAAAAATAAAAGTTTTTAATTTTAAAGAAAAATTAAGATCCTCACCTACAATATGGTTTCAATTAAGTACTTAAAGCTTATATTATGTGCACCGTACAATTAGCTGGGGATGAACCCAGCATAGAGCAAATTACGAAAAGATCAAAATCAAGAGCTGCCAAGATTACCAACTCCTCAATAACAATACTCCTAGATATAAAATACCGAATTATTAAAAGCTCTAAATTAAAACCGTGTAGGTACCTACCTATTCAAACGTCTATTGAAATAAATGCCCCGTTTTATTAGGACAAATATGTGCCGAAGCCCTATAATGCGAGATACTTCTACAATAGAAGTACATACGAGTACAATAGGGCAATATCACACAACACACCATCTCAGGAATTTGGAAAATTCTCACTCTATATATATATACTACCCCACAAATGCCTCTTAAAAACAGCCCTAAATGAATTAGGGCCCTAAAAATAGCCCATTCCACATATTGCTGCTCTAAATATGGGGCGAAAAGCCCTAAGTTGGGAAGCTTTCCGTCACAACACAACTGACAAGTTGATCCAGTACTTGCTTTTATTTGCTCCGAGTTGCGTTATCTGGAGTTTGTGATTTTAATATCTAATTGAGTGAATGCATAGAAAGCTTTCTAGATAATGTCAGAAATGCATTAGCTGTGTATAATACGAGTAGGTACATTATGATCTAAAATCGTCTGTATTGCGTCATATTAGGTTATCATTTCGTTTGCGTACAGAACAAATTTTATATTTTCAGTCTATCTGCTGAAATATTCTCTGTACATGAATATAAAATTCCTCCCACAAATATAAAAGTTTAGAGTTTTGTATGTGTGTGTGTGTGGGGGGGGGGGGGGGGGGTAGACATTTTATATGTGTATTTTGTAACAAAACATCCATACAAAGAAAAAAATGCCACTCGCATGACTTCGAATGGGATATAAATACCATCACCCCTGCCTACTTCTCTGGGGAATACAGTCATGGTGTTTTTTTTTTCCAGTTGGCTATTCGAGCGCGACACAACCTTTGTTTTTTGACAATAAAAAACTGTGAGGAGCTGACAACTGATTTATGTCTCTGTGGTCAAACCCTTGTTAGATGGTGGACAGGATTCAGCCAATAGGAGCGCTTAAATTCAACGTCAAATGAATCAATATTGTTCAACAATGTTCCGTCAGTTCACAGAACTTTTTATAAGCACAGTGTAATGAAATAATTTTTATTCGGAATTCAAAACCCTATTAAATATAAATTTGAATGATTATGGAAGATGAGAATAAGAATGATACATAGCTTCTTGCTCTCCAATCTAAAGTACACCATAAACCTCACCAAGTAGGTTTAATTTGCACTGCTATGGTGTGCAGAAACAGTTTTTGCGATTACATGTAATCCCGTTATGATGGATTGTCTTGGAAGTTGGAGTAATTCTCCATAAAATGTTGGTAAAATATACTCACTTTATAGCGAAGCGACGTGCAATGTATTTTTTTACGTTTCGGTGAGCATCACGTTGTTTTTGTGGCGGGGAACGTGAACATGGAAGGATTTTTAATGTTTGTTCTAAAACAGGGACTCCCAAACTATTTTGGGCAAGATACCCCTTTTCCAAAATGAACATTACTATAACTATCTTGTGTTAATTATTAGGGGTCGAGTTTTAGACTTCGTCGATCCCCAATGCGATAGTGTATTTTTCTGAGACGATGACATGTAAAATCGTCTGCATACACTCTCAAACTCTGATCACCATGATATAGTTCCAAGCGTAGTGCCAATCGTGAGCACCTGGGATTTAAATCCCAGGTCGTGCAAGGTATACTCTTGCGTTCTGTACTAAATCATTAATCATTCGTAGTTTAGCGTCACGCCTATTTAATGACCATTGATTGCCACATACATCTTTCCATATCAAACGTCTGTTCAGACTGTGATGGATTTGACCTTTCCAAGATCATTAATCTGGTTGTGGAGGGTTCTCCTCGGACGCCTCCTACCGACATATCCAAAGTAAAGGTCAAATCCTATATTGCTTATAGGCCTAAGGGGGCACTTACAAATTTTCATATACATTTGGCTCGGTACGCGACCTCAACTGAGAAGATACGGCAAGAAACTCGGTGACCTTGTCTTTTTTTAATATTTTTTTTCCTCACGTTCGCACAGTTTCTTTCGTCGTTCGTCTTTCATCAATACTCTCCACATAGCCTTACCAATATATAACCACCAATAGCACACAGTTTATCTTTTGTACTGAGGAATAGGAAACTATTGATTGGTTCGTTTGATATCCTCTGCTATTCCGAGGGTTCAGGTAGAGTAACTACAAACTTTTATTTGTCTAACGCAAACAGGTGTAGGCGTATCATGTTGGGACTTCAAGTCAGCGGAGGCCTTCACGTCCCAGTGTGTTGGCCAATACTGACTTTACACATCAGCATGAATTTTGAGTACGAAAAAATTTCTTTGCTCTTTTCTTTTATGCGGTTTTCTAGATTTGGTAGATAAATTGCTGGCAAATCTGAATTATTAGCCATTAGCATTGATAAGCCTAGCAGATAGCAGATAATACTAGCACTGATAGCCAAGTTGGTAGAACCCTTGCCTCGGTAACGAGGATCGCAGGTTCAAACCCCGGCTCGCACCTCTGGGATTTCTGGATTTCATGTGCGAATCTCATTTTCAACCACGATTATCACTTGCTAAACGGTGAAGGAAAACTTCGTGAGGAAACCTGCATGTCTGAGAGAATCCCTCGAAAGATGTGTGAAGCCTGCCAACAAGCACTGGGCCAGCAGCGTTGTGGACTGTGGCCTAAACACCCTCGCATTGACAGAAGGCCCGTGCCCAACAATGGAACATTAATAAGGGCTAATATAATTATTTATAATGGTTTTGTGTTCCACTTTTACTGCCGCTGACTCTAAGGCCCGACATACTTATAGCCGTGCTACATATGAAAGAAATCTCTCAAAGTATGTAGGTAATAACTTGGCTGTACCTCCTTGCAAACTCTGATATTAAACCATCGAGTTTTGCCAAGCGTATAACATATTTATATTAACCAGACATATTGCTCTAGGAAAATACTTTGAACAGATTTTAATTTCGTCGTTTCGTTTTGCCCTTACTCGAAAGGTAATGGGGGAAACCTTGATTAGACGGTTTATAATAACAATTTCAAGATTGATTATCACTCGTTGTATGGTGAAGGCATGCGACGTGAGTAAATCTGTCGAAAGTCGTGTGAAGTTCACCAAACCGCACTGGGCCAGCGTTAGGGTTGCCACTTTTTTTGGAAGAAATATAGTATTTTTGCACAAAACTGCAAAAACTGATAATATTATGTCGGTATTTCATTATGCCTAGTACCTAACATAGCGTAATATCTCTACATTAAAAAAATATTTTATAGGATGTCGTAAATCCAGATAACCAACGACATAAGTCCACAAAGAGCCGGATGTGCAGAGTCCGTGTCCCTCGCGCCGGATGCAGGATCCACCGGTCATATCCGAAACGCGTCCGGTTGAATGTTGGCCGGATAAAGCTGGGCGAATAACCGCTGTTTTCGCAAATAATCGGTGATTTAAAATATTTGTGTTTGGCTGCATTTTTGTTTGCAAGGTTTAGACTAGTGACTTAAGAACATATTCGAATGTATGTATATTTACTTATAAAATATGGGTATCATGAGTAACACGTATTCATAGTCAAGATAGAGGCTATTCTAGGGGCGATTCAGCCAGCATGCGGTGAAACAAAAAAAAAACTGCAAAAAAAAAAGTTGTGCATTTCATAGACAGAAGGAACGATGTGACTATTTAGTTTTCGTTCCCCTGAAGAGTACTCACTAGTAAATAGCGATACGAGTTGACTGAAGAACCCTTGATATGTGATATTACATGACCCTTAGATATCATTCAACGGATCAGTGCAAGCAAACAAGCATTTACAGTATTTTCATAAATATAAGGTCTATAGTTGCGCACTGAGTTTCAAAGATGTCGCTTTAAACCTCATCGCAGTCCTATGTCGCCAATAGCCCGTAATAAAGAAGAGCAGCCCTGGAATAACGACAAAATGCTTATCTTGGGGGTGATATGAAATAAAAATAACTGCCTTTGGCGAATTTTACAAAATGGCGAAAAAAAGGCGGATTTTTTGAAGCGTCTGTGATGGTTAAAATTATACACAAGTAATGATTTCTTTTTAGGGATTGTTATAAATGTTTATTAGGTGCCTATCTGTCAGCACAATTTTACCTACTAGTGTTAAATATACCAAGGGCCCTATGGCGTGAAATTTATAGACTACTTGTGATTTATATAATTAAAATTTAATTAAATACTCAGAACACTTTTCAAAACAACCGATGTCAATGAGGCGCCATAGAGAAGAGAGAGAAATCCATAGAGAACATTATGTATAGAGAATTTTTCATAGATTATTGTCCAACTAACACTTATTATTCCTATGGATTGAAGCTTTATACTGACTACATGACATAAAATACAAATACATCATCAATTCAAAAATCACAGTTCAGTAAGTATTACCGTGTCCCATAAATCTCAGCATTAAGGGGGAAACCCTTAAAAAAGTTATAAATATTCACGCCACCTTCACAGATATCTTTACCGCTTGAGATTTTTATTTCTCTTAACCAATAAAGATCCCTTTTATGGGAAAAGGGGCGTTATGACATGAACTAGTGTAGGGGCATAAACTCGTAGGTATTCATTGTGCGTTTGCAAAGTACGGTAATATTATGGGGTCAATAACTTTTATAAGCTTTCCTTATTCGAATACTTAGTAGGTATTGTATTCATTTCTTATATTTTCGCGAATACTACACATTGACATAAAACTTATTTTACAGATTTTATCGCGTTTATTTTATGTTTTTATGTTCCCGACGTTTCGGCCGCTTTACAGTCCTCCTGTGATCATGGTTGCTGTAAAGCATACGACGGAAAACATAAAATAAACGTGATAAAATCTATAAAATAAGTTTTATTTCAACTTGGTATAAGTGCTTTGATATTACCAAGATTAATTTTATACAATGCAGGAATATTCCGCTCCTCGACACATTTATGATTAGGTATTATTAGGTAGGTAGGTAAGTATAGATTTTCACCTTTAAGTCTACATTCTGCTCTTGAGTCAGAATATACTTGACGACATTGACTGCACATTATTTAAGAAAATGTAATATATAGAGGAGTGGCAATCATTTTTAAGAGAAAATGAAAAAGTTAAATGAAATGTTCAAAGGTATGTCATTGAAACCAACACCTTTTAGTGACTTTCCACGTTCAAAGGGACTTTCATCGCGAAAATATGAGGCGTAGATAATATACATTTAGTTTGATGCGGCCACGAGATCTGCCTGAATGCTCCTTGAAATAACCGAATGCATCATAAAGAAACATGTTGACCATTCTTCACGAAATGCATATATTTATTATATACAACTAGCCATGCTTCAATCAATCTTTGAACGAGTTAGAGTTTTCAAAAATCCTGCCTTAAGCCACTGATGGATAATGATGGAGATGGAGGCTAATCGTTCGATCCAAGTGTGGACTATCCAACGATGATTGCGATCCTCAGACATGAGGAACCGACCATAGAGAGAGAGAGTGAGACATTGAGCAATCGTAAAGAATACGATACCAATTTTATAAATGTTATATCTGGGATCGCTCTTCCAATGGCATCATAAAACATAGTTGAAACAGACGCACTCCGAATTTTATTTCAAATCGTCGGAGCGCAGAACTCTACCGGAATACGTTATAAAACGAATGAACAAATGTTGGAAGAGTTGTAGGTCCAAATGACAAGTCGCGAGCACACGCCGCTCGGAAAATAAAGGACTCCTAATGACCCGTGAAATCGGCGTTTGCAGTTTTTTCGCCATTTTATTATTGCGAATTCAGTGGGATGTGGGCGGCAAGTCACGAGTTCCTGAACATTGTTAGTTGTGTCAGCATTTTCCGGGCGCTTTTAACATGCTGACTGATCTGATTAGCGCAGTAAGCAGTGACTCTTCTTTCTGTGCTGATGGTTCTGGGTTTGAGGCCTGGTTGGGACAAACTGTGTGATAAGCACGAATGTTTGTACCCGACTCATGGATGTTTAATAATCCACTTCTGAGCGAAGCAAACTATGTGTTAAGGATTATTACAGAATCTAAGATTATTATGTATGATGTCAAAGTGTAGCGTGTTTGCGCCTCGCATGGCAACACACGAGCTAATTTATTTACTTTTTAACCGACTTCAAAAAGGAGGAGGTACTCAATTCAGTCGTATATTTTTTTGTAATAAACATGGTTGTTAAAAAAAAGAGTTATATATAAATAAATGAAAAAAAAAGACAAGCATGCCGAGTTCCTCGCCGGATCTTCTTAGTTGAGGTCGCGTCCCTATCCGGTTGTAGAGTTAAGAAAAAAATAATGTTAATAACAATTTGTAAGTGCCCCCGTAGGCCTATACGCAATAAATAATTTGACATTATTGTAAAAAAAATTTGGACGATTAAAAAACAGTTCTCAACAAACATAAACACTAGGTACGGTTACTCTACTCAGACAAAAAAACAACGCATTTCTCATAGACAAGGCAGATGATAAAATATAAACAAATAACTCTATATTCAGTGCAATAACGTGGTTACCTTCAGTTGGTTATATTGTAACGTGGTGTGACAATGTTTCAACACGGACACGTCCCGCGGGGACCCTGCAGTGACCCAGATACATCACACCCGCTTAGTGTCCCGCCATTGAAGGAGGAAATAAATAACATTATGCTAATTTTATAGTAGTCGTAGTAGTATCAGTGATAACCAAGTTGGTACGACGATCGCCTTGGCTATAAGGTGTGCGGGTTTAAACCCTAGACGTCTGGGATTGTCGGATTTATTATTTGCTGTACGGTGAAGATAAACATTCTGTGGAAACCTGTCGTCACGTCTGTCGAAAAACGTGTGAAGTTCACCAAACTGCACTAGATTAGCGTGGTGTACTATGACCGAAATTCTTGTCATAATGAGTAGGAGAGTGCACGGTATAATAGCAGTAGGTTCGCCCTCTATAACATTGGGACCAAATACCACCCGCGAAATGTGGGTGCACTACAGTGCATCTCTGGCCACCCCTTCGGAGATTACAGACGTGATGGTGTGTGTGCGCCTGTGTGTGTGTGTGTCTGTGTGTGTGTGTGTGTGTGTGTTTGTGTGTGTGTGTGTGTGTGTGTGTGTGTGCGTGCGTGCGTGCGTGCGTGTATGTGTGTAATTTCATAACAATTTTTCGAAATGTTTCTATATCTATACATGTAGTAAAAATGTAACTGATCGCTATCTATATATGGAAGATATATGGGAAAAACTATTATCGTGGGTCATTATCAACGCATTAGAACCCAAAACAATGATTGTTAGATTTTTGTCTGTTTATCTGTTGGTCCGTGCGTTGGTGCGCGCTAATCTCAGAAACGGCTTAACGAATTTGGGTTCGGTTTTTAGTAATGTATTGTGGTAAGCTTCACTTAAAATGAAGTGTTTGTTTTATTTCAATAAGTTCATAAACGAAAAAGTTATATCGATTTAAAGACGCGGACGAAGTCGCGGGCAACAGCTAGTTTATAAGAAGTAATATTCACATTTGTATAATATTAGGATTGCCTGTGTCGATGTTTTGATTAATTATCGTGTTAATAATAATATACTCGGTAGCAATAATTGTGGGTCACCAAATAAACCTTAATTTCTCGAAAACTTAGAACGCTAGTTTATTGAAATAAAAATCGTTTTTATAGAAAATTTAATACAACTCATATAAAGTGAATAAAACTTCTTCGTTGCTATAAATTAATGCTATTAAAAAGACAAAATACAAATTGTATTTTCTTATTAAAAAATATTCCATTAAAATTTTACGAAACGTTTCTGGAATTAAACATTCAAAATTAATGTAGTAATTATTACACTTATGTAGGAGAACTCTCCCAAATATTAAGGTACCTCTAGATTTTTCTGGATTTATTTTATTTCATTTATATTATCAATTACTAAACGGTGAAGGAAAACATCGCGAGGAAACCTGTAGGTCTGAGAGAACCCCTGTGAAGTCCGCCAACTCGCACTAGGCCAGCGTGTTGGACTATCGTCTTATCCCCTCGCATTAAAGAGAGGCCCGTGCCCAACAGTGGAACATAACAAAAAGAGTTAGTATTATTATATATTAAATATTAGTGTACCCAATTCATTGCTCTGAAGTATATATTCACAAATTTTGAGGAGTTAGCGTATAATACGGGTTTAGGCTGAATGCAATTTGAATATCAAAGCGAATAGACATTCGTGGGTAGTTATTGTGTCAGGTGGCAACTCGGCTACAATCTGAGGTCTGTGTGTGGTCCGTGCCGCAATTAGCAATCGACCCTTGTAATTGTTTAGGCCGGGACCGAGAAGGGTCGGACTCTACATTATTATCCACTCTATGTCGGTCTATAGAATAGTACCTGTTGAAACATTTTGGTAGTGAAATTCCTCAGATTACAAGAGCAAGGATAATATGCGGCGTGTGTAGAAAAAAAAACTAAGTGACGTCTGCAACCATACCATTTTACACAACCCGGACTCAAACAGCGTCATGGCCCACAGGCGGTGCTCGCAACCACTAAACCAAGTTTCAACGCGGTAGTTGATGTAACAATTCTAAATCATTCATCATTTAATCGTAATTGATTACCGGTTTAATTGTTTCTCAACAGTATCGCGCATATTTGTATAATAGGTGATTACAACGAGATGAATCTGTACCGGGATGCTGGCGGGGGCGACCGTGATTGACAAGTGGATCGGTGCCAAGCTGCCCCGCCTAGGTGGGTCTTATGACAACAGGTAAACAACATAACTAATTGATGAAACAGTACCTTTGTTCGTACCTCATAATCAAAAACTATTCACATAAGTGTGAGATTATTTGTTAGCCTCCCGTATACTTGTGTAACAACATTAGACTATAAAGTATATGGTCAAAAAGGAAGAGGTTATTAAATTTGTACCTCACGTGCACAAAGCCTGGTGTATGTGTTAGTGTGTTTATCTGAGCATCGAGTGAGTGACACGCGCTATGCGGATGCATACCCCGGCGGCATTTCACTTTGATGCGCCAGCGACCGTTTGGTTGCGCTGATTTATTGCGATCAATTTAATGACGATGACTTTATTGTAGCAATATATTGGTATGGGGATTGATGGACATTATGCCCACTGGTTTAGAGTGTACGTTGTCTGTCAGTTAGTCAGACAGTGTGCAGAAATAATTGTATCACCAGACGAACATACCAATTATACGGTCCCACACTAAGCACCGCCTGTATTATGTGTACAGTACAATGTACTGAGGGCGAACTCAGTATATAATACTTACATACATACTAAACATCCATGACTCGGGTAGAAACATTCGTGCTCATCACACAAAGTTTGTCCCTACCAGGATTGGAATCCCGGACCCTCGGCGCAGAATGTAGGGTGCACTACCTACTGCGCTAAACAGGTCGTCGATAATAATATGTTTAATATAAATTATTAATTAGATTACTATAGATTTATAATTATATATATACTTTGATTCGTATCTGTTTTACTGTGACAGCCAATCTGAAAAAGACATAGCTAGGATGAGTGCGTGAGCAAGTGAGTCAGGTGTGAGTAACAGACATCGGGCGCTGGCAGTGCGTTGAGCTTGCGACATCACGTGTGTGCGAAATGTGGGGTGCGTGCGCCTGTTATCAGCCCAGCATTTTCATTATCATAAAAATCCTATCAATTCTAGCCTCCAAATTTATTAAAAGACAGAAAGTTATTTAATACTTCTGAAAAATGCTGATATACTATTATAAATGGATTAGATTAGTTTTTTAAAACGTTTGAGGCGAAACCTTACTTAAAAAACTAAAACTGTTAAAAATGTAAGTTACAAAAATTATTTGCGTGCTTCAATGACCGACCACGTCCTAACAATTTTGCAATTCCAGCTCGGGCATATGCAGCACCTAGGCTGAAAACATGGCAAATAACAGGTGTCAGCGCTCGAGCGAGGCAGCGGACTATATGCCTTGGCCGAGCACTGTTAGCTTTCACTTTCCTAAAACAAGCCGCTCGCTCAAGGCTGCGGGGTCAGGCTGGTTACAACTAATAGCCTAACGATCAAAAGTTTCTCCTACTTTGACATGTCCTTTACTAATGACGTATACCCACTGCTAGTAGGTATAAGCATTTTCAGTTGCTTGTAATTTGATAATCTCTAATTGCTGGTAACTCTGGAACACGTGACCTGACCTAGCAAACCACGTGCTCACTAAATATAGGGTGAACGTATCTCTTGTCGGCACTCTGCATTTGACAATTAATTTGCCAAATAATTGAGTTGGGTTCCTCGCCTTTGTTCGTTTTAATCGATGTTTTAGTGTAGAAACAAATTAGGTTTTGATAACGTAGGCTCCCATTAGGTATTTTCAATGGGAGACGACGTTAATATAAAGTTATTTTAGAGTTCTATTAGAAGGAGTATCGCAATTATAAAGAAGATATAAGGGTATGTTTATTTTTATGTGTGAGGAGGACACACTTACTTAATCTAAAGTATTAATTTATTTAACACCACCGGATTGGAGGTACAATTAGTAAATGATTAACTGTGTCTGGTATTCGTTGAAATGCCACAGAAACCTTAGCGGGCGTGCCTATAACAACTTACCAAAGTTTTATCACAATTGGATGAATTGTATAGGATCGTATATGGACACACAAAAAAACATTATTTGAATATAGCCTTTGGGGCTTAAACCGGTAGATTATTGTTAAATGCTGAGTCATATAATTTGATAGATCGATTGGGCGATAACAGGTTCACGTACCCTCTTTAAGATTTTAATGCGCAAACGTACCTGTAGCTATTGCTACAAGTATCGTCGAAACGTCACAATGTATCTATGTAACCTTGCGATGCATTTCATTTGACGCCTTCATTCATTTGTCATGATCTGGTAGAGTTGCACTATCTTATTAACGGCTAGTTAAACGACAGATTAAGATTTAATTTTACTGTGTAGTATTTCTCATTGAAATTTAGCGGCAGTTACTAATTATTAACTACAAGACCCTGTCGCTAAAAGATCGGTTGTCGTGACCAGCGAAGATAGATTTTTCTGTCACATGTACCTCGGGCGTCAATATGTTTATAAATAAGATTATTTCCCCCTTTTTTATACGTTAGTTTTTTTAGTGGTGGGCCGAGCCGTACTTACTTAATGAAGGTTCACGTTCACTCTTGGTCTCTTTTTCTGCAACTATATGTTATACTAGAACAAGACGTGTTTTCTGTCATTTGGAGTTGTACAACAGTTGTAATGAAATCTTATCGCATAGTCCCAAACAACGGGGCATTAATTACGTTTATAAGTAACCCTAGACGACGTTAGAAATGTTTAGACCAGAAAATTGTGCTGTCTAATTTACCACTTGCGAGTAATTAAGTTACCAACTGCAGCTCAATAAAATGACACTTAGCTCGTAGTAATCTATGATCAAAATGTAAACCACAGATTTTTACCACAGTGGAATCCATCCCATTGGCCAAAAGATCAATCATTAGTCTGCTCTCGATTCCGCCCACGTGGCCTAAATCAATATTAATTGGGCACATCGTACCTCACCCTCTATTAGTAATTACACACTGATCAATATACTTCGGAGGTCGATAAGGTCAGTGAGAGGAAATACGAGGGAAATTAGTGCTTGTAGAAGGAGGAAAGGAAAATGTGATTGCGGAAATTTGTGGTGTAATTTGGAATGTTCGATTTCCTTTTTTTTTCTTTGGAAGGAGTGAAAAAGTGTGTCGTTAAATGCGGCTGTATGCCTTCAACGAATCAAGACCGGACTTGTTTTGTTTTTACTGCTAATGTTTTTGTCCTAGTTATGTTGTTTTTAGTGCCAATTTGGTAGATAACATTTACATAATGGTGATGAAGTTATCATTTTAGTAAGTCAACCACTGGCTCAGAGTACTTATATACTACTTCAATTTGTAGAATTAAATCTAACCGAGGCGGTGGGTGTATCAAAGCAGGTCTAAGCTGTTTTTACTCTGTTAAAGCAACAAAATTACTCTCTATATTTAGTATCGCCAACTAAGTGAATGGAATTTCAACGAAGTATATCAGTGGCCTTAGATGTTTGTATATATTCTCGTTATTTTATTGTTTTAATTCAACTTTTTCATATCGTTAATATAATAGCGCAGTTAAAACCTACTTGCTATGTGTATTTAGATGCTCTTTGCCACGATATTAGAGAGTTGTAACAGGTTTTTTAATTAACTTTATTATATAGCAACAATGACAATATATATAGCATTTAAGTAGTTGCAATTCCAACCCTATATTTTAGAAACAATGATCGCTACAATATTTCCAACAATAATGTGCCAGCACTTTTTTTTTATTAGAAAATATTCATATTGTCTTTGAATTTTCAGTCGCGTGGTGATAAGATTTGTGATACGGACTCCTAAATCAGATCCTGTTCAGTATTCCCGCATCGTGCTGGGGTTGGACCCACCGCTTATTTTATTGAAATAGAACTAAAGGCAGCCATTAGTTCTGCGATTCGTTTTTAAAAGACACGCGATTTGAATAAATGAGTTTTGGGTTTCAGTCTATATTTCCCTAACTCCAGTTTATTGCGATTGTGTAGGATAATCTAAACTAACAGAAACGCATAACTAATATGGTGTAATGGGGGCATGGTAATGATACTAAAATTATAGAAACCATGGATTACATAAATAATAATAATAAGTCATGGGCTACAAATGTTGAAATTATTGAGAGCGCAATGTATCATAAACAACTCCATCACAACACAACGCTCCGAGCGATACCCAACGCTTGCATTTGTAGAGCGCACTCAAGCGTTTCGAGTTTTGATTTACATTGCAGTTTTAGGTCTTAATTTGCAATTATGTTTTGGGGTCGAGTCACCTTCGTCCGTAGGAGAATTAAGTACCCTCGAGATACCCTACACGTGACCCTGGGTGGTGCCAACCAGGTGACAACTCTACTGGTGGTAGGCTTCGGCCGTGGCTAGTCACCACCCACTGAACAAAGCCATGTCGCCAAGCGGCCTAGCCGTGTTCCGGCATGATGTTCGGTGTTGCCATTCATGGATGGCGGGTCAGATCAGTTGCGCTGCATGTGCCTAGTGAATGTAGCGTCTCGATCTACTGCCGCCTTCCTACCTAGGCAAGTATGCTCCATCGTAGATCTCATCGTCACTTACCATCAGGTGAGATCGAGATCAAATACTTGCCTATAAGGTATAAAAAAAAAAAATGTTTTTTTTTTTAATTTAAATCACTTTGACTTTGATTTCTATTATGATTACACTAGGTAAGTACCTATAATTATTGCACCTTATAAAATGAGGATGATGAAATCTCAGAAACAGTTAATTGTTTAAAAATTGCTCGCTTGTGGTAAACAAATCGTTTGTTTCCCTTGGAAGGTTTTATTTCTCCACTATCAAATTTCTATTCCAGTGTTATGCCCAGCCGACATGTCAGTCTCCATGAGGTACACGAAGCTGAAGGCGGAGGAGGCGGCCCTAATCGCCGGAGAGGTGACCAAGCCCACCTGGGAGTCCAGGAACGAGGGTATCCACGAGAGGGTCAGCTTTGAGGACACGCTGTGGGGCTTCGACCTCGCTGGAGGGTCGTACTATCAGACACCTTTGAGGGTCACTTTTGTGAGTACCTAAGCTAATAGTAAATGGAAACTCAGGCTTGTTGAGTAGACCATATTTATACAGGTGATTCAGAAAGAGTATAAAAGCCTGGATTTTTTTTATTGACACATATCTGACTTCACATAGTGTTTACAAATGCGTTAAAGACGCTCAGGTTGATGACTTAGTATACCCGTTCTGAATTACCGTGTATAAATAAAAGTGGAATCTATAATGGTTGCCACATTTAAAAATTACTTTTTTAAATGAAGATAAGATAGTCTACCTTCTCAGAGAAATAATCGAAATAGCTCGAACAAAACATTAATGATTGTAGTATTCATATACCGCACTTGTTCTATGAAGGGTCAGGTTCAAGGTCTTCAAATGACATTCCAAGGTCAACGTTTCAGGTGAAACCGGAGAGTCGTGCGGAGAAAGCTGGCATCAAGCCGGGGGATCGGCTGCTGAAGATCAATGGCATAGACACGTCTACCCTCACCATACAAGAGGCGCACGACATGATCGTGGAGTCTGGGATCCATATCAAGTTGTCTGTGACATCGTAAGTACCATAATACTAATTAATGGAACTAGGCGATACTTGACGGAAATCCATTGTTAAACAAATGTGGGAAGAGGAACCCACCACTGACCCTCGGCTTGTCAACTTGTCCAATTTTAAACTAAACAAGTTTAATCGATAATTAAAGAAGCCAGCAACACCGAACTCCTCTAAAATGTTAGTCGAGAAATCTATACTCCTCTCCTGCAGTGTGATTTTGAAACCTCGGAAATCGGAATCGGATTCGGAACGGTAGTTTGCGTTTACGAAGTTATTTTAATAATGGTAGGAAATAGTAGAAAAAATATTGAACGCAAAATCTAAACTATTACAGTTTCTTGTGATAAAAAGCTTCATACTTATAACCACATAAATCAAACATTAAGTTGAACACTTGTTATTTTTGATATTCACGTTTCTAAGCCTACGTGTTAGTTTATTAATTTTTGTACCGATCTTTGTAAACTGACAAATCCAATGAAAAAAAAGTTTGTTTTATCTATGTCTGAGGTTTGTTTATTGTTGTGATGAGAAAATGACAAAATAACTAAAATTAATGTTGATTACCTATATAATTTGTAACATCATGTCACATAGATGCTCCCTGTTCGTGTAAAAATAAAAAACTAGGTTGCAAGGATACAGCGCCATCTATTAAAAATGTTTGCAACCGAACCTGCGTATTCACCCCTGTCCGTCCCTATAAAGTTTGAATATGTGCTTTTGTCTTATTAATGATGCGAATGAAATAATTTTTAAATGTATAATGAACAAATTGTATTAAATTAAATAAATAAGTAGGTTGGTACCTAAATACATTTAGGATTGCATTGTATTTATTGTTTCATCCAAAAATACGGCTTTAATTCTGCTATTAAAGCCAGTACAATATCCAATAATTCGTATAATATCAAATTGAGTAAAAAAAAAGACTAAATGCCATCGGAAAGACTTCCTACACATAAATCTCATCGGAAAGTTATCGTCGGATCGGAATGATTTTCCGTCGAGAAACGTCAACAATCTTCGAATTCGGAAATCAAAATAGCAGTATTTGTTTACAAAGTTCGGTACAGCAAAAATAATAATAAAAACATATAGGCCTAGAAACGTGAATATCAAAAATAACAAGTGTCTGACTTAATGTTTCATGTGTGTGGTTATAAGTTTGAAGCTTTTTATCATAAAAAGCCCGTATTAGTTAAAATTTCGCGATCAATATTTTTTCTACTATTTCCTACCATTATTAAAATAACTTCGTAAACGCAAACTACCGTTCCGAATCCGATTCCGAGTTCCGAGGTTTCAAAATCACACTGCTGAACTGGCTAATCAATCTAACGCGCTGTGAATCTGACATCTTTTGTTGACTTAAAATGGAGGGTCGCGAACTCAAATACGTTTGACAGTTGATAGGAATCCATTACGGGGTGGGGTTAGGTTAACAAGCGGTTAAATAGAACATTTGTTACGCGCTAACTCGCACTTAGCTACAAAGCTCTATCTTTTACATTACTGAGAAAATATCGCAATTGTGTTGTTGCCTATATTGTATTGCACAATTATATAATTAAAATTATTTTTAAGGATTTTATCGCGTTTATTTTATGTTTTTACGTTCCTGACGTTTCAACGGCTTTAAAGCAACCATTGTCACGGGGGGACCTAGGACCCCAGGACGAGAGGAAGTCCTCCAGTAAAAAAATAAAATAAACGCGAAAAAATTCTTAAAATTTGTTCAAATTCAATGCGCGTAAATATATAAGAAATTAATATAATTGATATTTAGCTAACAGAGAAATAGTGGGTTAACAAAACGATCTTTAATTTTCAGACCTGATGATTTTGAAGATTCCTACTATTACTACGAAGATCCTATTGTAAGTACTTATAATACTGGTATACCCATATTCGTTCGTTTGATTACGAAACATAACTATCCATAATCCATGTTAGCCATGACGATTATTTTTTTATATTACTAGAATAGTGTAAATACTAATTTCTAATTTCTTCGCTAGATCCGCCATCTAAGCTAAAGCGTGAACTCTCATTATTAGTTTAACAGCGAGTGTGGGAATTGAACCCAAAATATCTCGGTTATAAGGGCGACCCATCTAATCACTAGTCTATTGATGTTTTTTTCGCGACAATCGCTCGTCAGAATGCGCTCAATGCACAGGTATGTGGAAATCGGAAGATTAAAAAACGAGGCAGGTAATATTGTTACCAGTATGTTACTTATAAATATAGCTCGGAAATTTATTTACTTTGTGCTAACAATTCAAGTATGTGCTTCCCCTAAATAGTTACTAAACCATTTTAATACTTAATCCTGTATACTTAAGTCTCGTTTGTGTGTTGAATATTAAACAGTAACTCATGTAGAAGCGAATGAACTAAATAGAGAAATATCAATTATAGGATCTCTTGAATAGAAAAATAAAATGTTATCTGCCCATGACAACCTTATTTTTTAAGTATGGCTTATTCACCTAAGCCATTAAAGTATTCTTCAACAAAGACATAGAAATTAGACCACTCCACTACCGGGAAAACGCTACATTTTCATCTTATCATACTGCATCTCAGACACTATACCCCAGCTATCATTAATGTATTATGATTTACGTGCAAAACGCGTAAAGGCCCTTATTTATTGCGTTTCACGAATATTATTGTCTTAATAACAATGCCGGAATATCTCTCCTTCCCCCTTTACCGAGTAACCTAAAAGCGAAAGCGCTATTCAGATATAAGACATAATCCGGTCCAGACAGCTGTACCTAGTACGGACGTCGGTCCCACCTGAGTCTAAACAGGTTTCTCGACGAAGCGTTCCAAAACAATTTGTTTGCGTTTCCGAACAGAAATTTGCTAATAAACGTTGCGATATTGGGGCAATTACATCACGTTGGCGCAAATAGGGTTATGACTTCCTGTTTCCGGTAATAATAAGAGCGTTCAGTTGTTTTCTTAATAAAGCACGTATAGTTAAATACCTCATAGAACGAACCCTATCGAGATTTGTCTAGAAATACGATAACTAAAAATCAGTAGACCTTCCAAAATATTTTTCCTCATAATGCGTCATATAGTTAATCATGATAAGATACGAGTAATATGTGATACATTGAAATAAAACTAATTTTGCGGATTATATTGCATTTATTTTATCTTTTTTACGTTCCCAACACTGTGACTCAGTGAGCACTTTCTGCGTAGATCGGACCGCGAACAAACATTTCCCAAATGATGTTCATTTACTATGCAGTGGTTGAAGTATATCCGTCAAGTGTCCACAACCCTATTGTTTAAATAAAATATATCGGGGCTATCTATCTATTCTTAATTATTTCGAAAACTTAATAAAGTAGGGGTTGTTTGTTACGGAGTGACAGATTATAAACAGCGCAGGGTAGCTTCATTAGAAGCTTGAAGTATATTCCCGGAATATTTGCTATAATTAAGGGAACCGTGGACCAATATAGATTGCTCAGAAGGCTCACTAATTGGATGACCCTTTCTGTTAAGGTTATCATTATAATTACAACAGAAGCTTCTCAAAAAGAATTATTTAAAATTTGAGCTAGTGAGTCGTCAGGGCAATGCCTTAAAATCAGATTTGTATCTTATTTCATCACCGCTATAGTGTGACGGCTGCCTCGAATAGAGATCAAGTGGGTTATTTTAAATCATTCGGAATCGGTATCAGCAAAGGACTTGAAAGTTTCCGCTGTCGGTGTCGCTCCCAACGTGCTTTCCGACGGAAACTTTATGAAAAAACTAATAGGTATTTCCATCGAGAGACGTCAAAAATCACCAAATTCTGAAATGTTAACAGCGATTGGGGAATTACAGTTAAGATTTTTTCGATTCCGTTTATATTATTTATAGTAAATATTCTGATTCGTATTCGTTGATTTCATTTTTTTCAGGTAGATGATTATGAAATTGAAGAGCAGAGACGACTGGAAGAAGAGAAGGCCAGGAAACGAAGAGTTCATGCTAAAGTGGTGAGTACCTACTTTTAAATACTCAACTCTAGTTTAGTACTGCTGTCTCTACTCATATTATGTAGGTATATTGGAGCTATCTGAAATATTATTGCTTGAAGCTATAATAATAGGGTAATAAATGATATCTTAATTTAAAAATGATCGCATGCATGTACGAATGCCGTATAAACATAAATCACAGGGTAGCGACAAAAATGAATTATTAACCGACTTCAAAAAGGAGGAGGTTCTCAATTCGGTTGTATTTTTTTTTTTATTTTTTTTTTTATGTTTGTTACCTCATATCTCCGTCATTTATCGTCATGCCAAATAAACAACCGACGAAGAATAACAAAAGTATACTCAGTAACGAGATGCGCGGACCAATTTGTAGGTATAGTCTTTGGCGCAGACCGGCAATACTCGACTCAGTTGTTTGTTTGGCACCGACTTCAGATTAGTTAAATATTTGATGTGGTTAGACAAGGTAGATTTCAAGATTAGATTATTTTTTGCTTTTTAGTTTTTTGAAGACGGTTTTTATTTTGTTAAAAAGTTTTTTATAAAATAAAGCGTAGAGCGGTGTACACACAAAATAATGCAGTAAGTAGTTCTACCACCTAATTAAAATAGATATTATCATCTTAGAATGGTAGCTACCATCATCCTTTAGCTTATCTTTAAGCTGATAAGAAGTAATAATACGGTATTACAGCAATTATTGCTTTATCTAGAGTTCTTTACAATAACATTCTAAGGCCTAAATTCCTAAATTAATACCTATAAATTTCTGTAGTAGCCAACCAAAAGGAAAACTGATGCTTTTATAGAACAATAGATTGCTGACAGCTTCAAATAAATCATGTCCATATTTAATCCTAAAGTAAATTTATATACAACTAATAAGATAAAATACAAACCTTCACATTTGGAGAAGATTCAAACCTATAAAAATTACGAGAACATTACAAATGGTTTATTAGATAAAAAGTGATCTGTAATAAAATTGTAAATGCATTAAAACTAAACGCAAAGCAACACTGGTGCTCAGTAATATATGACGTTTAACAACGTTATAGAACTTCTCTAAATTAGGGGGATAATCAATAAAAGGATAGGATTTTTACAGCTAAATTGCCAAATGACAATGGAAAAGTCCTCTGAGAAACACTATTACATATAAATTTATTTATTTCATCAAACAAAGACCGGCTAAATAATAGTCTTCAATATATTTATCAATCTCTTTGTCTTGTTTGTTGTGTCAACTACGAGTATTTGTTTGGACAAAACAGATTATGATTTGAGTCGTCCCCGGAGGGCGTTAGTTAATAAGTCTGTATTCTACGAGTAATGTTGACTTGAAATGTTTCAACGTGTCTGTTTTCACTTTCAGAGTTCTTACTGGAGTCTGCAGTGGCCGTGGGTGAGCAGAAGAAAGCTGATTTACAGAGAATCCAACTGTTTTATGGTGAACAGCCGGTATGAGGAGCAGCGCAGGTACCTGGACTCTAACTTAATAAATAACCAATCATTTTCTTTCAAGATCAAATTATGATTCTGTTCAACTAAGTTTAAGCGAAAAAAATAATAGGATCTTTAGTAAAATTGTAATGAAAGCTTAAAAACTTATTTTTAGGGGTTGTGGGAGTTAGTACTAGGTACACGTGTTAAGCGTATACTTTAATAAACTATATACTTACATATTTTCATCTTAATTTTCAGAGACAAATACCCAATAAGGCCATCGCTAAGATACTTCGATGATATTATACTCTACAATGACGAAAACGAAAAGGAAGTGAAATCAAGACAGCCATCTAAGCGAGGTCCAACACAAAGTGTCCGTAATGACGTCAACGGGTCTGAAGAAATCAGTGATGGAGAATTCAGCGAAGATGAAGAAGTCGATGATACGAATATCCCAACTATAGTTGAACAGGACGAAGAACTTTCAAGAGATAAAACTAGAAATGGTGATGAAGAAACAGTTAATATAACTGATGTTTCAAACGATATTACAGAATATGATTCAGCACCAGAAAATGAAATACACGAAATCAGTTCGGTAAATGGTAATACAAACAATGCATTAGATTATGATGTAAGTGATGAAAATGATCCTAATGATACACCAATGGCAGAACGTACTGCTTCAGATAATTACAATGAAAAACTCTTCCGCGGACCGGCACGACGAGCAAGTCTGTCTGTGAAACGCCTTATGAGTGTTGATGGAATAAATACCACTGAAACTATAAATAACGATGGAAATAATGAAGTCGAAGATGATGATGTACTTAACGAAGTGTTGGGCAAAAGTGATAGCACTGCTAGGAATGAAGAAGACAACATATTAGACAGCATACTAAGTGACGATGGACAGAATTTAGAGAATTCCGAGTCTATGAATGAAAGGTAAATTGATATGTCATACAATTTTGAATGAATCATTAAAGTTTTCAGCAGAAAGATTTCACAATGATGTGTGCTAGGTTATCACTGTGAAAAGAAAATAATTAAATTGTATAAGAACTACACAAGTTTTTCAATGTATCGTTTAGATGAAATAATAATATTTTACTTCATCATCTGCCAATTGTATTCAATTATCAACCAGTTAACGGTTCACTAAGTATTACTTTTAATTTGTGTTGAACAGATAATGTCGGACCAAACGTGAATAAATTGTTTAACAATCAATATTCATTTTCTACGGTAGAGATGGGAAAAACAAAGCGATGAAGGGGATCAATGTTGTCTGCAGAACTCTACATACCTACAATCAAATAGATGGCTAATTTAATTCAAAATTTTGAATTCTACTACAAAAATAAGTCACTGTTCTGAATTAGAATTTCGGTTTTGTGCGCTACAAAATATTTTAGAATCTCCTTAATCTTCAAGATACATTTACCAAAAGGGTGCACTTCAACATAGGCTTTCTATATACATTATAAAGGGTCGCCTGAACCCCTAAAGCTGCTTGTAGAATGGACCCTGACATTATTTCTGCCTGTTAAATTAGCCTTTTGTGTGTTGCCGTGAGTGTGTTTTAGTTGTACATACATTGTAACCGCTAGTTTCCAGAAACTTACTCAGATGCTTGTCTACACAGGTTTATAAATACTTTAAAACTTCTCTTTGAAACGGCAAGGTTCAGTACGTCAAGTGCGAGATGATTGGTAAGCTGACCGTCTACTTTAAAGTCTACCTATTTTGACATTTTGTATGGAAAAAAAACCTTGATTGCGCTACTATACGTGCTGAATACGTACACACTGCGTATATCAGGAACAGTGTCAAAATTTTACACATGTTTTTCTTATAACAAATTCTTCTTGTTTTTTTAAGTTGACAATCAGCTACAAATTAGTTTCGAGTTTCGAGTAATTCTTGATAAAATTTACCGGACATCTTCGGCGAACTTGAAACGTCAAGTAATACTATTTTTTTTTTTTTATTACATTATAGGCAAGTATTTGATCTCGATCTCACCTGATGGTAAGTGACGATGAGATCTACGATGGAGCATACTCGCCTAGGTAGGAAGGCGGCAGTAGATAGAGACGCTACATTCACTAGGCACATGCAGCGCAACTGATCTGACCCGCCATCCATGAATGGCAGCACCGAACATCATGCCGGAACACGGCTAGGCCGCTTGGCGACATGGCTTTGGTCAGTGGGTGGTGACTTTTATTTTAATTTCCTACAGTCCTGCACGTTTATGAACACACAATGGTTAATATCCCACGAATAATATACATTATTTATTAAAGAAACACATTTATTGGAAAATAAAACAAAATTGGCAACTTCGCTGTTCAACTTCCCGCCAAAAAGTCTTATAGCAACTGTGTAACGTTCGAAAGGATCCTGAAACAATTTTCAACTAGTTACCTGACACTATGCTCAAACTTCAAACATACTTAGACACCCTAAATCTCGAGAGCTGAAAAGTTTAAGTCGTTATCAAAGCGTAAGTGGTTGAGCATGACCGAGCCATTGCGAGACACGGCCCTCTGACCCAAATGTTTGCTAACAATTTGCGGCTGACCCTGGACAACCCAACCTTTAGGTTTCCAAACCGATACCGAGATGTCAAAGGTACCTACTATCAACAAGTAATTAGTGAACTACATACAATAATCCGATGCGTTTGTGATGATCTAATATTTTTTTTATAATCAACTTATACAGGCTGTTAGTTGCTTCGTACCGAAAACCGATACCATGGACTCAGGTCAGGTTTCATGGCTGGACCCCCAGAATTTAAAAAAATCCGACGATCTTTTCATGAATATACGCTCTTTTTCAGTATTTTGTGAATTGATATGAGTATAAAATCATAATAGAATTAAAACTCAACGTGATATAAAATAATATAAGCCATAATTACTTGTTTAGACCTAAAACTGCAATGTAAAATAAAACTCGATACGCTCGAGCGCACTCGTCACTCGCACGCGTCGGGTATTGCGCGGAGCGTTGTTGTTATCGCGTAGTTTACGATACATTGCACCCCCAAAAATTTGTGACCCATGACTTTTGAAACAAATGATTTCTATAATTTTATTATAACTATGAAGTGTAACCTTTACTCAAAGTTTTTTACACCCATTATTTTGTTATCTTTAGCGATATAAGTGCCTTTGGTATCAGCTAGCCCTTTACAACATCATTAGACATCCAATATAATAAGGTATCAGGATTTATTAGATTGATACATATTTTATTCCAATCTTTTAGAGCTTTGGATTTCAAGATATTATTTGAGTTCAGAGACCAGGCTGACCTCTGCCACGGGCTTAGTATATTTCGCGGAATGTACGGAGTAATAGGCTATGTAAAGCTCAATTGTAAATAAAAATAATATTTACTTAGCTCTGGTTGTTGGCATCAGGTAGGTACGTGGGTACTTAGAAGGTATTCCGTGGAGACCTCAAACAACTGCTTCACAAACGAATTCATCGCATAATTTTAATACCTACGCAGCTACGGACTCTAACTGCGAATTCTCATTACACTCATATTTTAATCATTTAAACTACAAATAGTAATAAATTCTGAACTTGAATTTATTACTGGCCAAAATTTATTAGCTGGGTGAAGCATGAGGTCACGTAGCAGACTTGCAGATAGCAGACTTTTTGTAAATGGCAACCTAACTCTAATAACTTCTATAATGTTTAAATTATATCGTTTTTCGACTGCATGCGAAGGCTGGATTTCAAAAATGGGTTACACACATTTCTTCAAGTTTACTCTTAGTTGTTCGTCTGCATAGTCTGGCACAAGGCAAAGTTGAAATTTGGTAGATTTGTGCAAATTAATTTGAAACGTTAGCCCGGCGCGGTGTAGCGGCGCAGTCGCCTTTGTGCCGTTCCGGCTGGATGAGCTTAATTGCCTCGACGATTGTCTCATAAAGATTCATCGAGAAGTTGCCCGTGAATTAATATAAACTTCTAGCCGAATTTAATTTTATTTGAAATGAGATACTTGTGAATCGTGTAACACAGTGATAACATTACTTACGAGTGAAGGTGTTTGGAATTCTTATAATTCTCTTTTTAGTGCCAAACCTTTTTACGCTGACCGTACGTGATCGATGTACTGATAATTTGTAAAAACGGCAGTAATGACATAAGCCTGAAGGACTAAAAGGATCATCCGCTGGGCACTAACACCACTAGTGTTTACACTACCGTCGTGCGTGAGGCTCCTAATACAAGCACCTACTTCGAGATAGGGTACATAGCTAAATAATTTCCTAGTTTAGGGAATTAAGGGTATAAATCTACGCTGGCGCAGTTCCTTAGCTGGCGTACTTACGATGTTAACATAGTACTGACCCTGTTATTCGTACTGCGGGACCCGGGTTCGAATCCTGGTAGGGGCAAACTTTGTGTGTCGAGCCCGAATGTATGTAGCCCAATCAGGGATTTTTAATATTTATATAAAAGTATTGTATACTGGGTTTGTTTCCAGTCTATTGTACTGTACCAATAATACAAGCGTTAGAGACATTAATTCGCAAAACTATACCAATATTATTCTTACATCCAAAATAATACGCAATCGCCTGTCCAAACGTCACGGTCTAATTAACGCTGTGGCCTCGTCAAATAACATTCTAATCAGGACTGGAATGAAAGGGGTGGAATGACGTCACAGCCCGCACAAATATTAGTATGGCTACGTACCTGGGTCGGAACAACCCTATTGATCTGTGTATTTACTTTATAGAGACGTCTTTCGATCGTGATTTGGGTCGCTTTGACCTTGGGTATTGGGGTTAAAGGTTTTGGTTATATCTATGGAGAGAGAGAGAAAGTATGATATTTCGTTTAAACATTTGATTCACACTCCCATGAGTCAGGACTTACAGTAAACTCAAACAATAATTTACACAATTTTATTACGCCATCAATAATAACCCTTGCTATTATAACGATATTATCTATAATGGAAACAAAGGTTTAATTTGTATTAATGGTTCGACGGACCGCTAATAAACTGAGGGATCTAAAGGGTACAATGGTTTAGTATAACTTGGCACTGATTTACATATGACCAAATTATTCAATGATATTTGTAGAATGAAATGATAACTTTCTGTAGTCGCTACTCACAAAAACCCACTGAAAATATAATATCAACGTATCATAAGATAGCCAAAGTTCAGGGAAAAGGTTTCAGTGTTTAAAAAAATCCCGCAAGATTTTCAACTTTTCCGCAATAGGTACAAACCAACGCAATCGACGGTGACGGCCGGACGTTCTGTGGACCGGAAATGAAGGGTCCAAGAGAGGGTACTTCCGGCAGCCATGTTGAATCATCTCGCCTGAGTCGGCGGAGAGGAAATACCTCGTTATGTACCCTCATCTGAATATTAGAATGTAAATAAATAATTCCCAGTGTTTCTTGTATGCTGACAAAATTGAGGAAAACAACATGTCCTTGATACATTTTTAATTTCGTACCGACAGCTGTTACAACACTATTGAGCACCCAGAATTCCGTCTCCCTGAGTACTAGATTCAAACAATAATCTTCACTGACATTTTCTCTATCAAATGCAAGTTATCCAAATCAAAGTTATGAGTACTTAGAAATGTGAGAAATATCATATTTTTTTTTCCTAGATATTTTTTATACTTATTAATATTACTACAGACTTATAATTTATAATACTTATGTATTTGGCTATTATTATTGTATATAATCTCACCTTGAATGGTAAGATTATTACAGTGAAAAATCCTTGGGTAAATGGTAAAAACAAAGGTTACTTACTACAGTTTATTATACAACGATGTTACGAAGTCATGAGAAATGTATTTTTTTAGCTCTTAATCTTAAGAAAGACATTTACTCTGAGCTCATAATGAATTTCCTTTGTAAGTCCGCTTGTGCATTATTTTTTTGTTAGTACATGGAAGAATTAACTTAATTAATGAGAGACAATTCTTTTGGAGACTCTGCTCTTAATAAAATCTCAGATTTTAAGCATTTTGTATTCTCATTTTGCTCCTTTGTTATGATGAAACCTGCTGCTAAAGTTTGATTAGCCGTTCCTACATTGTTCTCACATACCTATAACAATGTATTGCTCAAAAATGTAAAAGATCTATTTTAAAAAAAGAGCAACCATGGAGTTTCTTGCCCGTTCTTCTCCATAGGAACGGCATTCCGAACGGGTGGTAAAGCAGTACCATAATATTTTTGTAACTTGACGATTAATAAGTACTGTACAATAATGGTCTACGTGAATAAAAAATATTCTGATTCTGATTCTGATTCTGATTCTGAATTCGTGACGATTTGTGGTATGCCATAAAAGCTTATTATAGTCATAAAACATTGATTTATGTAGGTATTCATGAATGAATGGCAAAAAATATAAATAATTATTGATTTTATAATTCAAAGGAGGCTTTGTTTAGAACCGTGCATTTAATGGCGTTTCGCTGTTAAAATTAAATGTGGATGAAGCGGCGGGCGAAAGCTGTTTAAAATATTAATCACTTGTAAAAGTTTCGCAAAGCGAGAGGTTGCATTGTTCCAAAATTGTATTGAATCGATGACTCGGCAATAAATACCAACACTTAGTTGATTGAGTTCGCGACTCGTTAACAAGTTTCTTATTATTTTCCTGTTCCTTATTGTTTTCTTGTTTACGCTTGAAATATAGACAAGGACAGCTCAACGAGAAAAGCAAGGTAAGTAAGATGTACTATAATATAGTAGGCAACGAAATGGTGTAGGAGTCCGAGAGAAGAATGAAAAATTGTAAGCTGTTACTAGTGCCATTATTCGTCGCTGCGAGTTTCCTTCAAGATTAATAGTAAGGTCCTTAATCTTTCTCTAACTACAATAAATACAATGCACTTCGTTCACCCTGTAGTTTGTGCCAAGTAAAAGCAATATCAATCGTTAATATCAAAAGTACCAACACGCAGTTTGATTTCAATTTTAAAACTTTTGAAATGCCATTACGTGGATACGTTAGTTTTGCGCGGGTTTGCTTGTTTAAATAAATATTATATTTATTCCTCCAAGCATGTTTGCATCTCTGCGCGGAATTCAATTTGAACAGATTATTAGCCAGTTTTGTTTTAAGCAGAGTGCTCAACCTAAACTCCTAACTTAACATTGGAAGACCTCAAGACACTGTGGGCACTTTCTGCACTGATCGGACCGCTAACAACAACTAAATATGAGGGTACCCCGGTTTAAACTATGACACAAGGACGTCAACCACCTCAGTCCTCCCGTGACCTTGGTTGCTGTAAAGGCAGCCGAAACGTAGGGAACGTAAAAACATAAAATAAACGCGATAAAATCCGTAAAATTAGTTTTATTTTAATCCTAACCTAACCTTAGTACACGGCTATTTACGTTGCTAGATAACATTACATTTGTAAGTAACATCACCGACACTGACAAACAGTTTAGTATACATATGTGTAACACGTTTCAACGATATTATTGATATTATTATATCTTTAAAACTCGCATAACGTGCGAGTTCATCGTCGAAATCAGCTTTCCAAAGACTTAAGAAAACTTACTGACGAACAGAAAGCCCGACTTCGTCCCGTCCTAGTAGTTGAAACAGTCGGCCGAGATCAAATTGAATTCAGTAAGTTAAAATGAAAATTTCACCCGCATTGTTCACTGCACCGCTGTATAGTAAGTTACAACTTTAAGTAACTATAGTTATGATATAATAAACGTATAAATGCATCTACTTACTGTACTAGTTAATATGTTCCGTTTTTCTAGGGTCTATAAACATTATAATACAGAAACTTTAAGCCGGAATTTGATTAATTTAATAGTCGCCGTTGGTGATGGACGATGAGGTAATAAAAATAAATGAAAACAAGACGGTTCAGTCACAAACGTCGGTCAAAGCGCAAGCTTGTAGTAATCTTTATTTAAAAAAAAGATACAAAGAATAGACAATAAAATTAAAAACGAACAACTATGCGTCTATTTTACCCGCATGGGTATGAGTGAGTGTTGAACATACTAGGGCATGCTTATTCTCAATATCCATAAAATAAGTAGTGCAAGAAATAACTTACGTCTCCTAACATTTCACATCAGTTTTTCCCGGATGGAAACGCTTAGTCGGCCATTATTTTTACCCATATTGTTAAATAAATATGACAATAACTCAGACAAAGAAATAATATAGACGGAGTATCGCGAACAACAACTCATTGAAGCCCAAAATAAATATCAAGCCGATTTGTGTAGTACAACCAAATCAGCTTCGTTGTTTGTGCTTCAATCTTGGCTTGAATATTTTGTGCACGAACTCCGTATGCATTATATCTTCGTCTAAAGACAATAAGCATTAAGCCATAGATTACATTAATCCAATTTTCCTTTACAGTTTTTCAGATAAGTTATTCAATTTAAATCCACCAAATCACCGAACGTTGCTGGAAAATTGCCTCTTTTTAGCGTCCAACTTTTTCGGGACACAATTTGCCTTTAAAATCACGCTGAACCCGTCTGTTTAGGGGTCCGTGGCGAATCGTAAATTAAGTATTCCTACAACAAATGTTCTTGTTCTTTGGACTGATTTTATAATTTAAAAATGTTATGAATATTTATAAGTAATCAGAAAATAATTTGAGTTGAATTTATCGTAGTCCCTAATAGACAAGCCTCAACGGAACGCCTTGGAGATGTCGCCATTGTTAATGGTATAAGCTCAAAATATTTGTGATTATTTAACAAGGTATGTGGGCTTTTTGGCGGGAGATTGAACCGTGAAGTTGTCAATTTTGATATATTTTCCAAAAATGGGTTTCTTTGATAAATAATGTGTAATATTATTGCGATATTAACCACTGTGTTCATAAACGTGCACGAGTGAATAAAATTGAAATAAAATAGTATAACTTGACTTTTCAAGTTCTCCCAAGATGTCCAACAAATTTTGAGTAAAGTATCCACAGCTTTACTGACTGATAGGGGTACGGGATTAATTTCATCATCATCATCGTCATCAACATTATCATTATCATCAGGGCTACATAAAATTCAATATCAATTATCAAAAACTACTCGACACTGGCAAAATGGTACTATTTTGTAGCTGATTGCCAACATAAAAAAGAAGACAAAGGAGTAGGTACGTTAACTTACTAAAGTTAGTAAGTTACTAAAGTGTGATACGTACAATTAATCAAGGCTACATTAAACGCTTCTTAAGAAGACAATTCATGTATAACTAATGCGTTTTAGTGGACGGCGATCCTAACAATCTTTTATTATATTTAAAGCTACAGTCTGCCTACGGCAGGGTTGGCGAACCTTTATGTATCAACGTGCCATTTTTTCTAAAGTAATGTTAAATGAGGTCATAGACGTGCCATCACATAATTTTGACTGTGATTACTACTATAATTTTGACTATGCTTCTGAGCTTACGCACACTAAAACAATGTGTACATGCATTCACTATGACATACATAGCCCAACGGACTTCGTGAAATAGAATATTGTACCTACTTCACACTTTTTTTATAAGTGCATTATGAGTTTTTGTGATAGGTGACGTGCCCAAAATATTGTGTCGCGTGCCATTGGTTCGCCGTCCCTGGCCTACGGAGTCGCAAACGGGAAGTATCGTTAAATTTTCCAAGCAGTTAAAAGTACTTTTAAAATAAACTTGATGCCAGCAGAAATGTTATACTTCGCTCGAATGCAACCGGCACTTATTTAACCGACCCGATTATGACAAAGTTGAGTATGTCTTATATGATTTTTCTCTTAGATATCTACTATTCATTCTTCAACAACAAACATATAATTATACAATGGATCTGATTTTGTTCATACAAACTAAACATTACTAAACAACATTGAAATGTTTAATTACTCAAATTAAATTACTTTGCCGTCTTTATCATAAACGTAAGGTATTGGTAAAACAGTAATATTTTGGTTCTTGAAATAAAACTAATTTTACAGATTTTATCGCGTTTATTTTATGTTTTTACGTTCCCGACGTTTCGGCTGCTTTACAGCAACCATGGTCACGGGAGGACTGAGGTGGTTGACGTCCTGGTGTCATATTTTGAGACGGGGTACCCTCATATTTAGTTGTTCCCTATTGAAATCACGATGTTTTTTAATTTCAACGCGATAAAATCCTTAAAAATAGTTTTATTTCAATGTGTAGTATTCGCGTAAATATAAGAAATCAATACGTAAAAGTAGTTTTATTTCAAAGTATTATAAAGTTAAGGATTGTAGAATGGCGTCCACGAGCCTGAAGGCAGTGTAGGCTATAGCCTCAGAGGCGGACCGCTGACCGCACGCGACCCAGTAAGCTGGTGGAGGGTGGTGATGTCATTGGAAGACCGTTATGTCTAACCGTGAGCGTCTCGCGGCTAGTGGATGGATAACGATTAGGGGACAAGAGATGCAGACAAGAATTCATTACCATTCCATTGCCATTTGATTATGATTTGATTGTTTGGCAACGGTGTTAACGGTCGTAAACCCCTGGTTAGTCCCTCCCGGCTAGCCTAACACTGTTGATGTGAATCCGTTCTCAGTAAAAAAAATTTAATTTAGTTGGAGTGTTTTTAGGGGTAATGTTAATTTTACTTTACTGGTTGTATTACCCCAAAATGTTAGTATATTTAATTTATTTCTTGTAATAAAATAAATCTATTCTTTTAATGCCATTGATGTATACATTAAAACTGCTTTAAAGTTTTACTTTTAAGTTACTTATTACGTTAACCCTCGTAATATTCCACTGGTACACCCTATTAAGAGTTTCATACATATACTCGTAACATTATTATACTATATATAAACTTATATGATAATATTATAGCCCGCTATCAAAGATATATCTATGATCATATATTGTCGTATATGAGCAAATAACGTTCGGTAACTTGCCGTGTGAATGACCACATACAATAACATCCGAAATAAAAATCAATAACAATTCGAAATGATCCAGAAATGACACAATAATGATTATTAGAATTTTATTTATTTGGCACAAACTCTGTTTATGTTAAATACATTTTATAACATTATAAAATACGTATGTAATGGCGGCTATATAAATAACTCAATTATTTATCTTTTTCAAAACATACCAAACTATGCAGAAGCAGTGATAGCCAATTTGGTAGAACGCTTGCCTCGGTAACGAGGATCGCTGGTTCAAACCCCCGCTCGCACTACTGAGATTTCTGGATTTCATGTGCGAATTTCATTTTCAACCGTGATTATCGCGTGATAAACTGTGAAAAAAACGTCGTGAGGCAACCTGCATGTCTGAGAAATCCTCTCGAAAAGACGTGTGAAGTCCGCCAGCCCGCACTGTGCCAGCGTGGTGGACTATAGCCTTTCTAATAAATTATATCCTTGTAAATTTTCTCGTGTGATTGTAATGAGACGACAGCTTAGTCGAACGAGACCAACTGCACCTTTCCTTATGTTAAACTTTTTTACGAAATACTTGTAACAGTTATTAATTAAGTACCTAATAAAAAATAATAACCCTATTTCTAAAGTACCACAGATTCCACTCAAAATTCTGAACAAACTCATTTCAGGATTTATATTAATTAACAGGTTGTAAGTATATAAAATAATTTCAGCTGCCAATAGTATGTTGCTGTGAATTAGCAATTGCGCAAAAAAATCATATATCCTGAATATAATATTAGATCTATTAATGGCATTATTTTTGGCACTTTCGTTTCATTTTCGTCACATTCAAAAATGGACATTATTATCATAGGCACACAGTTAACGTGGTTCAAGGCACGGCTTCGTGATGAGGGTGTTTTCTTTCGGCTCGGTGGTGGATTGGGGCTCCGAAACGCGGCGCCCGCGCCGATAACACCATAGCATCACTATTAGACAGGCGACGCAGAGGATCACGAAAAACACCAGCATGAAAAGGAGGTATATCTGAAAGGAGATCGGCCTGCTGGGTTATCGGTATCTCTGTATAATAATAAGCCAAGTTATTGCACTCAGGCGCAATTAGCAGATATTTTTAAAGGGTAGTATACTGGATAGCGGTTAAAAGGTAGTTTGAATCGCAAACGTTGCATTGAAATAAAACAAATTTTAAGGATTTTATCGCGATTATTTTATGTTTTTTACGTTCCCGACGTTTCGGCTGCTTTACAGCAACCATGGTCACGGGAGGACTGAGGTGTTCGACGTCCTAGTTTCATAGCTAGATTTGCGGTACCATCATATTAATTATTGTTTGCGGTCCGATCTACGCAGAAAGTGCTCGCAGTTGTCTTGAGGTCTTGCAATGGTGCGCTTGGTTTTGTATTTAATTATATTATTAAAATAAACCTAATAAAATCCTTAAAATTCGTTTTATTTCAATTTGTAGTATTCGCGTAAATTTAAGAAATAAAATATAAATATTGTAAACGTTGCCTTATGCGACACTCAATATCTCACAGTCTACTTTATACTAGAAGTTAAACAAAACATTATTTGTATTACAATGGATTTTAACTAGAGCTATCTATGAATACGTAGGACGGAGTTAACGAGGCGATGATGTTCTTTGTTTGAGACGCTAAAAGCTCCCCATAACAATTCAATGCAGCATCCAAAAAATACCAATGTCCAACTATTTAGTGATGAATTATTTTCTTTCCATTGGAGGCGTAATCCGAAAAAATACAAAACGCTCACTCCACGCGTCGCGTAAAACAACAATCGACCTATTTTATTTGTTGGTGTAAACGCTGACGTCATGCCGAAACAAAATAATGGAAAGCGCATGCGCGGAGAAAAAAAACACAAAATAAATTTGTGTTTAGATATTATTGACCCAGAATTTGTCGAAGTTCGACAATCAGATGAGATTAATTAAGGGTACAGGGTGGTTGGATTTACTACTTAAAAATAATCTTCCTAAAATTCAAATTATAAATATTAATATGAAGTAGAACACAATTATGATACAGAGACACGTGAAAATAAACCAGAGTTCCTTATTATAAAATTACGATTAATTAATTCCTTACCCCGAAGTAGATGAGGATTGACATGGTGCCTCTACCACCACCGATGGGGGACTGGCGTGTAACGATGGTGTAAGGCACTTTGCCAAATATTTATTATGTAACCCTCCCCATGGATTCTGTGACGACTGGTGGAAACTTTTCCTTTTTCCTCACTAGCTACTGCGCGCGGCCTCGCCCGCGGTACCTCAATTAAAAATATATACAGCACCTGGATGGATCAGTATTTCCGGAGATCACCTCCTACATCCAATCTCACAAACGATCTAGCTTTGCCTGTTTATGATTTAAGTATAGACTAGCAGTGCCCGCGACTTTGTTGGGATGTGTAGCCTCTAGTTGTTAGGCTATCCCACGGGAACCCATCCATTTCCCGAAAATCAATACTGTTTTATAACCGTGCCAACTTTTTTTGCATATTGTGATAATTATGCCAATTTTTATCAAAATCTGTTCATTCGTTTTCCCATGATGCGCAAACAGACTGACAAAGAAAGTCCAAAAATGCCGATCACTACCTATGTATATACTTTAAATAAATTCTGACTTCACATAATGATTACGTATGGGCGCAAGAAGCGCAGGTTCATAAGTATGCTCTTACTGAATCACCTTGATGATCCATGGTGTTAATTCCTTTCGTTGCCTTTAACGGTATACCTATAGAACTACTGAGAGGTGTTATTCTATGCCAATATCATACTAGTGAACGATCACACGGATAAAAATAAAATGTTTATTTCAGAGTCAAACACAAAGTGAAATCATTTATTTCGTATAGGACTACAGGGGCACTTACAAATTGTCACTTTTTCATAATTTTACTGCCGTATCGGAACGCAACCTAAACTGAGAAGATCTAGCACTAAGCTCAGCGGGCTTTATTTTAACAGTATGTATTTTATTTTATTTTATTTAGTTGTATAAAAATATTTGTCATAAAATCACAATATGTATCGTATGTTATAAAGAATCCAGAATGTTTGGTTGCCGTAAATCATGGCCAGGGTGGGATTTACTAGCGTCTCAGCCATTTTCCAATTTGTTTTTTTTTTGTAGTGACGCTACAACGCGACGGCAACGTAGCTTTTCATAAGCTAGTATCACCACGAACGACTTTTACTACTAGGTGTAACGGTAATAGTGTGAAATAGTTTAACATATCAATCAGTAAACTATATTAATCACGTTGATATCTATAAAAATAAATAAAATTGGAGTGTCTGTTTGTAATATTAAAATAGCCGCTTTTTACTAAGTGCATTTGGATGTATACACGGTACATATACCAAAACAACATTTTTTACAAATTTTGTCTATCTGTCTGTTTGTTTCGGCTAATCTCTGAAATGGCTGGACCGATTTTGACGGGACTTTCACTGGCAGATAGCTGATGAACCAAGGAGTAACTTAGGCTACTTTTATTTTAGAAAAACTTTTTTGTTAAATACCACGTGGACGAAGTCGCGGGTAACAGCTAGTACGTTATATAATATCATCACCAGACGAATACACCAACAGACCCCAAATTAAGCAATATAAATTGTTGTATGGTATTTGTGGTGTGGCGATGGTGTGACATTTTCAACGGTAAATAAATAGACTGGGATCGCCTCTAATACATTTCACTGTACCCATAATACAAGTTACTTACTTTGGGACCGTACACTTAGTATGTTCGTCTGGAAATATAATACACCAAGCTGTTTGCGTTCTTGGTTCTAAAAAGACCTTTAAAAGACAAAAGTAAGTTCATTGTAAGTAGGTGGTAGAGGAAATTTATAACCTTGCAATGACTGAGTAGTATCAACTTTATTTATTAAAATTCATAAAATGGCTGCTATGAGATTTGTAGGGTTGCAGACTGGCGATTTTTTTTATAAGAAAACTCGTAAATGACGCAATATGGACCGAGCAGCTCATAAAATATATAAAAAATGTCAGTATAAAGCAAACATTACAGTGATGGTCATGTTAGTAGATCGCTTGCCTTGGAAACAAGGGTAGCAGGTTCAAACTCCGGCTCGCACATTTAAGATTTCTAGACTTGATGTGCGAATCTCATTTGCAACCATGATTATCCTTTGCTAAACGGTGAAGGAAAACATCGTGAGGAAACCTGCATGTCTGAGAGCACCTATTTCTCGAAAGACCCGCGAACCGCAATACCCCAGCGTGGTGGACTATGGCCTTCACCCCTTCCCCCTCTCGTTATAGGAAATACGTAGGTACACTCATTTCTATCTCGTAATTACAGAAATTAATAATCATTCTTTATTACACAGTACATACGGGTACATCAATCTTTCAAAGTCACTGACCCCTGATGTGTATGTGTGTGTGTGTGGGTGTGTGTGTGTGTGGGTGTGTGTCTGTGTGTGTGTGTGTGTGTGTGTGTGTGTGTGTGTGTGTGGGTGTGTGTGTGTGGGTGTGTGTGTGTGTATGCGTTTGTATTTACGTGTATATTAATAGTGCTTATTATCCTTTTGCGGCACAATACCTTATCACAAATTGTTTAAATATAAAAATGTGTAAGTGTTTCCAAATTGCGGCAGGTAGATACGTACGCATTAAATTAAACTTTTATAAGAAATCTATTTTATTTCTGAATCTAAATGATTTTCAGATCATTATTGGCACTCTGAGCCATAAATCAATGAGCACCTATAATACGTAATTTATGCAGATGGAAGTCGGCACTCGTAGCCCAGTTTTATTACTATTACGAGTACGGCTATTACAATTATGAGTACTGACTATAACTCTCAAACCATTACTGAACCATTACATTTCATTTATCTTATTTCTACTAATTGATGAATTACCTCTCTAAAAATATATAACTATGTTGTTTTAAATAAATGATATATAATATAATTATTGCTAGTAGTCACTTTGGAGTCATACAGCAGATGCCGTAGCACTTGCCGTAGTAGCTGCGAGCTACGATTATCCGCTACGAACACTTTAAAACGCTCGTCTGAACGACAAGCAATAAAGAATATTTCCTGGCACTCACCGTGAACGCCCTTTAACGACTTAAAAATATTGAAATAAGACTACAAAACAGCCTCCTCCCTAAACAAGAGGGGGCTGAGTTAACTGCGTTGAAATTGAAATATAGGCTGTTGTGATACTTAAAGCTTCAGGGTCGTTGCCAAATGGTGTGAACAGTGTTTATAAAGGGCTGTAAACTTGTTACAAATTATGTTAGACACGTTTGAGTGGTTTGTTATAGGGTCACGACATTCATTCAAAATATTTGTTATGTAAAAACCACTATATACTAAGACATTCGAAGAGCAACAACAACAGCACCGCATTCACGATAGCACGCTTATAGTATGCTTATAGAGCAGTTTATGTATTTAAGTAAAACCAACCCATAAATTACAGAAATATAAATTAAGATTGCCAACCCGCACTGGGCCAGCGTGGTGGACAATGGCCTTATCCCCCTCGAATTGAGGGGAGGCCCGTGCCCAGCAGTGGGACATTAAAAAGGGCTGGTTTTATTTTATTATTAAATTAAGATTGTATAACTTCTATTTGACGGCCTGATTAGCGCAGTTGGTAGTGACCCTGCTGTTTGTGCCGAGGGTCCCGTGTTCGAATCCTGGTAGGGACAAACTTTGTGTGATGAGCACGAATGTTTGTACCCAAGTCATGGATGTTTAATATCTATATAAATAATATATACTGGGTACAGTACCCATAATTCAAGAGTTGCTTAGTGTGGAACCGTATGGTTGGTGTAAAAATATTTATAAAAATATTTATATTGTCATACGAACTGACAATATAAATATTTTTTTATATTCTTTTTAATTTTTATCTATACCAAAATTGACTCAATAAGTAAGTAACGCACACAAAGTATGAAATGATTCCAAAACATTAATTCAAATCAACTGCTCCGTAAAAGAATATTACCACGTTCCCTGTTCCAGCCCTGAAAAATCAATAGGATTCAGCGCAACGGCTGAAATTAAATCACAGTTTAAGCAATACCGCTATAAATCAAAAAGGCATGAATTATTGCTAGCAACGCTCCCGGGACGGTGGCCATTAGTAACGCTTCCGTGGGACACGATTATTAGACTCAATAGCCTGGTGATTAGAGGCTGCCCTTGTAACGGAGAGGTACCGGGTTCGGAACCACATTCTGGCCATTACTGACGCACTTTCCTCACTGTTAGTAATGTCTTCGTCTTCACCTTAGGTACTAGTAATCCTAAAGAAGTCTTCCCTCTAACTTATAAATTAATAAGGGGATACTCAAATATATCATTACTCCTGCAGGTTTCTTAATCTAATACATTGTTCTCACATACCTATAACAATGTATTGCTCAAAATAGTAAAAGATCTTTTTAAAAAAAAGAGCAACCATGGAGTTTCTTGCCCGTTCTTCTCCATAGGAACGGCATTCCAAACAGGTGGTAAAGTTGTAGCATAATATTTTGTAACTTTTGACGATTCATAAGTACTGTACTTAATGGTCTACGTGAATAAAAAATATTCTGATTCTGATTCTGATTCTAATAATGAACGTGGTCCAAATTTGTATCAAAATTCTTATCAGAACTTCAGACATTAAGCCGTAAAGATACTAGTTTTAAAAGATCGATTCAGACTTTGAGCTGTAGCGAAAAAAACAAATAACGTACGCTAATTTCCACCAATGAGAGCGCAATATCTGTACCAGTCCCGTATAGTCCTGCTTGCAAGAATAGCGTGGTGCTCCTACGCAGTATACGTCTAGTTATTATAGTACACAAGTCACAGCGTGTGGATGTATGAGCGAATTGTGATTAACGACCGCTCCGAGTGGGCACAGACGGGGCACAGATATTTGTGCTTACTGTAAGATATTAACACTTACTTATGCATAAGGTAGAATAATCATATACGCATGCCTTTCATATAAATAATGTTGTTTGGTGACGGGTACTCCCCCCCCCCCCCCCCCTGACTCACGACTGAAGTACTTTTTTGCGCCCGATTTCTATTATTTGATTTCTATTATTTGATTTCTATTATTTGATTTCTATTATTTGATTTCTATTATTTGATTTTGCGAGATGATTTTGTTTTTAGTTTCACTTCGTTTCGCGGAGAATTGCAGTTTATTTGGGGTCCTGACAGTCGATAGTTTCTCGACTAACATCTTTGAGGAGTTCGGTGTTGCTGGCTTCTTTAATTATCGATCAACTTGTTTGGTTTATAATTGGAAAAGTTGACCATCCGAGGGTCAGAGGTGGGTTCCTCTTCACCCATTTGTTTAACAATGGATTTCCGCCAAGTATCGCCTAGTTCTATCAATTATATTTTGAAGGATGGGTAAAATCACACAAAAATTACGCCCCGGTTCTACAGTTACGGAATTATGTAAAACATATTATTTGTAAGTAATTACAATAATTATTATAGCTTTCTATAGATTTTTTAAATTATGTCCATTCCAGCTGCTCCCAGTTCCATTATCCTCCACATTTATCTCTGGATTTTCATACTCATCAGTCAAACCACGACCTTACACCGAACTTCTTAAAGTTTAGTCGCGTATTTGCAAAAAGACGCTTCGATACTGGCTAGTCGCAATGCAGGCGCAGGTGACAGGACTGTGAACAACTGGTGAGCTGATTCCGAAAAGAAATCCTAATTAATAGAATGATTATGACTCCACTTGAATGTACTTATATAAGCCTATCCTTTTTGTGTTTTCCAGGACAATAGACAACTAAATAAATATGGTACAAACAAATATGCTGTGGATAATGTAATTAAAATAATAATTTTATTCAGAGACCACAATCGCTAGTCTTACATGTCAAAGGAAAAGAGAGAGAACAACACAGTATAACAACACATAATAGTTATATTAAAGATTCGCGCCCTATTACATTTGGCCGAAGATGATGTATTATATGTATTATACCTCTGACGAAGCTTCCGGACAATACCTACAGACGGGGTATTATACAAATATACCTTAAACCTTCCAAAAACTGACTTAAGTATTAAGAGTTACTACCAAGTTTCTCGTCTGCTTAAAACCATAATTTGCAATACGTACCGACATTATGGTACCGAAATTGGCTCGTATGGCAATTAAGTGGGCTTGGTATTGCCATTTGTAATTACTGGTGTGAACAGGGGTTTAGGGTCAGAGGTATTTTCAATTAAATAGTGATTTGTCTTAATGGACTATTGGGCTATGTCAATTAGACTATTGGACTAGGTGTTTAGAATTTTTGGGGTGTGCAGTAGAGTTCAAACATAGAAGCAATGTTAAATTAATTCGAAGCGCTCTATGTCTGGGTTTTCAGTTCTTCAGTTTCAGTCGGTTAGACGGTCAGTCTGACATCAGTTAAACTAGACTGATGGACCAGACTGACGCCAGACTGAACGTGCAAAACCAACTATGCATGTTTGGATCTCCACAATGACACCCAAAACTTTACCACCAGCTGTAAAGTTTGTGAATTTCATCATTTTTTTTGAAAGGAGGACAGGGTGCGCCATTTTCAATTACACGATTTTATTACACGTCAAGTGGCGTCGATAAGTCACAGAGCGGTCTACGTTGGGCTATTATTATGAGTTTTAACATATTCAAATACGAGCAAAGCATTCCACACATTGTAGAGCAGTGTCCCTAGCAGAAATGTGCAGCTCTACTGTTGAAAGTACTATAGTGGGTATTCGATTGATATTGAAATACCACTAACTTGCATGCTTAAGGGGGAAGCGATACAACACCATGAAGTTAGTAAAAGTAGCGGTTTTTACAAACCTTATGGTATTGTATCGGATTAGGTACTTTTTTAAGCAAACTTAATACATCGAGACATCCAATGCAGAATTCTAATATCGCAAAACACTAAATGACATCGTAAAGATGTCCAAATTTTTTGTAAAAAAATAAAAACCATTGACATTTTGAATTTCGCGCCCTGACCCTGAGCTTCCACCTTAAGAGGTCCCTCCAAAAGACGTGTGAAGTACGCCAACCCACACTGGGCTAGCATGGTGGTCTACGGTTTAATACCCCTCGCATTGAAGGGAGGCCGGAGGAGGGGGACATTAAAAAGGGCTAACGTTATATTTTATGATTACTTTAAGAAATATAATAAGCAAAACGGACTATCTCTCGGGCTAGCTGGTAGTATTCGAATACCACTGGTTGCTATTACTATTTCACGTAATGGGGATTCCTATTCGCTTAATTGCTATTCCGATCCCTCGCGCATTCCACACCGCATGAGGAAAGGAATGGATTGGTATGAACGCAATAGCGTTTAAAACTTCGTTCGCTGATTAAATCTTGTATAATTTTGTAATCAATATTATACAAGTTTATATATAACAAACTATATATAAACTTGTATAACATATATATATAGCAAACTCGTATTAGTTACACCATTTGTAACTCGAGAACGGAGAGGCCGATTTTTGTGATGTTAGATTTTTGAATTTGTCTCCGCCCCGAATAGCAGAATAACTATTAGAGCATGGAACACATTCACTAAAACAATAATCGTAAAGATAATTCATTTTCTTATACATTTAAATTCTAAGGCGGTACGACGTTCGCCGGGACAGCTAGTACAAAATAAAATAATTGTTATGTAAATTATAAGCGGTCCAAAATGGGAATAACTTCAAATAAAACTTTTGATTCTAGATCTGAAATTAATTTCTTGAAAAACTGTTTAGAAAGACGATTATTAAAAAAAATACAAAAGAACAGTTAGTTTATTTAATGAATTCTTCATAAAAAATTAACTCGTCAAGTTATTGAAAAAACTTTTGGATTTTAATTAAAAAATATATCTCTCTTTATTACTTACGAAAATGTTTGTTTGGCCAAACAAAAGATAATATTACGAGTTGGTACTTTATAAATTGGGCTTTATTATATGTTTTTATTAGCTACTTTAATAAAAGAGCGATCATATTTATATGATTCTCTTCGAAATTAAATTATATTTATTTACTAGAAATATGATAATTGTTATTACAATATATCGGCCGAGAGTGCCCCTCTGAAGGCTGCCTTTGACAGGACAAGTACACGACTCCCTGCACGCAACTCCTGAACACGAAATGACATTCATTTCTTACCTAGTGAATGACATTTACATTGAAAATTGAACACATGTCCATGTTGGAGTTTATGGCGGGAAGTTGAACCGTGAAGTTGTCAATTGTGTTTTATTCTCTAAAAAAATGTGTTCATAATCGTGCATGAGTGAAGGAAATTAAAATGAATGAGTATACCTTGACATTTCAAGTTCTAAATGTAAATTTACAGTAAAGTTTCAGTAAAGTTTCCACATCTTTACTGATAGGGGTGGAGAATTAATTTCATCATCGTCATCAACATCATCATTATCATCAGGGATACTTATAATTTTATATCAACAATCATCAAGGAATACTCGACCCTGGTAAAGATGGAACCATTCTTCAGCTAAAAATAAGAAGTTCGATGTTATAAATCAAACCTATCCGATTATTGGACTTGAACTATTGATACCCTTAGCTTAAAATTAGCTGCGATTTCTACACTAAAAACATCTTAAAATTGTCTGATTTTCCCAGAAAAGTATTCCTTAGACAAAGAAAAAGCTTTATATTATGCAAAGAAGATGGGGCCGTTGAGATGGCTTAAATTCTTGGTGAGTCACGTTATCAGGAAGAGGAAATCGTAATGAGTACCGCCTAAATTATCCATTTTATAATTTTCCTCAAGATAAAAATACTGGTAAAACTGGTATTATCCAGAATCCGCAATATGCGCAGATATTAAATTAAGTTAACGTTTATGTTACGTACTACCTAACCGTTAACTCTTTCGAGTCCGCTAAGTGACAACTTGCAACGTAACGAAAGTATCGAGCGATAAGAACGGCATTCCGAACGGGTGGTAAACCAGTAGCATAATGTTTTTGTAACTTGACGATTCATAAGTACTGCACAATAATGGTTTACGTGAATAAAAAATATTCTGATTCTGATTATCTAATCCAGAGACTGACTTGCAAAACTTTACCGAAGCTCCAACCTTGACTGTTTCGTTTTTTAACAGAAAAAGAATAATATTTATTTACACAATATATTGCTACAACGATACCTAAGTACCTATATGAATAAAGGAACTACAATGTAAATACAAAAAACGTACTACATAATATTTACAAAAGTGTAAAAAAAATTGTAACGTACCCGAGATGCTGGCAACATTTCATAGATAAATAGCCAAACCCACTCGCTGAGCGAGCAAATTTCCGGCTCTTAGGTCTCCGGTTGTCTTTAATTACCGTTCTTCTGCTTTCTTTACGAAATGAGATGCGATGAAATAAAATGGATATGAATGAATATGGCCTCGCCCACAACGTAGCGGGTAGTTTGCCAATGCTGCTAATTCGCTTGGCACCAACTAGCCTAAACTAGACCAAATTTTAGTTTACTCCTGTCAAACGGCGTTCGCTATTCTGTTAACAGCAGATTAGACTAATTTTAGTTTGACAGCTCCTAAAATTGGTTTAGTTACTCAACTTAGCTTAGTTGGTCATTTTTCTATTCTGTTACACACACTTTACGTCAAATTGCGTCTAAAATTAGAAACGTCAAACTATAATCCGCCTTATTTGGTCGGCATCTAATTTGGTGCCATCTAAATTTAGTTCGTAGTTTTTCAGGTGTTGTTATTATTAATAGAAGTTGTGAAATACTATTTTATCAAACACGATGGAGGAATATGTGGTTGCGGCTCTTGTGGATTCATCTGAAAGTGCTAATTTTACCAAAATAATAATAAAACAGAGCCTACTTCAAAGTACTTACTTGAAACACAAAATTAAGGCGTTTGCTTTCTAACCGTAGAAACTATGAAGAAAGAATACGCCTCGAAGGTTTAAGAGCATATTCATAATTAGCAGAGAAGTTTAAAAAATCTTTTGTGGCTTCACAAATTTGCAGCACTTCAATTACTGAATACTCTAGATGATCCGCTCTTAGTGGAGGGGCACATCCCAAAACATATAAAGGTTTGCGATTTAATATTTTATACAGATACATACCTACTTTTTACTTGTTTATAAATGTTTATAAATACATCAACATGACACTTTGCAGATTTTAACAGCACTGCAATTTTACGCTCATGGGAGCTATCAGGTTGTTGTAGGCCAAGATAGTTTACCAGGAATGAGCCAACCAGCAGTGAGTATATGTTTGGGAATAGTGTTGAACATAATTGTGCAACAATTGACACCCCAAAATATAAAGTTCCCTACAACACAGACGGAGAAAGAATCTGCAAAAACTGAGTAAGTTTCATTTCATATCCACTAAATTGGTTTAGTAATTTTTGAGCTCATACATTATAAACAAATAAATAAATAAATATCGCCATACGAACACATAACCAAACGGTCCCACTTTAAGCTTAACGCTTGTGTTGTGGGTACTGTACAATGGACTGAGGGTGAACTCAGTTTATAATACTTATATACATATTAAACATCCATGACTCGGGTACAAACATTAGTGCTCATCACACAAAGCTTGTGTCCCTACCAGGATTGAAACCCAGGACTCTCAGCGCAGAAAGCAGAGTCATTACCACTAGGTTAATCAGGCCGTCGAACCAATATATCTTTTGTCTTTATAATATTAGCATAAAAAAATATCTTGACATCAAGTTATAACATGTAAATGTTTCTACTTTTGCAGATACGGATGAGAATTATACCATTGATTTAGATCATACTGATAAGCTATCTATGGTGGAAGAGTACATTGAAACAGATTTTCTTGCTGAAGCAAGACACATTTGGCAAGTGTTAATAAACACTATTTTACTCAAAATTAATAAAAGTATGGCAAATCATAAACAAGACTTTAATTTCTGAATTATTATAATAAAGCTTTTTACTTATTACTATGTTATCAATAATCAATATTAAACATCAACATTAAAAATAATTAACAATCAAAATAATAAACAAATTTGTAAGTAATAGAATTTGAAAGACTTAACAAACAAGCTTCTGCACATGGGGGCCATTTGTTGCCCACACTCATTGAAAATGGCACTACCGAAGATAACAACTATGCAATAAATGCTTAGTAATACTAACTTATTACATAGTATTATGGTACACTTCCAGGCGGCAAAATCCATCCACATAGGCATGCCCAACAATATCCAAAATTTTGGATTCTATGTCTGTCAGGGCTCCTCCTGCCGGACCGCCACCTGTGGCGCTTATTGAAGTTCGCACCTTGCGAGCCTTGGTCTATAACTTCGCCACCCACACACTCCAAACCTGTTGATAAAAAAACCATATAAAAACCATTTAGACGAAAAAAATGCATAATATTCAGAACACAAAACTTACATGCTCCCACTGCTGTGCAGTTCTTCTGCAGCCGAGTTGGTTGAGCTCGTCGTGGTTGGTAGGGCCCCCTAAAAATCTACCACGGCAGAATCTGCTTGGTTTCCTGAAAATATAATTGATTTTTAGATAGATGTCCTCGCGCGTCGATGTAATTATTACCATTGATTGATTATAAGTAAAACAAAACTTTGAATCCTTTTAAATGCTTACCCCTCGCTATTTTGATGTTGTTGTGGAGTCGCTCCACAAGCAACTCCTGTTGTCTCTCATTAGACCGTTTCCTATCGTTTTCCATATTAGATTCAAGCCACTAGATAACTTATTACAACAACTACAATGTAGCACACCCGTCTGATCTGAAAACGGTGTTTTGTTTACCTACTGTCAACAGATACAAAATCGAATTTACCACAGAACAATAGATATGGAACACTTAACCACAGACTATATATAACAAGTTCCTATAATTTATTATTGTAAATATCATAAAAAAATAACAATAAAAATATTTAGACGCCGACATATTATATTTTAAATTAAACTTTTATATATTTCAAGGTTATTTTAAAAGAATTTAATCATGTTATTTCGATTTTATTTTCCATTCACCTTATTTTCATTCATTCTTCAGATATATTTTTTAAATACTGGCAACATACCTCAATTCAATTTAGGTGCTGTCAAAATCAAATTAGTCCTGTCAATTACGATATTTAAATTAAGTTCGATGTGACAACAGAATTGATTTTAATGATTTCTAAACTATACTTAAAATTTTAGCTAGTTTAGTTAAGTTTAGAGAGTGTGCAAGCGAATTAGCAGCAATGTCAAGTAATTAATACCAATAACACATTAAATAAATACACATTATAAATAAAATAATGGATGTGACATGATGATATGAAAACAGCGTGTCTGATTACCTTACCTATTTTAATAACATGACATGTTTACGTATGCCCACGATATACATCCATGACATTTCAAAGGGTCCCTCTAATGTAAAAGCTCTCCCTCTCCCTCCCACGCTGACGTGCAGGTATCATTTTCCTCAGATTTCCTGTCTAATAAACAATATTTCATTACCTTCGCGTTCGTATAAATATTTGTCGCTAGCGTTTCGATGTCGTCTGTCTCGGATCTCTATTATACATTGGATGGGCTTCAGCGTACAAAATTACTGCATATTTGTGTGCCTGACGTTAAGCACCGTACGTGACTGTATCCCAAAAGCTAAAGGACAAACGCCAAACATGGTACCAATTTGTTTCACGATTCAAGATCAAAATAATACAAGAAGTAACTTAAATAGTGTACGATATTTTAAGGATTCAACAAGTAGGTCATAACATATGTGTAAGTGGAGTTTAATATTCCTCTGAGAAAGCAATTTTTAAAATAACAAATCAATTGATAATTTTTTTCGGGAATGTGATCTTAATAGCCTACTGATGGAACCATTTTACAGTATTATTGTTAATAGTATATAGCGAATGTGGGGTTAGAACAGAACATTTTAGTTACCTTATAAAAGTTAATCCATTAGCCCCGCTCCTTTATTACGTTTGAAGTCGTATACCTAAAGCATTAAAGTTGATTTCAGTGTCAATAGCTGCCGATTGTGGCAAAACTCGCAGCTCGACTCGCAGCTTAAGCATTTTCCGATGAAATAGAAGTATTTTTTTAAATAGCATCGTAACCTAGATTTTGTTAAAAAACACGCCGGGAGTTGAGAAAATAGTTTTTTGTTGATATCTATAAAAAATATATTATTATTTTGAAACAACGGAGTTCTTAGTTGCGTAAGCATTGTTCTTTACCTTCTCACTGTTCTACGTATTTTTTTTGATTATCGTTTTATTTTTTCTCGTTGTTCCATATCTAAAATAGTTTTCTAAACTCTCGCTACCGCTATCAAATCGGCAGACAACTGGCGATAGCCAATAGGCTCTGAGACGCTGGTTACAGCCAGTCGAATCGGTATAGAGCTCGTGCCCCACGGCACAAGCTTTTCCCGGCCGATGGAAATCTTCGCTCTCAACACAGTCGCTGATTGGTGACGGTACGCAGCACACGTCGCGTGTCGAGTCCCGAAGTCACAATTCTCGTCATCTTTTAAATTCGGAACACCTTCATAAATTAACTTTAAAGTGATTCTAAAATTGTACTCGATTTTTTAAAAGTTAGTTTAATTTTTTTTTGTGCCCTAGTGTTTATAATAAAACGTTGTTATTTTTTATTCAAAGTTGGAGTTCGCTCGGGGTTTCCTTCAGTACGTTAGCAGAATGTAATGTGAGTAATTAAACCCTTACAACATCATGTTTTAAGTGAATCTGGGCCAGGGTGGAGGACTACGTTTCAAATCTCCTTAGCAGTGAGGGGGAATGTGTCCGGTATCATGGCAATAGGGTTGCCAGTTATAACACTGGGACCAAATACCATCAACGAAATGTGGATGCACTGCAGTAACCTTTACCTACCGCTTCGTGATATACAGGCGTGATGGTGTTATACATTGTATGTTTTGTATTTGTTGTGTAACTATATGGTTTTAAGGTTCCGTAGTCAAACTAGGCACCTTTATCATTTTTAGGATTTCATTTAGTTTTCTGTCCACTTGCGCAGTCACTTCATTGAGAGGCTATAATTAATACCTATCAGATTTCTTTTAACTGAATATAAAATTTAAGTCTCATTTAAGGATTATTAAGCTATAAATGTGACCTTCGTTTGTGAGGTTTACTTAATAATTGACATCGAAGTCAATGGTTTAAAAAATCAATTATACTTTAATATTTATACATAAACGGAATCGGATTGACTTACAAAAAAAAATGTTTTGAGTGGTGAAGGAAAACATTTTACACTATTTTTGTTGCACCTTATAGAAATGTGATAGTTATCTATACTCTATACTAATATTATAAATGTGAAAGTTTGGATGGATGGATGGATGGATGGATAGATGGATGGATGTTTGTTACTCTTTCACGCCCGAACGGCTGAACGGATCTGCATGAAATTTGGCACAGAGATAGATTATAGTCTGGAATAGCACATAGGCTACTTTTTATCCCGGTAAAATGTATGGTTCCCGTGGGATAGATGTTTTAATTTTTCATATTTTTATCGCGGGTAACACCGCCGGGCGCAGCTAGTTGTTACATAAATTAAGTACTTATTTTTCTTTTTCGTAAATACCCACGGTTCTCCTCATACTAATATATTTATTTGGTTCAGAACGTCAAGTGCGAGATTATTTTGAATTTAATTTTACAATAAACGTATTTCACGTTCCGAAGCATTACAATATTTCATTTCAAATTAAGTCTAATTAAATTTCGGTAACCGATAGGATACCGCATATAACTACGAACTTTGTTTGAATAGATTTAAAATTCAAATTCAGACGATCTAGATTTCATGACGTGATTCGCTATGAGATAAATAAGCGTCTTGGCTTTAGAAAATCAATTGAATGGTTTGTCAATTATGCCGCGTGTTGCCACGTGCGAATAATTGTTTTATTATTTCTTCTTCTCTACACTTGTCGATGACAGAATCATCGGTAAACAACAGAGGCCTGATTTTTTATTGGAATTTATCTATACAAATAAATAAAATTGGAGTGTCTGTTTGTAATATTAAAATAACCGCTTTTTACTAAGTGCATTTGGATGTATGCACACATATACCAAAACAACATTTTTTACAAAGTCTGTCTGTTTCTTCCAGCTAATCTCTGAAAGGGCTGGACCGATTTTGACGGAACTTTCACTGGCAGATAGCTGATGTAACAAGGAGTAACCTAGGCTACTTTTATTTTAGAAAAAAAAAATAGGAATTCACGAAAAAAAAAATTGTATTTGTTGGAAACGTTTATTGTTTAAATGGTAACATGATATTTGATAGTTTTTATCCTGGGAAACAGGTGGGTACCCGCGGGATATCTCCTTGGTTTCCATCAAGTAGATATCCCGATATTCAATGAAATTTGGCGTAGTGATAGTTCAACATCTAGGAAACATATTTGCCGAGAAATGGAAAGGGTCGCCCTGGATAGCCAAATAACGAAAGACCGAGCGTAACCATTAGTCCTTTAGTGCCCCATCACTAGGCATGCCCCCCCCCCATTAATATAAGTACCCGCTCATCGCCCACCACGGAAAACAGGCCGAAATAGGTGACGTTATTTTTTTTTTTATGTCATAAAACGTTAGATGCAGCGCGCTGTCAGTAAAAGTAAAAAAGTTTTTTTTTTAATCTCATAAGCTCCTCTAATTGTCGCTAACAATTATGTTAGCGACAATTAAAATCTGTCTGTGTGTGTTGTATGTGTTTATTAAAATACACACCCTTATAGCTACACATCATAAGTACCTATTTATGATGCGTTTATTTATAACCTATAATTTAAAATTACAAAGTTTTCCATCAGCGCGTCATCTTGCACGACTATGCGATGTCACGCCGCTGACTTCTTGCATTTTAATATTTTCCATGAATATCTTGAAGTACTTATTATGCGCAATACCTGTCAATATTAATATCGGAGAGTATTAAACGAGCGAGTGAAGACGCCCCAAGGCACCCTTTTAAACTTATTAATATTCCATCCATAAACGAGAGCTAAACGTGTCTCTGTGGGTGTGGGAGGGTTAAGCATAAAGTTCCTAGAAAAAATAAAAGTGATTAAGAAAATAATGGATACCTATATGGCCATTACTAAAACTACCAAAATTGAAAATACATAACAAAGCTGCGGCTCTAGGGCTATGCAAACAAAACAGTTACTACAGCTAATGTATTCCCAGATGGTCTAAAAAAGTACTATTCTACGAGTATATTTCGGTTAGACTCTACTTACGGAAAATTAAAAATTACAATTTGTTAGCGGCCCATAGGGTGCTCATCGTAGGTATGGAAATTCACTGACACTGGAGCCAAATAAGTTATCTCATTGTCCATCTGGACAATGAGATAACTATCTAGACTAATTATTAATTAAACAAATTTAAACATCAAGTCGATTAGTCACAATGATTTGTCTTTGACTATTTATATTGGCCCAATTAGATTAATTCGCATGCAATAGATGGACGGTAGCTATTGCTATTTACCGGTAGTCACTGCTGAATAAATAAATAATAACAATAAATGAATAAGGTATTTGTTATACTTAGGCTTTGGATTTCTTTTCGATATACAGGGTGATTCAGAAAGGGTATACTAAGCCTTAAGCCTACGCTTCTTTGGCGCATTTTTCAATCATTTTGAAAAGTCAGAATTTGGACATCCCGCCTTTAAAAAAATTGTTGTTTGCTAAAATTAACAATAATCATTTTGTTGGGAACAATATTATTTTTTCACAAATGCCTTAAAGTTACAAATATAACTGTGTTTACAAATGCCTTAAAGTAGCCTAGGTTCGAGGCTTAATATACCCTTTCTAAATCATGCTGTGTAAGTGGACACTTACACAGCATATTCAGCTTAATTTATGAACATATTTTTAGGATAGCACCGTGATATCGAAACGCGACCCGGGAAATCCGACCCGCTTTCCGAAATCATATTTGATTAGGAAATAAAATTACATTCATCACGCCTCCCTATCTCACAGGAAACGCGTAGAATATCTGTTTAGCACAAAACCTATCGTATATTTAATTTTAAGCTTTGTACGGGGAAAATAAATAAGAAGCTGAATTGGCACAAGAGTTTGAGTACATCCCAGTTGTCCCAACCGAACTCTCGTAGGTCGCTGTATCTATTACTTTCCATAACACGTTGGATAAGACTACATACAACTGTGTTATATGTAAATAAGATTTATGTATACCTAGACAAGGCTATAAGATTAATATTCTGAATGAAATATGATGGATAACCACAAATCCGCATCTTATAAGGATTGTACCCAATGGTAAGACTGCGATATATTTGCGTGTAGGACCTCTAAACAAGTATGTGCTGTGTGGTATCATTTTTCTCCCCTTACGTACGTTTGAAATTGACGACGGAAGAAATAGTCGACGCGTTTCCGATAGTGTTCCGGTCTCGGACAGATTTGTGAGCATGAAATGTCTGACTGAAGTTTATTTGCTGAAATGTCGGCTCATGAAGTTAGAGGCAGTGTGTTGGAATAGTTTGGACATGCGATGAGAAGCTTGTGATTTAAAAAGTGATGATTAAGGATGGTTACATGGCGAGAGGAAGACCAAAGAAAAGATGGACGGATGCTAGTAAGAACCTTGATGAATGGGTGAAAAAGACCTCGCGCTATCCCAGCTCATGAGAAATAATTAAGTATTATTACGAACAATGTATTTTATTAAGACGTATTACTTAGCTAAAATATTAATTGTATAAAAACAATCGCTTTACAGTATGTATGTAAAGACAGACAAGAAAATTACCATGGAAACCATACCAGATTATCAAAAACGTGTGATGTGGATCACCCAGCACCCCCCCCACTAGTCCAGAATTACGGATTGAATCCTCACATTGGGTATACGCTCGTGCTAAAAGCTTTAGTGCCCTGCTTTTAGCACGAGCGTATACCTCGTAGCGAGACGTCGAGCGTACCTGGTGTTATACATTTCTAAGCTTATAAGTTACAGACGAGTTCTAACATTTAAATATTTTGACCACCACTACCGATGATCTGCTATAGATCAATGACCACAAGTCATATTCCGATGACTTGCTTTTTCCTTAGCCCAGATTGGAACCTCCATCGGTCCCAATTTCCGCTTATGTAGGTACTTACATCTACCCTAATATATTCATATATGCATATAGTTTGTCGTCAATCATCTGTGACGCACATTTATGTTGGAACTAGCTGTTACCCGCGACTTCGTCCGCGTGGTATTTAACAAAGACACAACCGTTAGCAATAGCCCGCTCGCGAGTTCTGAGCCCGCGACCGGCAGCCTTTGTGATATTAAGTCTTTGGCGGGGGTTTGGGGGGGGGGGGGGGGTAGTTTCTAAAATAAAAGTAGCCTAAGTTACTTCTTGTTACATCATCGCTAGCTATCTGCCAGTGAAAGTCAGTCCCGTTAAAATCGGTCCAGCCATTTCAGAGATTAGCCGGAACAAACAGACAGACAAAAATTGTAAAAAAAATTGTTTTGGTATATGTACCGTGTATACATCCAAATGCACTTAGTAAAAAGCGATTGTTTTAATATTACAAACAGACACTCCAATTTTATTTATTTGTATAGATAATATGTCTTACTGCCGACCCCACTTGTGGTTTATTCCATGATATATTTGTAGCCCAAAAGCGATGGCTCAAAGGCGTGTAAATATTTGTTTTGTTATTTCTAAGTCCTATCATTCCAACATACGATCTGATCTGACTTGTAACTGAGAGGGACGGAGGAGGATAATACCTACAAAGAAATAAAGCACATTATTTAATTTCGCTGTAATTCCCTCACACACAACCAAATCTAGTCTAGTTTAAATGGTGCCAATATATTTTATGGTACTCTTCAAATACGAAATGCAAATTAATATTGGCAAGCCGTTGAAGTGTGAAAAGTTTGCAGAATATTCAAATAAGCTACCCACATCGCGTCATTTGTCGTTTAATATTATATTAGCGTCATTGTAAAAATAATGCTTTAGGTCCTGAATTCATGATTTCAGTCATCATTTTAAATGTTAAATATTTCATAACACCCCTTAATACGGGAAGCTTAAAAGTGAATAAGTTATTTTTGTTACGGAATCCAGTAGAACATATACTCAACATGTCCTGTATATTTTGCGAAATCGTGAAATGGAATTAAAATTATGATTTTGTTCTTGTTAATCCCTCCAGTGACATGGCTCTCGAGGCGCACATATGGTACTCGAAATCAATATTGACTAAATAAAATAGGGCTAACAACTATAAAATATGAGATCACCCCAGTTTAAACATTAACACTAGAACGTCAAACACCTCAGTCCTCCCGTGACCTGGTTGCTGTAAAGCAGCCGAAACGTCGTGAACGTAAAAAACATATAATAACGTGATAAAATCCGTAAAATTCGTTTTTAAATTTTAATTTTTAAATAGCGATTCAAAAATCAATAAATACACATCCATAAAAACATGGATGATGAAAATTATACAATAATAATGGATTGATATCATATAAGTCATTCAACTCATCCCACGCCAAAATAGTACGCTCAATAAATAACATCAATACCTAATAAACCTCGGTTGGTTTATTTGGCCCCCATAATCCATGTAGTATTGCTCGAATTCCTCGTTTTGTTGCTCTGAATTGGTGGAATCCGTCCTTTGTTGCTTCACTTTGACGGGCGACATTTATTTATGGGGAGTAAGTATTATCTCTCTTATTTTCACGCGTGTCTTTTGCAGATAAAAAGATTGGAGTCCTATCTTCCTGTCCCGGATTAGAAAAGTAATTTTGGGACCATTTATCGGAATCCGGAATACAATTACCTTTTTGATATACAATCAGAGGTTCACACCTGGCTCATATACGAGGTGAAAAAAAGCTAGTCTGTGGAGGAAAAATATAAGTTTCTCATATGAAGCATGCCTTTATATTTCAAAATAAGTATAACTTCATTCAAAGTTATTTGATAACTTGCTTGCCTCAGGTGATAGAATCAAATTAAAAATATGCCAGCTTTAAATAAATTCTTGATTGAGTAAATATGCACTTTCTTCAATTATTCAGAGGTATTATCTTGATACGTCATTAAATAATAATTGATAAATTAATGCAAAGTGTATTTAAGGAAGGTACTATCCTTCCACCGACCGCCAATCACACGGTATATGTGACAAAGGGCAACATTTATTTTTACACCTATAGAACACGAATTTCAAGATACGATCCAAGACATTCTACCACCCAAGAATTCCATTTATGTTTGAAGTAACGTATTTTATCCTTGATGAAACTCAATTCAGCGGTACATGCCTAACAAAACACTTTCTCAAATATAAAAAAAAAACAATATATGCGCAAACACAGCAAGGCGTAATCGTCTTTATTGCTCTCTTGATAAGAATATGATTCGCAATGTTTTCCCAATCAACCAGACGATCAAACGGTTTTCATTCAAACTAAATGGAGGTTCATATATCCGTAATTTCAATTCCACCTGCATTACAACTAGAGCGAGTTAAAAAGGTTGCGAGGTTGCAAGACCAATACGAAGACTTTGGGCAACACTCACGATTACTAATAGTGAAATCATTTGTATAATAACTCGAAAACTAGCAGTTCCAGGTATCCATTACAGAAGATACTCGCCAGTGTTCGGCAGTTTTCAAGCATTGCACAATGGCAAGATAATTATTACCTCAATCACAGTCCAGGGCCCCAAGTCTGCTAACACAATCGATTCATAATCGAACAGCAACCGCATAGTAACTGTCACCTTTGACAGATATTTTATGAGATATCTGTCAAAAGTGACAGTTACTATGCGGTTGCTGTTCGATTATGAATCGATTGTGTTAGCAGACTTGGGGCCCGGTTCGTAATTATTGGAAGGCCAGTTTCAACACGCTGTTGATGCTTAAATGTATACTAAAATCAACCGGTATCGCTTACACCGAGTTGCAGCCCTACTCACAAATTTAAAGAAAGTTTTCATCCATTCACAAAGTATTTTCAAAGGAAAAGTGTTGTTTAATACCATAGTAAACAGACGAATTGATTTTATAAATTTGGGGGCTACATTACCGTTCATTTCACGATGGCAGTATTATTTATTGTCAGCGAGTGACGGACCGAGGTTCTTTTGACCTCAAGAGCCCTCAAACGGGTCGCCCTCACCCTGCTGGGTCCCACTGCTATGGATACTTGCGCGTACATATTCGTTTTGTTCTATTGTAATCCGGTGATAACTTTCAGGGCTGCTGTAATGTTTTAGGACTGCTGAAAGGTCCTGTCATGGCACCAGCCTTACCTAGCTGAAAATTACATTAACTTAAGTAGGTTACTAAAGAGGGGAAATTGAGACTTAAATAATAATGTAATTAGTGAGTTCTTTAAAAGATTTTAATAATAGAAGATGTCAGCTTTGCTTGTGGTTCGTTTCTTAGAATAATACAATGAGTAATATTGATGGAATATTAATTGCAAACATAACAAAAAATCCTGGCAAAACTCTTAAGATGGTGAAACTATAATTTCTCAAAGAAGTCATTTTTTTGTTGCCCTAGCGTTTCTTAATAATAAAAAAAGGAGTGTGCTGCTAGAAATATATACATATTTTTCGATAACGTTTTACTTCACAATATGTTGATAAACAAACGAGAATTATGTAACTGTTACGGAATAATGAGTTCTTTACTTGACATCTCAAGATACACATTTGTTTACTATGCTGACATATTACCACATGGTGGGAACCTATCTTTTTACCACTGCTGCATAAGTAACTTGACTAGGTAAAACCACTTAAGGAAGGTCTCACTATTCCAAGAAAACCTTTCTAAGTGACAAATGAAGTTTTAAGGTCCACACCTCAATCCCTTGCCAACGACCCACGAGAATAACGGAAATAGCTTGCGAGCGGGTTCTATTCTACGATAGCGACGGGGCGGATATAGCCCACCAACGCTTTAATATCGCACACGGTAGGTGGAAAACATTGTTAAGAATATGAGCGTATGATGTTCAGTAAATTATCTTAATCTTTAATAAAACTAATTTTACGGATTTTATCGCGTTTATTTTATGTTTTTTACGTTCCCGCCTGAACGGGAGAGGCGGATTCAATGTTTAGTATTCGCGTAGATATAAGAAACCAATTATCTAAATTTGTTTATTGAATTCAGAATCTGAATCAGAATATTTCTTATTCATGTAAACTATTAAGCACAGTACTTATGAATCGTCAAAATAGTTACAGAATGCTAAGCTACAACTTTACCACCCGTCCGATTGTACCTCTATTAATTAATCTGTGATATTACACTGACTTATGTAGGTCAGAATATAAACCCTGTATCCATATAACACACTATAATAAAAAAATAGGGAATTCAAATGAGACCAAAATGTACGATGACTTATTATATATAAAAATATATGACTTAACTACGATAACACACAAAAATGCAGAGAGAGAGAGTGATTAAACCAACGAGATAGATCCAATAAATAGAGCTGTTACATTTAGTCAGGGAAAGTTATCATTTGTACATATATACTTAGTTGCAAAATTATATACTTTTATACATAATATTGTTAAACTACCATTTCAAATGTCTAAACTGAAATAAATTTACTTTACTTTACTTTACTATTACATATATACTACAATCTCTATACCTATATCTTCTATATTATTAATATCGTCTTACTGGAGATACCATATAAATTATGAAATCATAATTAAAATTAAAAATAAACCGTGCTCGAAAAACTTAATTAAGTTTCAAAACATGTTTCTGTTTGTCAAACACAAAAAACATTTTAACGGAAAATGTAATTTGAATTTCAAGATTTGCACCTGTTTGCGTTCAGAAGTGGAAATATTTTTCGCGATGCTCATCTTGTTGTCCGCCCACGTACAGCCCTGTAAAGTTGTCGAAGCAATAATATCTGGTGAGTAAGTCAGAGTTAACTAGGCTTTATGAGAGGAAGCTGAGCCGCTTGAGACGTGGTTTCACCAAACAGGGGTGTTACAGAAGGTCTACTTGAGTACTTTGTAGTTAATATGAACTTGTGTAGGAAAATACTTATGCATGTAAGTATGTAAGTACCTATATGAAAAGTTATAGGTATTAGTATAGCAGGTTTTATTATTTATAAATACTATAAAGGGCGTAGGGTGCATGGTAACGAAAACTTCGGCTACAGTTTACCCTTAATACCAATTATAGAAAATTATTTCTGTCGAAAGTCAATGGTTGCAAATGTTATATTTTTTTAGCGCACAGTGTATCTTAAAACACGCGTTCACAACACAATGCTCCGCTCAATTCTCGACTCGTGCGAGTGACGAGCGCGCTCGAGCTTATCGATTTTTAATTTACATTGAAGTTTTAGCCCTAACTATATGTAATTATGGTATTTTTATTTAAAATCACGTTGAAATAGACTTCTAATATGATTTCATGTTAAAATCAATTAAAAAATACTGAATAAAAAAGCGTATATTCACGAAAAGATCGACGAAAATTTATTACTCTGGGGTCCAAATCATGAGTTGATTGCATGGTTTCACTTTTCGCTACGAAGCCACTTACTCTGTATTTTTATTAATTTTATAGTCACTATGGACGAGTAGTGATTGGGAGTGCGATAAACTTGGCCAAGGAATGACACAAAAATAACCAAGTATAATTGTTTCAACAACAAAATACAGTTTAAGTAATTCAACGCCACACATAGGCATCTAAACTTTTTTGTTCCCCGCATATTCGCTCCCTTATGTAAAGTTATAATACTGTGCGCGTCTATGCAGTGGCGTAATTATCTCGAGAAAGGAACATGAATACATCAAAGGAATCCGTCGGGCTCAACTCTTTGTGACGTCATTATTTATGCATCTTCCTATTACGAGAACGTCGCGTCAGATGCCTAGCGATGTGACTAATGTCAAACGAAGACATACAGTTAGCAGTGAGACACGTACTCGTATTTTCTACTGCAGACAGATCAGCCCCCTGATTACGTATCTTGCCTAGCCTAACGATAGCAAAGCGACGGCAATAATATCGCAATAATTGCTTTCAAATCGCAGATTTGTATGGCGTCGCAGCGCTACGTATTACGAATTAGCAATTTAAGAGCAAATATTGCGCGATTACTGCTATCGCTAGGCTATTGCAAGTTACTTAATCAGGGGGCCGATGTCTTGAGTACTATACTGTGTTCCTTACCACTTGTTGAATCAATGTTTTATGAAATAATTATACCAAAGAGGCCGACAACTCCTACTCATAATCCGAATATTTTTATTCATGTAAACCATTAAGTTCAGTACTTATTAATCGTCAAAATAGTTACAAAATGCTAAGCTACAACTTTACCACTCGTTCGGAATGCCGTTCATATGCAGAAGAACGGGCAAGAAACTCCATGGTTGTTTTTTTTTTAAAAGATCCGTTACATTTTTGAGAAGTACATTGTTATGGGTATGTGAAAACAATATAGGAACGGCTAGGCAGACTTTAGCAGCTGGTCAAAAAAAATACCATACACTAAATGATATACTGAATATACATTTGCGTTATTTATAAATAATTTATTGGTAACTACATGAAATAAATTATGTATTTTGATAGACTTTTTATTATGGTAATCTCCTAGTACCAACTCGAGGGTTCAATCAATATAATAGATAATTATAACTTTCATTTACGGGATCCTCAAATAGATTTCAAACAATATAAACAAACATAGGATAATAAAGACAATCACACTTGTAGAAAGTACTTCTAACTTGTATAAATATTCCTTTTTACTCTGCAAATACAAGGGACGAACAGTGAAAACAAACTTGCCAGACAAAATTATACGCAACCCTTGCTGTGCCACAAGTCCCTACATATCTGGTAACATATTTTACGTAAGTTATGCCCCTAGGGACACAACGCGGTTAGTATTCGAACCTGTTTATTTATCGGCACTTCCAACCCGCAGGGAATTCTCTATTCTTACGCGTGACTGCTATATTTCAAATCGCGCCGGAGGGCCGTGCGTAATCCAGTGTATGAAAAAACATGAATTTATTGTTTGTGGATATTAGATGTTATAAATCTTTTCAGGGGTTTGTTTTGCTGTTGTAGCGATAGATCGAGTGTTGAATGGTTAGATGACTAGAAGATAAATTATGTGTAGGTAATATACCCACAAATTTACGGTGGCATTACAAATAAGCCGAGTGTGAATAATTGTTATAATAATCCCTTAAATATATTATATATTTAGGCAGCAACTAGTATCGAATAGTGTTTGTAAATAGCAGACGTTTTATTTGGTAGCGTAATTATGAAGTGCCTCATTTAAGATTTTTTAAATGTTTGTAACACTTTTTAAGTCTACTGCATATCGTTGAAATCGTGAATGGATCAAGGCTAGAATATATAAATGAATTAGGTACTTTATTAACTCTTATTTTCAAACGCTAAATGAAACAAATCCATTCCCTCTAAAATAATTTCACAGAGACTTTTTCCTGCGGTACGACGACGATGGACGAAGAAAAATAAATTATTTAATTAAATCTCTGTCGGAATCTTTTATGTAAAGTCCGTAGAAGAAAATACCTGCTGGCAGAGGTCTCTGAAATCAAAGGAAGGTCTGACGGGTGTGAGGAAAGCGGGGACTTGATGCGAATGGCCGGAAATGACGCGTGTATATTTTAATAATAAAAGTATATTATTGTGTCGTCTGGTATTGACATGGGTATTTATGTGATATCTTCGTGATGGACTTATTCTTCATATCACATCATTCTTCACGGTAGGAACGGCATTCCGAACGGGTGGTAAAGCAGTAGCATAATATTTTTGTAACTTTTGACGATTCATAAGTACTGTACATAATGGTCTACGTGAATAAAAAATATTCTGATTCTGATTCTGGTCTTGGGCCTTCCTCATCTAAATCTTGCCTTATCTTGATCAGGTCGTCGTTGGTCCACCTCGTTCGCTGCGTGCCCATACTTCCTCGACCACTTCTAGGTCTTTACTCAAGGACTCACTCCACTGTGTATCTCACATGATCTTGAAAAGACTTCCCGGTCATAGCCTTTTGGGTGACCTGCAGACCTTTGATAACCAACCTTAACATTAACGTTAGAACCTTATCCTATTAAAATGGGTAACAGCAAGCATTTATCATAACTTGTAACCTTTTAATAGAGGATCTGTCTGAATCTGTCTGAGGATAACCAACTAAAAAGCAAAATAAACGCGATAAAATCCGTAAAATTAGTTTTATTTAAATTACCAATAACATATTACTACCCAGTGAATACCTTATACGTGAAATTCGTAGGTATTTTTCAGTGCAAGAACCTAATTCCCTCTTTGCTGGTTGTATTGTGTAACTGGATTTACTCCGAACGGGATGATAAATACTGCGTTTTGGGAAATTTATTATAATCGCAGAGCATATAAAAAGTTACCGTAGAATCCAAAATATAAGACTCAAAACGCCAAAAATGCCGTATTTCTGGATAGCTTCGATGTGGCCTGTTCCTTTAGCGTACAAGCTCTTTGTCGAAGCCTTCCTATGTCAGAATATAATGGCATTATTGTGATTGACGTGTGCCTGCGTACGGTACCGAAGGGCATGGGCTGTACCTTTTGTTGTCCCTTGTTCTTTTATAAGAACAACAAGTTGTTCTCAAATACATTTAGTTTTGTTGATCCCAGTAACGATGTTGATGGTCCGAAATGTTTTTATGTAGTTGTGTTGGTTTCGCCTTTTATTATCTGAAGCCCTTTCTGACTTGAAAACAGTCACCATCATTTATAGCTTTGGGGTCAACAGCTTTAGTATTGTTTTAAGATTCTGAATTAAGTATTTACTGTTGGAAAGATTTTAAAATCAAAATTACAAGGGGACACTAACAAGTTACAGATAGTTTTAGTAATAGAAGTAATTTCTATTGGCTTCCGATCTTCAGCTTTAGAAGTATTTTTTTTGGCTTCACCGTCGACAATTTAGATGAGTTCTTGGAGTTCTGTCAATAGGTGTCTACTTAGTGTGCGCACGCATACCTTAAAAAGCCTTTCATGTTGTCGAAATAGACGCTATTTTTCAGTAGACTCTGCAAATAGAATTTGGCTTTATATCCGTCACAATAGTGTATGATATCAAATTCATCGCATCCTGACTCTGAATAAGCCACTTGACACGTATCTGTGTGACATGGGATGTACAGAGACATATCTTCAATTTATGTCTATTTAAACGTATGCACAATGGTACGTTAAGTGCTTTCCTCTGTCCGTGGCTAGAGATCACTTTGATGTAACCATTTTGACGTGTTGACACAGGCATTGTGAATGCATAACGTGTTGCTATAAGAGCGTCGTATCTTTTTTTTAAGATTACTTGTATCACATTACTATTAGAACTTGGCATCACCGAACGACTCTCCACAACCGCCTGGCAAAGACCCTCAGCTTCTTCGGCTATATCGTAAGGTCCCGGCTAAATACTCAGACATAAAATATTTTTTATTCATGTAAACCATTAAGTACAGAACTTATGAGTCGGCAAAACAGTTACAAAGTGCTAAGCTACAACTTTACCACCCGTTCGGAATGCTGTTCCTATGGAGAAGAACGGGCAAGAAACCTCATGGATGCTCTTTTTAAAAAGAGCTTTTACAAGCTGGAGAAGCACATCATCATGGGTCAAATCGAAGGCGAACGTGCCAGAGGTAGGGAACCAACAAGATGGTCCGATTCTATTAGAGGTGCTGTAGGCGGCATTTTGTACAAGGCGCTGCGCTGAGCTCTGTGCACCGCGCATATGACTGTAAAGTTTGGATATTGATCGTAATTATCGCAATCCCCAGAATTGAGGGCACGAAGCAGAAGACACTACTCCTACTTTTATTGCTTGCACTAGGGGTGTGACCGCGTCAATGATATGGTCTTCTTAACTTATAGGTTTTAAGAGTAAACGGGTATTAACATTAATTTTATAAATTGTTGACTAAAATTTCCTAACAAGTATTATTCTAAAATTAAATGATCCATCTAATTAATCTGTCAGTCATACTACAGCTGTGTGCCTCGGTTTGACAATATGATACGGTGAGATGAACACTGCAGGGTTCAAAGGGATCTAGAGAGCTTAGGGGTACGTACGTCTGAGGTTCTTAATGACCCGAGGCAGCCAGATGTTACAGAACGCTGTTGAAATCCTAATCTTAGGTCCGCATAAATGTATATAGTAAAAACTTTAGTTCATAATTTAAAATAAGATAATTTCCCTGAGCACCACAGATGTAATTGTACCTGCTTGAGTGCATACAACATGGCAATCTTTTCGGGGAATTGTCATGACTATATTGCCGCCCACTTTTTCATCACAGTTTCATTGAGATGAGCTGCAATTTAATGCATGGATTACACGGAACGAGTAAAACAGCGAGACAGTGGTCTCGGCCGAGTGCCGAGGTATTATGTAGTAGGTTTCTGTTTTTAGTGGTAAAAAGCACTGTCTCGCCATTTAACTCGATATGTGTTAACCAGGCATTATCCTGATTCGGCTGTTTACCGCTATATTTAGCGAGAATAAAATTATAATAAAACAGTTCCTAACAGGTTTGTTCCCAGACTACGCACGTTATCCCAATTAATTCTTGACCATAAAATGTTTATACACCCTTCAGGGAACCTGAACAACTCAACCCGTACGATATTATTGAAATATTCCACGAATAAACATTGGCCTTTTGTAGTTGGTGTAAATAATGTGAGGGCCTGTATAATAGGGTTGGTGAAATAGGAGACGTCGATACGATAATACGAAGGTTGAATAAAATTTGTATTACCAGTTATTTTTTTCTAAATTTTAAGGCAAAGCCAATACATATTGTTGTACATAAGAAGATAAATTTTGTTTTTGTAGAATGTATAGTACCTATGTAAATGTAATTACATTGATGTATACTTGGTAGCGCCAAAGAAAACATAATTAACAGGTTCGTAGTTGCATAGTCCGCAATGAGCCCGTGGATCGTGATTCTGACCCCGTAGATTCGTGATCCCATAATGGCGTTATCCCGTGCCCCCCGGTTCTTAAGCCTTTAGTCCTATTGTTCTTTCCTTTGCGGTGTGGACTAATACACCTACAAGTTTAAGCACCTCGAATTCCTGAAATTGAAAACCTTCCATTATATTTTACGACCAGTTTATAGTTATTTGTAACGCAAAACTTAAGCGAAAGGTTATCTCAACATTGATCAGTCTGCAATGGCATTCACGTATTTATACCTTGTTCGTGCAACCTAATCATGTTTTTGCTGAGTATCGGCTTGTAACTTCTAACTTCAATTAACAGTTGATTTGTATCTATAAAAATCGACTGTTGATTGAATTGAACATTAGTACAACCAACTACAGTCTAAAGCAGGGATTCCCAAAGTGGTCTGGTTTCCCAGTGGCACCCCAGGGGTCCAGGTCCAAAAATCGACCCCTGCTAAATAACACAAGTTCTTATTTGAAACTTTTAAGATATTATATAAGTTGTGTTACGTGTACTAACTTGTTATAAGAATGACTAATATTTTAGTAGGAAGTATCATCTATACTAATATTATAAATGTGAAAGTTTGGATGGATGGATGGATGGATGTTTGTTACTCTTTCACGCCCGAACGGCTGAACGGATCTGGATGAAATTTGGCACAGAGATAGATTATAGTCTGGAATAGCACATAGGCTACTTTTTATCCCGGTAAAATGTATGGTTCCCGTGGGATAGATGTTTTAATTTTTCATACTTTTTATCGCGGGTAACACCGCCGGGCGCAACTAGTTGTTGTATACATTTAAAAAACTCAACAAGTCGATAGGCGTGCACAAGTTCGTACAAGATGAAATTATTATTTTGTATCGATAGGAAAAATAACTAGAGATTATTAAAGTAATTCAGCTATGGGGGTCTGAGGTATCTGTTCATTCTGGAAAAAGGGTCACTTGCCCAAAATAGTTTGGGAATCCCTGGTCTCAGGGGTCGTTTATGGTGAGAAATATGAGATAGTGGACGTGTTCGTGTATCAAAATACCACGCTGGAGTTATCCAAAATGCACGTCGCCGTCTGCGGGACGCTTTTAAAAAGATTTTGGGTTGAAATCTGTTTGGAGTACACGTCTAAACAATGTTTCAACCGCCCGTGCGTCTATTTCGGAAGAATGTAAATGCAGCCATTTATATCAATCGCAACCATTAATTTTTTAAAGTGTACCTCGTGACGTTTTAAACAAATTGACAGACGTTCGTTTGTTTTTATAGTTGGAACCTATTGTATCTACCTACTTTCGCGTCTGTGAATTGGATTTTAAAACACACAGGAGAGCGTTAAATGTACTGCGTGCCGCGTTCTTTGTGATGTATGTCTCATAAAGCGAACGTGCAAAGATAAGCGGACGGCAACCTGGACATTCCTAAGAATGCGTAAGGCAAAACGCGGAACGCAGAACGTTACTCGTAGAACACCGAATGCAGAACGCAGTACCTATGCAGAACGCTAAACGCTCCCGTCCGTCGGAGCTCTAAACCTTTTAGATATAGAGCGGGTTCAGTTTTTTTTAAATGTATGGAATGCTGAGTGTCTGTGTATGCGCGGGCGCATGAATCTCATACATTATGAAAAACATGAAACTATAATGCTCTATGATTTTTTTTTTGTATTTGACTATCTGACGGTAACTCTTTCGTTGCGACCAATTAAAAGAGAACATTGAAACTACTTTATAAACATATTATTAGCGATATGGCAACACTGTTTGACAGTTCGCGCCTTCGCGCCTATATAAGGCGCGCGAGCCCCGACGTCACTCTCTTTTGCTCTCCGAATTTTGTAGCGATAAGACGTGTTGCTCGTTGGAATTGTTAAATTTGAGTTATTTATGTTGGATTCAAATATTGAAGAATTGAGTTTGTTCGTTATGTAATTACATGTTTTCATGTGATTTTATTCTTATTAATTAATTAAATCTACCCTCGGTTCCTCGTGCATATATTTTTTTAATACAATTCGATAGGAACCGCTAACAATATTTTATTTTTAACCGACGAAAAAAATGTTGAGGTTTTCAATTCGACAAGTAAATTAGATTTTCATGAATACCTACGAATAAAGTTCTAGTAATAGGATACAAAAAAAATATGATTAAGCCACGATCACGGCAAGGTAAATAAAGTTAGGCCAAAACTCAGTTACAAAGACAACTCAGCTCACTGGGGAGTTATATATTGGTAAAGTTTACCCTTAAGAGTTATTGGACTGTTATAAATAAAGGTCTTTACTTTCTGTTACTTTTAGGATTTATTAGACAAGAATAAAAAAGGAAACCGTCTGGCCGTCTGTGACAAGAGAATTAGAGAGATATGTGTTATTCTATTTTCTGTTATATAATATACATAGAGAGAGGTTTCGCTTGGCAAACGTGTAACCTAAAAGCATCTACTAGGTACTCCTTTTCAATGTTTCAAACTTTTTTAAACTTCGCAACAGAGTAGCTGCTCTATAAGTTAAAATGCATAAGCTTCTACTCCACAGTTTAGCTAATAAAAGGTAAACAAAGCTATTAAACTTACTCCGCGCTAAGATGCGGGTAGGTGCGCTTGTGAAAGTTATTCAATGTTATGCTCCAGCCATATTTCGCGCAGTAAAAGAACCGAATGAGTGAACACGACTCAGTTTAAACTTTCCTATTGTTGTTTTAGAACTGTTTTTGTTTTGTACAACAACAAAATAAAAGTGCTTTATCGTCTCTTATATCTAGAATCACTGATACCTAGTTTTACTTTTTATATTATACTTATCATTGGTGACGTTCGGAGCCGTTGTCTGGCCAGAATCATTATAGAAGAAAAAGCAAAGATTTTTGTAAAATAGAGACAAGTCCGCGGAGTTTCTTGCCGTATCTTCTCAGTAGAGGTCGCGTTTTGATCCCGTTGTAGAGTTAACACCCCCGTAGGCCTATACGAAATAAATGATTCGACTTTGACCTTGACTCTATCCATTTTTGTTTTGTTTATTTACAATTTTTAAATACAAGTAATTTTAAGGATCTTATCGCGTTTATTTTATGTTTTCAGGACTGAAGTGTTAGACGTCTTAGTAATATAAAATAAACGCAATAAAATACTTAAAATTAGTTTTATTTTAATGTGAAGTATTCGCGTAAATAGAAGAAATCAGTATATTTATAATTTGGTCAACTATTTCATCGGCGTAAGTTAAATGGACGGTAAAACTTCCCCGGACTTAATGAATTAAACTGCTCCAGTAAACATTGACACGCGCATGCCGCACTAATTACTATGTTTAACATACATCTCTGTTTGCCCGCAAAGCAAATCTTCTGAGTGCAATGACGTCAGCCACGGTGTTTGCCGGTCGCGCGCGCGCAGTCTAATTTTAGCTTTGATTACAAATAGTGTGTGGAAATTGTGATTTTAATCAGCATTTGATTATAGTAGGTATGTTGGTTTAATGGAGTTTTGAAGTGTACCTACCTACGTACAAAAAAATAATTACGCAATACTGAAGATTATCGTGTAGTAGAGTTCAGCTGTTTCAGAAACTATTTAGGAAAAAGAAAGACAACCATATAAACGGCGGGCTGGCCTCTATTTCGCGCAGAGAGTGAGCCTCGGACGGTTGGATTGTGGACATTAGAAACAGTCGTGACGCGACTAATGACTGTGTATGAAGACATTTAGGGTAACCAAGACCGCATTAATTCCGGGAATATTACCGAGTCCTTAAATAGCTCGTTGAGGCTACCCGTCATGCATTGTTATTCAGAGATAGATAGTTAGATAGATCTTCTCAGTTGAGGTCATATTCCGATGCGGTAGTAGTAGTGACTCGGTCTAGTCAGTTATTTTGCTTCTACCTAAATGTATTTGTTACTACGCTGTTTTCTTCTTCTTCTTACATATAAATTAAAAATTATGGGAATTGTCAAAATCAAACAAATCGTTTGTAGACGACCTACAAGGGTACAAGTAAGTCGGACATAAATGAATTATATAACAATGAGCGTAATGTGACTTTTGCTTTGATACACAAGTTAGAAGGGAGCTCAAAGATGAACATACACTTAGAGTCCGTCACTTGTTTTTGTTTAAGGCTGAGGATACAGTACGATAGTTCGCTATTTATTATCTCTAATCGAGATAGCTTAATTATAAAATTGCTGTCTACTGCTTTTTAGTGGTATTTTATACATTAATTTAATTATTAGTCCTACCTAGCGCTGTTGAAAATTACAAATATCTTTACATTATAATACGTTTTCTCAATGATGAATAGAACAATGTATCGAATTAGTTTTTTTTAAAACAGCTTTTTGCAGTATATGGAATAATTAAACTGACACCGAGCTATTAGACCGAGATATTAGAATAATTGACTGAATTTTAAGTACCGATTTAAAATGATGGTTAAGCTATTTAACAGTAACTAGTTACTAAAGCGTTTTTTAATATTAACAAACAAAAATGAAATGTATTTTAAATGCGTTTGTACAAACTTTATGACAGCAGTTATTGACAAACTACAAAAAATATTGCTTTCTTATATTTCCTCAAATACTACACATTGAAATAAAACTAATTTTATGGATTTTATCGCGTTTATTTGGTATGTAAAAAACATGAAATAAACACAACCAAATTCGTAAAAATAGTTATACGTCAATAGGAAAAAAATAAAATAATATTATTAATCGCAGTGTGGTCCAAACCTACTAAAAGTTTCGTACGACGTCAGTTGTAATTCTTTGAAAGCAAGATAATGACCGCCTGAATTAAAACCTTTTACTGTTCTGTAGTTCCTTGTTCTTTGCGCCGAAGATAATGATCTAATATAGTTCGTGTTCATTAAGTTTTGTAATATATAAGATTTAACAAAAAAAAGTACATATTTTAAAATTGAATCATTAAGTTATACGGATCACGTTGATGTACTAAATAATAGTGTAAATGATGTTTTTTTTTAACATGATGAAACAGTAGTATGTGGCCATGCGTTTAGCACAGGGTGTCATTTTATAAATGTCTAATAATTTGATTTATTCTTTTGGAATGTTATCTTTGGAAGAGATCGCAGCTAGCGATAAGACCGCCCACTGTACACTGTACCTATGTATTAATACCATATAAAATGTTTATGAAATCGGTGTGCAATAAAGAGTTATCTATCTATCTATCTTTATAATCTACTATTAGCCCTGTTAAAATATTTTACAATATTATTGTTACACCTTATATATATGCTTTTACACACAATTCAAATTGATTTAGGAATATAATTAAATGTTTCATAAAGATTCGTGCTAATGAATGCCCACTTCATACAAAAATGCCCGACATTTTTTAAATTAACAAAAATTTTTCACTAAATTATAATTCTTAAGATTTTAGGAATCAATTCAAAAATCGTAGGGGAGAGTTGAACTAGAGTTCATCACAGAATCGTCTGGCGATATTATATTATTAGGTACTAGCAGCGCCCGGCGGTATTACCCGCGATAAAAAGTATGAAAAATTAAAACATCTATCCCACGGGAACCATACATTTTACCGGGATAAAAAGTAGCCTATGTGCTATTCCAGAATACAATCTATCTCTGTGCCAAATTTCATCCAGATCCGTTCAGCCGTTCGGGCGTGAAAGAGTAACAAACATCCATCCATCTATCCATCCATCTATCCATCCATCTATCCATCCATCTATCCATCCATCTATCCACCCATCTATCCATCCATCTATCCATCCATCTATCCATCCATCTATCCATCCATCTATCCATCCATCTATCCATCCATCTATCCATCCATCTATCCATCCATCTATCCATCCATCTATCCATCCATCTATCCATCCATCTATCCATCCATCTATCCATCCATCTATCCACCCATCTATCCATCCATCTATCCATCCATCTATCCATCCATCTATCCATCCATCTATCCATCCATCTATCCATCCATCTATCCATCCATCTATCCATCCATCTATCCATCCATCTATCCATCCATCTATCCATCCATCTATCCATCCATCTATCCATCCATCTATCCATCCATCTATCCATCCATCTATCCATCTATCCATCCATCTATCCATCCATCTATCCATCCATCTATCCATCCATCTATCCATCCATCTATCCATCCATCTATCCATCCATCTATCCATCCATCTATCCATCCATCTATCCATCCACCTATCCATCCATCTATCCATCCATATATCCATCCATCTATCCATCCATCTATCCATCCATCTATCCATCCATCTATCCATCCATCTATCCATCCATCTATCCATCCATCTATCCATCCATCTATCCATCCATCTATCCATCCATCTATCCATCCATCTATCCATCCATCTATCCATCCATCTATCCATCCATCTATCCATCCATCTATCCATCCATCTATCCATCCATCTATCCATCCATCCAAACTTTCACATATACATCCATCCAAACTTTCACATTTATAATATTAGTATAGATAAGAATCTCTTGAGACGTAATAAAAATTGATTGAAATATTGCTGCTCCTTGTGCAGTTGGTTAAAAATACTTGCGAACAAGTTGCTATATTAGTAACATCATTAGCCAAGTAATAAGTGTGGCAAGTAAGTGGATCGGGGTACCAGCAAATTGCATTGAACAGCGACATCGATGCAGCCAATAGGTATTACAGTTTTATAGAAAATTAAGAGGTGACGTACTATTATACGCCCTCGGTGTTGCACACTCCCAATTTGCTACTTGCTCGAGAATACAGGATGTTCAGCTCATGATTCTGGGGGTCCAGACTTGGGATTTTCCGTCGATCTTTTTGAATATAGGCATTTTTGTTCAGTATTTTTACATCAATTTAAGCATGAAATCACAATAGGAGTCTATATCACTATCCCTGAATGAGTGGAATGAAAATCCTGGATATTTTCAAATATTTCAATACCATTGAAATAAAACAAATTTTACGGATATTGTGTTTTTTACGATAAAATCCTTAAAATTAGTTTTATTTCAATGTGTAGTATTCGCGTAAATATAAGAAATCAATATTTCAATACCAATTATCAACAATAATTTATTGCACTGTACCGATAATAGGTAAATATTAATTTCATCAAAATATCCTAGCATATCAGCGTTATCAATTCATTTCTGCGAATTGTACGGATTAACTGTGATTCATACGCACCGCTGACTAAATTATAGGGAGATAAGAATAATTACGATCTGTTTTCCGTTTGGGATGGCCAGATTAGGTGTCACAAACACGACAGGTTTGTGTCTATGCCAGACACACAATATTGTCATCAAATTATAGGAGATATAATACGACCTCGAGGAGTGTGGCGTCAAGACGAACATAATAATGAATACATGGGGCTATTTATTGAATAGTGTGTATATTTCAAAACAATGTCGGTGGCGGATTGTGGGTTTTGTGGGAAAATATAATATTATTATCTTGTTTGTTTCGTGGTGCAATGGTGTGAGTTTACAATTGAGTGTTACTGGTGTAGTCATCAAGGTTTTATTTAGTTTGGATTTATGCTGTAGACAATGTTCAATCTACTTTTAACTTCAACACATATGCTGTAGACAATGTTTTTACTTCAACACATACATTACATTTTCATTGCTCAAAAATGTAAAAGATCTATTTTAAAAAAAGAGCAACCATGGAGTTTCTTGCCCGTTCTTCTCCATAGGAACGGCATTCCGAACGGGTGGTATAGCAGTACCATAATATTTTTGTAACTTGACGATTCATAAGTACTGTACAATAATGGTCTACGTGAATAAAAAATATTCTGATTCTGATTCTGATTCATAGCCCAATAGTGCCGTGAAAATATCAAGGATTCAAACTGTCGGACATACAGAATCATTACAACCATAATACATGATCGTTACTTATATTATAATACACATGTTGGTTTCCAGTTCACGGTATACAAGTAGACAAGGTAGGCACGCAGAAATTATAATAATCTAATTAAATACCGTATCGTCAGCTTTTCACAAATATGTTGTCAATACGCCAAGACAGGATGAAAATTCCCCCGCTATTGTTCAAGATAAAAGTTTTAATGTTATTGAAACTTACTGAATTCCACTTCAGACTATATTAATCCATATACCTACTACACTTTAACTAACTTCGTCAGTAATTACGCCCCAATATTTATTTCGTGCAATAAATTGTAGCTTATCTAGCTAGCTTAGCGAAACGACTATACTTATACGTATACTAAGATCGTAACTTAGTCGAAACTAGGCATGGCGATGGCTTAAAACCCAGGTCAAGATATAAAATACATTTTATTTCGACAAATGTATGGGTTACAGTGGGATAGCCAAAAGGCCCTGCGTACAAAGTCCAGCACGTCAAGTGTGAGCTAACTGTATACTTTATAGTCTACCGTATTTAGACATTTTGTATGGACAGTTGAAAAGCGCCTCTAGCAGATGGGATTTAAAACTTTCAATACTCCATACAAAATGGCTTAATACGGTAGACTATAAAGTATACGGCTAGCTTACGAATAATCTCGCACTTGAAGTACTGAGCACTTTGAGTAGCTTATAAATCTTTCTTTTAGTTAATTAAACTAACTCATCAATGAAATGGGACGATCCAATGAAACCTAAGTACTCGTAGAATGGAAGACAATTACGATAAGTTCGTTCCTATAATGATTTTTGAACGAGGACAAACGATGGCTTGGCTGTCCGATCTAAACTAGGACTATGGTCATTTGTATTTGGTGTGGTAAAGCCATTAATGTAGACCCCATGATTTTGCCTCACATTTTCGGACCCCAGTCGTTAAGGTAATGCCGTACCATTAGAGTATTAATTCGTTTCAGCAACGTAATCACTCCAATTCTTCTATAGAACTGATAACAATGTATATTTTATTAGAAAAAGAGGAAATCAAGTAGGTATGTCCAATCTAATGAATATTTAAAGGATATTAGTACATTGACTTGTTTTTTTTAGTTTGGAAATCGGCATTAAAATAGTGACATTTTTGCCAGTGTCGAGTATTTAAGTACCCTTGATGATAATAATAATTTTGATGACATTGATGATGGTGAAATAAATCCCCTACCTCAATCAGTAAAGCAGAGTGGATACTTTAATGAAAATTTACCGAACATTTTGGGAGAACTTGAAAAGTCAAGTTATACTATTTTATTTTATTTTACTTCACTCGTATACGTTTATAAACCCACAATGTTTAATATACCACTAACATTACGCATTATGTATCAAAGAAACACATTTTTTGGAAAATGAAACAAAATTAACAGCTTCGCGGTTCAACTTTCCGCCAAAAAGTCCTGTCCAACTAAGTGCTTATATCAATACGAATAAACTCCCATCGCAAAAAGTTATCAAAACCTTATCAAATCATTACTCTATCTAACTTAATGATTCTGAATTCATTGACTGACCTAAATAAACTGATAATAATTTATCTATGAATTTAATATTTCTGCTGAGTAATTTCGTGAAATTATTGAAAACTACGCTTGAAAAAAGAAAACACTGTCGGAGCCTCATGGGGAATGCTGGAATATAGTTTTTCTGAGTGCAAATTATCTTAAGGGAATCGAACCTTTGCTCGTTTTAATTAGCAAATTTTTCACGCACAAAAAATACCTGACTATCCGACCTTTGAGGCCTCGACAATATTTCTATCAAATTATCTCAATAAGAGCCTCCATAAATTATTTGTTTACTTAATACAATTTCTTGAAAATTCTTGAAACTTTGTGCTTACTTTCTACAGGCACAAATTCAGGCTTCATTCTTATTTACATATATGGTGTCAAACGCGAAAATTCAATTTCTCTTCGGCATTATCACGATATTTGCAAACCTTTGTTGGTTTTTGCCAATCTTAAATTTTCATACTCGCATCCGGCCGTCGATGAGAAGTGTAGCATGAATAATGAATTACTTATGCAGTCTTTCACAGTTACCACTCACAAGATAATTCAGAAGGTTAGGGACGGTCATATGCTGAGTTTTAATAACACACTGGGCACACTTGTTAAGAACAGTATTCGAAGATGATTTGGCTACGACTGCACCAAAACGCTACGTAAAAAGATGCTGCTTGAGCCACAGAACTCGCTATAAAAAATTGAATAAAACGTCATTAAACAAATGAATGTGATGATATAAGTTAAGATTTCATCCTCTGTACACGTGTATATACCCTTCTCCTCTATAGTTGCGTGCTCACGTGACCTTCTGTAACTTATCTGTTTTATGGCCATCTCCACGATGCAAATTTATTCAATGACTTGAAGCAATTTCGTTGAGGATCTGTTCATTTTTACGAGGGCATATCAATTTTCGGTGGCTTGATAGATACGCAGGAATTTAGTGCTTGTTGTACCTATGTACCGTGCCAAACGGTACGTGAATAGAATATTGATCGACATCGTCGTACCTGTACGAGACGAGCCTGTATACTAATTAAATTTATGTTATAGGTTTACATAACTACTAGATAAGGATATTATAACTAGAGTTGCCACCAACTTCACATTCGTAAAATATTTGATTTATATAGACAAGGTAGATTTGAAGGTTAGATAACTTTATGCTTTTTAGTTAGTTAGTTTTAAACACGGTTTTTTTTTTGTTAAAAAGTTTTTTTATTCGAGATAAGCGCCTTATATTACCAACATCAACAAAATTTTGAGGCGGTGCTTTTATCCCATTACTATTTTCCATCAGGAACCCATCTAATAACAAGACTTGTAAAACATACAACGCCAATATTCAGCTTAGTTACGACCTCTTTACTTCAAGTCTACATTATATTGTAAGAAAATATTTCCTAAGGCTTCTCTTAATAAGGCCGTGATTGAGGCCCGGATCTTTTGTGCCGCTGTAAGGCTTGCCACACGAGGTCAAAATGTTGGGTTGGTTTCTTGATTGATTGCCTACTTACCAACATATTATTTATCCTTAGATCAGAAAGTGTGGCAATGTTTTTTTTTATATAATAATATTATCCTTAAGTGCCGATTTCTTCTAATTACATTAAGTGCGATCGCCTTGATTACGATAAATATCGAAATATGTTCCATATATGTGTAAAAGTAGCGCATGTACCCTGATAAAGTAATAAACAGGAGGTTGAAATCGTTTGGGCATGTGAGAAGAAGAAAACAGAAGAAATTGACCAAAAGTGTGAAGAGTATGTGGATGGACCCAGAGCGAGAGGCATGAGCGAGAAGAAACGAGGCATTGATTGTCGTAAAAGTTACGTGACATTTGCAGAAAAGCAGTATGAGAAGATATACTGCGTCGACCCTAAATAATTGAAGAAAATGAGGCAGATAATAATAAAAGATGTTCAACAACAAAATGAGCAGACCAACTTATAATGGAGAGCTAAGCCTCCGGCGTCGCGTTTAAGTATGCCTTCGTGTTTATCAACGCAAACAGGGCTTGTAAAAGAAAGCGCAAAGTATATCAAAACCTACTTCACAAACACGAATCAGTTAATATATACGTAAATACGTCTGTTTTTACTTGAGTAGGTACTTTTCTTATACTAAGTAACACAATAGCTGTAACATAACGATAAAAACTTTCATTCTACTCACACAGCTTTTAGTAGTCTTGCGAATAAAAGTTAATCAATAAAGATACTACCATTAGTAGATTTCTTATCCGAGGCGTATTTTTGCTTACGAAACACAATAGGTACTGGAAGGCACACCGTTGATCTCTCGATTGAAACCTCGGAAAGTCTCATCCAAGTGTATTTTTATTCATATTATTATAATTTGATACTTATTAAATAATCGATAATAGTACGTTACATATGATATAAGTGAGCTAAGCTCGTCATTACAGTCGGGGTAGGATTGCAGACCAATGAAGCCAAGAGTGTAATGAAGTCATTCGACGTTTTTCAACACACTTGCGAAGATTAAAATAATAACATTTCATAAAAACACACTAAACTTAAACACGGACTTGTAAAACATGGCCACAGAACAAAAATGATTCCCGATTTTTTTTTTCACTTTTTTTTAAATAACACAATTTGTTTTATCACAAAAAATGTAAACATTTTTAGGCATGAAATACGTTTGCCAACATTAAAAAAATGTGACATTTATACATTGTAATATCATGAACTAAATGCGTTGATAACACTAGTGCAGCCATATAAACTGAAAAGCACGCGTGTATAATAAGCTGCATTATGAATCTAAAATCGGTGCAATAAGAGCCACTTTACGAGCAAGTTTGTTGATAAAGATATTACCATTCGACCGTCCTTTTACGTTCTCTCCGTAAAAGAACTTCGTAAGCGGCACATAAACGATAACGGATATATTGGCCAAGCTTTCAATACTCGCCACCTGTTTAGAATATACTCGTGAGTAATTCCTGTTGAATCTAGAAGAAGGACCATCATGGTTACATATGAAATTATTGCTTCATTGGCTAAGAGACTACAGGTTCGTACTTCACGATAAGGAATCGATCAGTTTGGTTTTATATTTCTTTGGTAAATTTTGTAATCGGTCTACCCCCATTTATGAGGCCTAAGACCATCAGAGACTCATAGAAAATAACGGGCAAATGCTAATTTTAAGTTTGTCGAAGCCCATTTAATGGACATTGTATTACCACTGTATGTAAAAGGTTTTCAAAGCTCTCAACTATTAAGGTTCCATTTCACCAACGGAACACTTCGTCTTAGTACAGGTTTTTACAACTTTTTTTTCTGAGCGTACTTAGTGCTCCATCTGTCACTGTGTCACTCACAAATAAAAGACTAACACAGCGAGATGTATAGCACGTTTTTGTTGCAAAGTACATTTAGCTAAGTACCCACTTAATGTCTGCAGTACATAAAACCGATTATGTCTTCGGTAAAGTGGTTAAAAGTACAGACGCCTTTCATGATGTGTTGTGTGTTGGGTTTGGTTTCAAAGGGGTTTCCACCAATGAGCAAGTGAAGGTATGTACATTTACATTAAGTCGGGCAGTCCATAATATGAATAGTTTCGACAAAAGATTTCTTAAGTAGCAGTTCTATTCGAGTATGGATAGGCAAATGGCAGTTTCTCTGTGTAAATATAGGTGGTCAGTCATATAGTAATAATAATATCCCAAAGACGGGTGATTCTAGAATATAAAGATATTCAACATTCGTGCTCATCACACAGTTTGCCCCTACCAGGTTCCGAACCTGGGACAGGCAAATCCCGATACAGAAAGCAAAGTCACTACATACTAACAATCGAGTCCGCGAGTTACGCTGACTTTGATAGAAATTGAAAATACGAATAGTAAGAATATTGTGTGCCTGAAAAAACTAATTAGTCGAACTTTCTTGGTTATTTCCGAAATAACTTTTTTTTTTTTAAATAACTGAACTTTGATTACGCTTAAAGTTTTATATATATAGCTTTCATGTCACCATATTGGTGTAATAAGCCACAGTTTTGTTATTGATAAGCAAAAATGTTTTTCAATGCACCAAGCTACGCATATAACTATACCTTGAACCTAATTTCAAATCAAATCTAAATAACTTTTCGTTAAGACTTGCTAACACTCACACACACAATGGGATATTTGTATACGAAGATAGCCAAGTGTGTGGAACGCGAACGGTCGAACGAACGCGAATAATTTTAGTTCGCTAGAAGCACTTTGCAGAAACTGGAGTCCAACCGAGACAATGTGCACTTAATGGAACAACTACGGAGAATCTATGCAATGAGATTGGATGTTTTAATCTTCGCGCGAATTTTATTGATGCTGTAGAGCTGTATTATAGCGCGTATTTCTCTTACTTTTTAGCGATTACTCGAGAGTGCGGATCTAAAATGTTTTTCGAACATTTTGCTGCACCACAGAACAGTAGAATCAGAAGGAAAATATCAATAAATTGTCTCATCATTCGGGTCATATCCCTAGCTTTATTACCACATTATAATTAACGTGTGGCGTTATTTACTTGAGAATTCAGGAACATTGAACATCGTACAGCGCGGTACCTACCTGCCATTAAAATTAAATGAGGGCTTAATAAATTGACGGCAGTTTCAACTTATTCTTGGGTGATGTAACTTGCAGGATGTAAGACGGAGTTTATATGTTCTTTATAAAGCGTCAGACTCTATTACTTTCGGGGGTTTTTAATGGTGATTGTTCCTGACGCAGCAGGAATTGTAATTATGCGGAGATTTGATTTATAGTAGTCTTGACAATGCGTCTATATAGATCTCGGGCTAAGGTTCACTAAGGATTGGCTAATAACATTTTATTTTTAAAATATGTCACAGAAAAGACATATGCATAGAACATTATGTTTAACTGTACGACAACAAAGATCATATTTACTCGAATCAAAGGTGTTTAATTTTTTTTTCTAGTCTCATAGTTTGACCTGCCATTTATATTTTAATGTAAATGTAATGATTATATCCTCTTTGTTTATGATGGTTAAATCTTATAGTCCCGTGTCTGTCGATGTCACCATTGTATTCTTTTTTCCTTTATTTTCTGTAGGTTGGCTATCGAATACAAATGGAACCATTTCTGCCAGTGTCGATTTGTTCGATATAATATAATCAAGAGGATCGAATAGGCAAACCCAAATAAAGCTGGCAGGATAAAACTTTATTCCACAGATTATATAGTAAACGCGTAGCATTTATTACAACGTTGGCGGTACTGTTTCATGCACTGGAATGTTGGCAATACGGTTCTTGAACACTTGCAAGCAAAAGTCGATTTTAAGATCACGAACCTTTTCACTCCGCGACTGTACTTAAGAATTAAACTTAGGTGCGAAAATCCTCATACCATATTGACACTGGATCAATTTGACAGGGTCAAAAAACAGCTTTATGTATAACATAGCTTTTATGAGCACGAGGTGACATTACCTGGCGATTAACACCCTTTATCCGTCGACATAAATGTGTTATTCACCCAAACGAGCAAAAGTCTGCGTTGGCATATAAAGGTACACCCTAATATGTTTTGATGTTTGTGAATAACTTCACTGGCGTCGTTAATGTCATAAAACTTCTGTGAGCGGTGTTTGTTATGTTCCTAAAACTAATTTATCTAGCAATTGACTCTCGCAAACTAAATGTAATTGCAGAACTATGTTAAACATAACGTTTAGTCGAATGCGGTTCAGAACTTAGTAATACCACTTGGAGTTGGGCAAATTGTTGGCGCACAAGTTGGTAATTCGATGGAATTGATGCTGCAAGTTGCAGGCGCCGGGCGGCCGGGTGTGCGACCAACTTGGGGCGAATTTTCATCGGAGTTTCGAATCGGAGAAACGATATGAAAACATTTGGAGGATGAAGTATAGAAGACTTTCCGGAACAGATGCCCATTTTGTAACACTCTGTAGAATTCAGCTTAAAGATGCATTTTCATGACGGGCGGCCTGATTAGCTCAGTTGGTAGTGACCCTGCTTTCTGCGCTGTGGGTTCCGGGTTCGAATCCTGGTAGGGACAATCTTTGTGTGATGAGCATGAATGTTTATACCCGAGTCATGGATGTTGCATATCTATATATGTATTGTATACTGAGTTCGCCCTCAGTCCATTGTACGGTACCTATGGGACCGCATAGTTGGTATTTTCGTCTGGCGATATTATTATTTTTTTAAACCCGCAAAAACATGGGTATTTTAAATAGATCGACAAATATTTATAATTTAAAAAAGGAAGGCGGTGAAATGACATATATCCCTTTATTTTTATTTGATTGCTGAATTCCAATTCCAGCCAATTTATTGTAACATAGAATAATTATCTATCGAATGTATTCATTAAGCGTCACATTTTTACGTCAGTCGGATATTAACGACGAATAAAATTATCGTTTTGTCTGTCGTTCGTAGACGTCGTAAAGTGAATGGTGCCTTCGTCGCAAGTGTTATGATTTTGTTAAACTGTTTTTAATGTTGCAATATTTTCAAGTCATTTGCTCTCAACCTAGTTTTTAGATCAGGATATAAACACGCTTGTGTGTTTAATATATATAACGTTATGCGTGCGCTATAGAGGGTGGTTACCTATTCGAAGTTATGGATCCAACTGAACTATTTAGGTGCCGGTACCGGAGCGAGGTGGCAATAGATAAACTCAAGATTACGCTGGCATTTACTTAATTCGCTAACAAAATGGAACCGGCAAATTCACAGATATCTACAACGCATCTACAACGGTATTATAAATATTTTTTGTTTTTAGAATTAGCTTATTAAAGAAATCTTATATAGATTTCTTTAATTTTCTTTTAGTTCAAATTAAATGATGTCGTAGTAAGCGCATCCCTTGAGAACGACTGGACCGATTCGGCTATATTTTAATGTTCGTTAAATTCCGAATAAGGTTTTAGGAGATAAAGTTAAATTCGGAAAGTTTGGAACAGCACACGAATAGGTAATTGAAAATAGATTAACACAAGTCTGTATTAAAATATGTAGTAAAAATTTATAGAAGTCAATTGACTTATTGGTAAAAAATAAATTGATACTACATTCTTATATGGCCATTATACGTTAAAGTAAATCTGGCGTTAAATACATATTTAGCAGGAAATCTAGAGTCAGAGCTATCCAATAAAACGTGCAACAAATAACAATAGGAAGCTATTTGCATCACAATGGCAACAACATTGAACGCATAAAGGCGATTTAAAGCACCGAGCGCTAAGTCAAGTTGAATGAAATTTAGTCGTTCAGAATTAATAGAGACACTATGACGTCCCTGTTTGTAACATACTGCATGGTAAACTAGCGATAAAAAAAAATACAACCGAATTGAGAACCTCCTTTTTTGTAGTCGGTTAAATATACTGTCAACAAACGGACAGATGGAAATGGTGAAACTATACAGGAGGAGAGTAAACTCCAACTGACTTTGAGTGAATTAAAGTCTCCAAAAATGTTGTGTGATGAGCTGAACAAAGAAAGAGATGACAATGAAAGAGAATTGTTAAAACTAATAAATACCAATAAAAAAAATAGAAATGACACAATTACATAACCAATTGTTAGATGCTTCAGATGCTCGGGACAGGCTCCAGCTTATTGTGGACGGGTTCAATAACTGTAGCTTAGAGTATGAAAAGGCCCTTACTCGTATAGATTCACTAGAACACCAGCTACAGGAGGCATACACTAATATAAATAATCTGGAATCAACTAAACATAATATGACCGCCTCCTTGAATCAAAGTCTATTTGATGAGAATCAGAATCAGAATCAGAATATTTTTTATTCACGTAGACCATTATTGTACAGTACTTATGAATCGTCAAGTTACAAAAATATTATGCTACTGCTTTACCTCCCGTTCGGAATGCCGTTCCTATGGAGAAGAACGGGCAAGAAACTCCATGGTTGCTCTTTTTTTTAAATAGATCTTTTACATTTTTGAGCAATACATTGTTATAGGTATGTGAGAACAATGTAGGAACGGTTGGTGGTGGTTGGAGTTGGTATGCAGTGCCCCGGGCATGGTTTCTGCTGCAGTTAATGCTCACCCTTTGGTCACAATCGACCTGACTAATGATAGTGTTATAGCACCCAACACAAAAACTAAAATTAACTGTTGCTAACTAAAATTAACCGTTGAGATTATTGCTGGATCTTTTTATACGTCACCTGATAATGACTGGTTAACACCGGATTTCATACTAGAGAGAGTTATTTTTTTTTATTTCCTAACGATGACATTTTAGTTATCTTGTTGAAATAGCCGTGAGTCTATTTCTGCAACATATATAGGTTGGCGAAAATAGTGTTAACAAATAATAATAACCTTGTCTTGCTGTTTAAATATATAATATAATTCTTCATTAAGCATTTACATGAACCCGCAAGTAAAACAAGAGAACTTTAACCACAAACGTCATGCTGACATCGATTCGAAACCGGCCGTGAAGCGGCCAGCTACTTCTCGCGGACATAGAACCTCCGCTACAATCTTTACCGGAATAATAACACAAAAAGAGAGGCGAGTGTGAACATTTAAGTATGACAGCCTTCTTGTACATTCGATAGCATAATTGCCATATCTGGCCTCACTAACTTGCCTCGTTTCATTAAAGTTTGAGCACATGCGCACTTTTGAACAGACCCCTGGGGACGTGCGATGATTGAGAAGCGATACCCAACTTTAACATCATGTGTAGGGACGGCCCGGCCCACTTTTAGTTTGGCCCCTTATTTGTATTGGTGTCCAGATAACTTTCAATGGGAACGCCAATAGTGTGTATGAAACGGTCGCTTTCAGAGCGTATGTATCGATTTCAGCGACTATTATCGACGTAGGCCGACTCTAGCATTTAGCTTATTTTGTGGGCCTTATAAGATAGTTAGGGCCTTATCACTAATACGTTAATTCGCGACGATAATAAAAATACAGATGTAGCGACCTCTTCAACTTCGCCACCATCTGTGCATCTTGCACAGATGGTGCTGCAAACGACACTCGCGCTATGAGAGTTTTCGGAGAACGTAACATATATACGAGACCGTGATAATAACTGTCGCGGGTATAGTGACCACCCTGCCAGGCATACCACCCGCTGGAATATCTTCCCTTTTCGGCACACCAGATTTTCTCGAAATAAGGGGCTTTTATGGAATTTCCCAAGAATATTAAACATAATGGACATGTTTTTAATGGGATAACTTATTAATGACACTGTGATGTTCGTGGAGGTGAGCATAACTTTGACTCCACCTGTCAAAGGAAACGAATGGGTTTCGAGTACCACATTTAGCGAAGACGCAATTGTAATAATGTAACATCACTAGTCTTGAGTATATGATAGTGCGCACCACTAGCACTAGTTAAAAGTAGAACTAGATAGATAGAACTTAATTTGAGCACACGAACATGTATAAAAATATATTAAATTAATTAAACTCCTCAGACTTCATTGTATGTGATTTTGTTATAATATCCACCACACATACATAACAGCGGCGGTACAAACATTATAACGGTGAAGGAAAACATCGTGAGGAAACATGCATATCTGAGAGAACCCCTCGAAAGATGTGTGGAGTCCGCCAACCCGCACTGGGCCAGCGTGGTGGACTATGGCCTAATCCCCCTCGCATTGAGGTGAGGCCCGTGCCCAGCAGTGGGACATTAAAAAAGGCTGGAATTATTATACATTACAGCAATAAAATGAGAACCATGACTCCAGTGAATCCTAGCTTCGGTGCCAGATATTTCATTCAAACGCTGCATGTAAATTGTAAATTATAATAAATTCGTTGTTTCCATTCTTGTTTCAGCGCATGCCAACAATGATCCCGCACTCCGCAACTCTGAGATTTCATTTGAAAGAAGCCATGTAACAATTTGTTTGTTTTGACTCCGTTATACACAGAGGGTTCTCAAAGTTTCTACTGTGTATGAGTATACAGAAATGGGGTTATACGAGTAATAAACACGAATGTTGTTATAATATGACAGATATTTTAATTGGTAGGGTTGCCACTATACCGATTTTTCAAGGTGTTATTATAGCATTTTTTAAAGTCTGCAGCACGCAATAACTACACATTGTTGTAAACTTGTTTTACATGTCTATCCAGGATACAACAGTACCCTTGCCATGTCGAGCAAACAACACGGACACGATCGTACCATCCTTTTCTTCAAGCAACTCACGGCATTTTAAGCCCTCTGTATCTATCTTGTGGGTACGGCTAGAAGTTTGCAATTTCTGTTACCGAGAATATCTTTATTATACAAATAAAGATGTCTAAAATTGTTACAGTCGCTATATGTTGGTAGGTAACTAAATAACAAACACTAAAATAGTTGCTTCCATACTACCTTTAATACTAGCATGGCTGTACAATGACATCTCACAACTGTTTACGGTAGAAGAATTGCGTTTCGTTGCGAGGCATTTTACATTTTATGTGTTTTTATAAGATTAATAACATTTATTAAAGTTTGAGGGAAGTCTTAACTATTAAAGAAGTGTTTGGACTTTATTTGATGTTTATGGATGAGGGGGCTGACTATTGTATATAGCCCCCAAACGTACCCTCTTTGATTCCTGAGATTCTGCGCATTCACGCAACATGCAGCTTGGGCAGTTTATATATGATTTGCCTCAGTCAGTATTGTATTTTGTGTAAGTTTTAGACGAACAAATTACGTGGTGTGCCTCCAGAAGATTTAGTAGTTGTAAAACATTATAATAACATATTTATCAAGCAAATAATTTTACAGACACGTGGATTATTGCGGACTCTCCCGTATCAATGCGCAAAGCATATGAGCTACATAGAGTCGTTTTATTGATCATATGGACTGTTCGAGCGAAATATCTTTGACATTTTCTATGTAATTAGAAATTCGCGTAAAGCTTGCGCGAGCGTACCTCGCGGGCGTTCCGCAAGACAATAAAAATAGCCACACGGCCAGTGCCGGATTAGTCACTTAGCAAGAGTTATAAAATACCTTGGGGGGGGGGGGGGGGAAAGGGCTCTACAAAATATCTATCAAGTATGGCAGATATGGTACCTATACCACCTACCATTCAATGGAGAGACGAAGTAATTATAACAGGCCCGGGCGGCGCTGTCTTAATCCGGCACACCTCACATCAGCAGGAGTTTCCCTTTGACACATTAACATACACCAAAAAATAATTTCCATGACCCATTCGTCCAATTTGAATAATAAATTTCCATTACTCTATCTGCGCAGATATATGAGAATTAATGTGGGTATCGCGTTACGAACGTGGCTTGCAGTACAATAAATATTCACTGATTACAGAAACAAGATGGCGGGGTTTGTCAGAGATAAGCAATCGTTTTTAATTGAAACAAGGCCTAATTAACGGCTGGTTTAGTTATGTTTAGAATTGCGATAATTTGATACGGAATGCATAGTAGGTTTATGTCTTACTTTTTACACCATGCGTCAACCTGAGCTATAATATTGGCATTTTATCATTATTCATTATATTTTATTTATCGCCCGACGAATACTCCAACCATACAGTCCCACACTAAGCAACGCTTGTATTATCGGTGCCGTACAATGGACTGAGAGCGAACCCAGTATATAATACTTATATATTTTAAACATCCAAAACACAATCATGATTTAGGTACAAACATTCGTGCTCATCACACAAAGTTTGTCCCTACCAGTATTCGAACCCGGGACCATCGGCACAGAAAGCAGGGTCACTACTAACTGCATTAATCAGGTCATCAAATTAGATGGATATTAGAACCATCCCAAAGGCAGATGCGATCGCTAGCTATAAAGTCATTTGCTTTTGTACATTTTATAGAAATATATTATTTTCCTGTGTAAGTTATTCCAAGCTATTCATATTATATTACAAATAATTGAATAAAGGCCTCGTTTTATGTATAGTTTTGTAAATAACCATAGATTTAATAAATCCTTTAATATAGGACTTGACATCATTAAATGAAATAGACTTGTCGTATACAAAGTCGCACGTAACGTAATCCCTGCTGCTTATAAGATCGCAGATTCTTCGCATGCATCTATACAAAGCTAAATTGAAATAAAACTATAAAATCGTGACTTAAAAATGAAGCGCTACAGATACCAAGTCTGAATACTTAGACAGTATAAAGAAGACTTGACTTCACGAGGTGTTGAAAGGACGAGGGTTCCACGACCTTTAATTAAGAGCGCCTATTGAGTTGCGATATCATCGGCCGAGGTTCGACAATTTTCTAAAGCCGTCGGATACTGAGGGGCTTTTGAGAAAATTACTCGTGACTTGGTGGAATCACTGTGTTCCCTGTATTCCGCGAAGGGGTAGATAAAGCTCCGCAGTTTGACGCCCGCGTTCTTCCAATTCTCGTCCCAAAGGGAGCGAGCCTATTAGCATTTTGCTTTTTATTTTTTTTTATTTGTTGAAACGAGGTGGTGATGAGCACGAATGCTTGTCACCGAGACACGAACGTTTAATATATATACAGGATGTAAGGGACACGGTGCCGAATACATTAAATAAAGGATAATAAAATAATATAAATATTTTTTGTCGAAAGTTATGGGTTACAAATGTTGTAATTTTTGAGCGTCCAGTGTATCGTAAACCACGCGATCGCAACACGACGCTCCGCGCGATCCCTGACGCGTGCGAGTAACGAGTGCGCGCGAGCATATCGAGTTTTTATTTACATTGCAGTTTTAGGTCAAAATTGCAATTAAAATCATGCTAACATAGATTTCTATTATGATTTTCGGCTAAGATATATTTAAAAATCCTACAAGATGAGTATACTCATGAAAAGATCGACGATCGATCGACGAATTGTAACTCTGGGGGGTTCAGAATCATGAGCTAAATCCATGTTATCAGTTTCCAGTACGAAGCCATTTACATACTGTATAAGTAATTCTATACATGGGATCGCCCTCAGTCCATTGTAGGGTACCTATAACATAATCGTTATTTTGTATAGGACTATACAGTTAGTATGCTCGTTTTATGTACATTACTTAAAATATCAGCAACACATCATTAAAATTTGTTTCCTTTTGCTTTCAGGTCCATGGGATGAATTGACTAAACCTGTTGGCTCCCTACACGATATCAAGTTTAGAAACATAACAAACGAGTAAGTAGATAAATACTGATTTCTTATATTTACGCGAATACTACACATTGAAATAAAACTTATTTTACAGATTTTATCCACTATTATTATACTCTACTATTATGACATACCGCTCACATTATATTGTAACTTTGTCTGACAAACACAAAAAAAAAAATATAAACAGGAATGTATGATGTTTTGTAAGAGGTCTATATAAGATGTAACAATAATAATGTAAAACATTTTAACAGGGCCAACAGTAGGTAATAAAGACAACAATACCAAATAAATAAATCAAATTATTATACATTTAAAAAATGACACCTTATTATACTGAGCTACGCGCTACTGGTTCGCCTTGTATAACAAAAAAATCAAACATCATTTACACAATTATTTTATACATCAACGTGCTCCATATAACTTACTGATTCGTCTGTTAAAATATTTTACACAATTTTTGTTTGACCTTATATATACATATATAACATATTACACTACTTTATCCTCGAAGTTAAAAGGGGCGAGGCCGCGGATGAAGGCTAGTTTTATATTAGACATCATTGCAGGCATCCTTGTTGCATATAATATTAGAATAATGTCACATATTCCATGACCCGAAGGTAATTAAGATTCTAAACGTAAGCAATGGTTTTGATCTTATATTTAACTTGAACCTTCACTCCGGGGCAGCAGACATATACAAATATTCTATCTTTAACCTGGGTCGTGGGCGTCTAAAGGTAAGCAAGGATAAATAGGCTTTTGTATGTCTGACATAATATGAAAGATGAAAGGATTCGAATGTTCTCATTTCGCGCTTTTGAATGAGCACTTCAAAGTAAGATTATAAATTGCGTAAGTCAAGATATATATACAGAGTGTAAGGTAACGAAAATTTTGAGTAAAGGTTTCACTTAAAGTTTATACTAAAATTTCATAAATGATTATTGTAATTTATGAGCGTGCAATGTATCGTTAACCACGCGATCACAACGCGACGCTCCGCGCGATAACCGATGCGTGCGAATGACGAGTGCGCTCGAGCGTGTCTAATTTTCATTTACATTACTGTTTTAGGTCTAAATTAGTAATTATGTTTTTTTATTTAAAATCACGTTAGGATGGACTTCTTTTAAATTCTATATAAGTATTCATGAAAAGATCGTGTCCGTTTTCGGTACGAAGGCTACTTATATCCTATTAGCTATCTATATACTTTTTATAATCTTGACCATAAATGTATACATATATAATATATGGTGTGTATTTATGTTCATCGCGTCGAGTAGAAAATTTAACATCCCTTTTGAACATTGAACACATTATCAGGAAAGGATTTCTTTTGTATATGGATTTAAGTAGGTACTAGATGAATGCACTTAATAAACCAGCCGCAGCCACTAGCCCATTGCACTATTTACCAGTGTCTACGTACGTATACAGCGTCATTCAGAAAAGGTATACTAACCTATAAATCTGCGCTTATTCGTCAGTCAGTCAGAATTTCGATATTTTTTTTATCTTAACGGATCAAAATGCAGTTAGGTATCAAACAATATTTTAAATATGAAGTAAGTATATTCGAACGCAAAAGTGAAAACAATTTCCGTACGATATTAACGTCCAAGTCTCAATTTATTGAAATCACAATTACATTAGCAGCGTCTCGCTCTAATTGATTAAAATGTCAATTTACTATCTAATAAATTTGTCCCCATTGTGAATTGAACTTTGTTTCGAAAGGAATAGTGTTTACTTTTCAACTACTAGTGTTCCGTTTTTATGAACCCACGTCCCTTAGTTTAGACAATGAATAGATTAATGACCTACGTAATTGAATGTCGGTAAATTGGATGACTATAAAATGGTGTACAACCACAAACAGAATTCTTTCTTGAAGCAATAATTACACATTGATAGAGTTAAGTCCCTACAGTGGAAAAATAAAATTCCAATATATTTGCGTAATTTCTATTTAGAATAAAAACTATTTTTTTTTAACATTTTAGCGGATATGGGAAGATCTTCCAGCCAGGCGGGTGGTATGCCTGGCGGGGCGGCCGCTCTGCCTCGACGGTAATTGTTGAGATCTTGTATATCTGTTAGGCTCTCCGAAAACTCTCATATCGTGTCTCAGGATTGTACCTATTGCATTGGATAGGAAATCGTCATATGTTCTGAATGACGTCTGTAGCGCCATCCGTGTATATGTGGCGAGGTTGAAGTGGTCGCTACAGTACTCCCCCCTAGACCGGAGGTCGATAATCTTGATTGGCAGCGTCATGCGTGCATCTGTGGCGACGTTCAAGTGGTCGCTAAACAATAAAAAATAAAATTTGAAAGTTTCAAATACCACCACCAACAATAATACCATACATACCAGTCATATTTCATTTTTAAATGCGTCCTGGATTGCATTGCCCAGACTTATCAAAATATTCAGACGTAACACGGCGTGCGCTACAAGTAAAGGCTAAGAAAACTCTGATCTAGCATGTAAATCCGCCCTCATGCACACATATGTAAACCTATTATGTCCAGCGCTCATTAGTCTATGCCGGACCATTTACTAGTACAAATTATATATAGTGTATATGGTAACATTTACCACAGCAAATACTTTGAAAAAGTAGCTTCAGTTTGCTAGAGGCAACGTTATGTCAGAACTTCTAATTCTGTGCTACATTGTTACTAAAAACCTTTGGAGAAATATGGGTACGCTCGAATGCAGCATTGCTTACTCCTTCGGGAAATACACGCGTGAACCCAGATCAATTTTAATTTTAGCGTAATTTGATGGAGCGCTGCGCTTGTCTGTAGGTACGGGCAGTACATTTAATACAAGATTGATAGACGTATCGATACTGACGGCAGTTTTTCCACTCCACTCTAGTATCTCATCTCGACACATCACATCTATCGACATATCATGTTCATCACGTTGATCACATCACGTTGATCTAGAGATGCAATCAATTATACTTCTAAGGTGTATTTTCTATATCTAAAACAATTTTAATTGACAGTTTGATGCTTTGTAGGTATACCTATGTACACAAAGGTTTATTACAAAACATACCTTAGGTTAATAGAAATAAAGTAAAAGTAAATCTTATAACATTGTGTTGTAAAGATATAGGTTGAGAAAAAAAAGATATACGCTCACAAATCCTTTCGAAAAATATTGAAGCAAACGGTACAGTGTCGTAGAAAAGTGGGATAAGGAAATTTTGGAATTAATCTTATTTGATAATGGTATATGCAAGTTGACCATATTTTACGCTTGAATATACGTATTGGAAATTTTGTAAATATTGAAGCTAAAAAAACTTACTTGAGATGGTTCATCGGCTCGATCCAATTCTGCGGACTCTTGCCCGATATTATAGGTATATATATATATATATACTTACCTAAAAGCAATTTATCAAATTAAAACGAAGTTTCTTTAAAAAAAACAATAGCCTTTCTACCTTTTAATTTATTGTGTATACATTAAATGGAAATTCTATTATACGCCGAACGCAAAACACTTAAGGACAAAACCAATTACAAATCTAATAAGAATTCTTCCAAATAAAAATAAAAATAGTTTGATATAAATTGAATCTCTTCGTAAGTGGAGTTATATTTGTTACAATAAATGTCGGATTTTAATCTCATTTTGCTAGTAATTAGAATGGCCTAATTATTTTCTATGGTTATTGTACACTGGGCACTGATTGGCGTATTAACAGATTTTCATGACGTCACCATTTAAGAAGGAGATGCCGCCTAGTTGATAATGCGCTGTCTACATAAAATAGTGCTTTCTCAACGGGCACAACAAGACGAGCAAATTAATTGAAGAGCTTTTATATTTATGAAACGCACTATTTTTTTACAAAAATAATTAATCTTTAACATCTGTACTCGATTGTACTACGCGATCGCAATGGACCATCATTTGTTTGACAGGGGGAATTGTACTAGGGTCAGTCGTAGCCTTGCTACGCGCGTAGGTGCCGTAGTAGGTCGTAGGCTTGCTACGCACGTACCCGTAGTCACTACGAACCGCTTTTTTTACAAAACGGCACGAAACAAAACTTTCGTAAAAAGTTCGGTATAAAAAAGTTATAAATTCAACATGTACTCGTGAACAGCACGAACTCACTTGTTATAAAAGACCTTAGACATACGTTATTAGTGAAAGTGCTGCTTATGTACATGGCCGGCTTTCCATACTCGTAACCGTAAAGGTGGAAGCGCTAGTTCAGGGAGCGAAATTCAAAATTTCGCAGGTTTTACATTTTTTACGAAAAATTGGTCTGTCTTTACGATATAGATTTTTTATATTTACGCGAATACTACACATTGAAATAAAACTTTTTTTTCGAAATTAAGTAGTTCAATCCTCCCGTGACCATGGTTGCTGTAAAGCAACCAAAACCTCGGGAAGGTAAAAACATAAAATAAACGCGATTAAATCCTAAATCGATAAAATAAGTTTTGTTCCAACAAATAAAATAACTTAAATATTTACAAATTAAAAGATATAAAGAAAATTACATTACATACTAAACGAATACATCGTCTGGAACAATATTAGTGAAATTTACATGCCTTTACAAACACCAAAAACCATAGTACTTATAGTAACAGTACCTGTACACATTCTTATATTTCTAGATAAAAATCCCAATCTAATGTTTAGTACCTTAACTATAAAATCGAGCCGTAACGCGACGAAAGCGGAACGGGGGGTAAACGATATAAGGAATGGAATTTTTAGTGCGGCCGTACTGTCTCATACGGGTACGTCTCATACGGGTTTAGTGTCCTGGGCTTCCGCTAAAGACCTTTACGGCCGCTGTATACTACGTGACCCAGAAATGGTGGTACACCCTTTCTGTAATCAGACGTCGGCTGACATTAAATGATACGATGTTATGAAAGAATAAACTGCGAATTGTCTGTGGAAAATTCGGCTTTGTATACACACCATCACGCCTACATATTTTCCCGATGATAATTAGCCCACGCTGGCCCAGTGCGGTTTGGTGAACTTCTCACTTCTTTCAATAGGCTATAACATTTCCTTCAATTTAACTCCTAATTCAAATGCTAATATAACTGTCTGTTTTTAAATAACAACTGCCCAGCATAAGTTTGTCTCACGATATTCTATCGATAGCTTATCACATGATCGTTCAGTCGCTCTATCATATTTCCATCTAACATCACTCTCTCAGTATTAAAATGAAAGTCATGTCATCGAATTAGACCACAAAAAATTTAATGAAAAAATGCCTTAAATTGGCAATTTCCCAATCATGGTACTGGAACATTAATCTAGCAGACATGTTGACACTTCGGACCCTGAACATTGATAAACTTACGGGCCACGATCTTGGTTCTACCGGCGGCGTGCCCTGTAAACTAAAGCGAACACATGTGCCCAATAATAGCGAACGGGCCGAAACTAGGTCAAAACTGACAACTAGGGCCGTCGTGTGGACATCAGTTGAATTTTTACATCTCAAAGTTTGCCTCATTTTTAACCGACCTCAAAAAGAAGGTAATCAATTAGTCGCTTGTGTATATTTTCATTGAACGGCACTTGCGTCCTCAAAATATTAAGATCAAAGTGGGAGCTATAGAAAATTATGCTCATCCTGTTTTCTACAAAAATAATGTAATTGACAATTTATTAGTGCCCCCGTACGCCTATACGAAATAAATTATTTGACTTTGACATTGACTCAAAGTGATTTTTTGACCGGACAACGTCTGCTGGGACGACTAGTAAATAAATAATTATTTGAAAGCCTACCAACCCTAGATATTATTGTGTACTTGAATGTGGGAGCCGGACATTCGTGGATGGGTTGTTGCGTGCCGGATGACGTAGTCGGTCTTTATTGGTGTACTTACTTCGAATGTTGATACCGACTGGGGATATGGGACATGTTTGTTTTGTCGAAGAGGGTCATATCCTTTGACCTAACAGACATTATAGGCAGAAGAATAATTTACAAATTTCTGAAATAAAATAGACAGAAAGTATTCTTAAAAATGACAAACTTATCAAAAACATATTTCTTTGAAGAACAGAAACGACATCGTTCCTTGAAAAATGGCAATTAAATAATGAACAAATCGAGATTGCCCGACGGCTATCCAGAATATGCCCGCAGAATACCGTTAAAAGTTGAAAGTTTTTTTCTTACAAAATTCCTAATGAGCTTTCGGTTTTTCACGAACTTTCGCGAAGATAATGTCTTCGGTATTCAATAAGAACCGAATGGCTGCGAATTAAATACTGTACCCTCACCATTGCGTAAGCTGGTGTGACACGACGCCTTAATTCGTTGAAGCCGTTCAGCCTTATTAACTTTGGACTTAAGGTCAATTTACAAGGACATGACAGCGATAGACAGCGAGCCAAACATTCATGAAGACATACAGCTTATGTACGTGTGATTCAACCTATACCATTACTAGCTGCGCCCCGCGGTGTTACCCGCGATTAAAAATTATGTCCTTTTTACCGTGATAACAAGTCCCCTATGTGCTATTCCAGACTATAATCTATCTCTGTGCCAAATTTCATCCAGATCCGTTCAGCCGTTCTGGCGTGATTGAGTAACAAACATCCATCCATCCAAACATTCACATTTATAATATTAGTGGGATAGATGGCGCTTGGTTAAGGATTGCCGAAATACAGAGCCTATGTAAATGCATAGTAACGTTCACAATTAAATTTAAACGAAGCAAACAACCGTAGAGTTCATCATATCAAAAGATAAGTATGTAGATACGAGGCCTATGGTTACTTTCAGCAGACAAGCAATTCTCCATACCCAGAAAATTCTTCTATTCAATAGCGAACAGTTCATACGAGTAGTATACAAATAAACTAACGTAACATGAAAAGAAAACGCGATAACTCAAAATAACTCGAGTTTCGCGATGAAACATGACATCAAACAGATTTAAATATAGATCAGTATACAGAAGGATTTTAGTTAATTGTGCTCTGATAGAAATAGGTTATGCTGTGGTTTTGCCTTAAAGTATAAGCGGAGCGATTAATACTCTAAAAACTCTTCAATTAATACTATAGTATTGACGATCACAGTTGGTAGTGCCTCTGCTATTGTACCTTTTGTACAGACGGGTACAGCGTTGGAATGTTTCTTAAGTCAGTAAAACACATTGCATGCATACCTACTTAGTACAAATTAAACCTGAAATGCATCGGGATCTTAGGTCTTCTATGACCCCTCGGGGTCGAGGACGACTGGGGTGTGGGCCCCGGACGTCCGGTGACGATGACGACTCCTGAGGAGGACGGCGGCGGGCGTGGCTCCCCGCCGCCGTGCGCAGCGAGGGCGCAGGGGAGCAATAATCTGCTCCCCCGAGACGGGCCCCCATCAGGGGGCGAGGCACAAGAGGGGCACCGGTGCGTTCCGTTTGGAGATCCCGGAGCCCCTCCAACATGTGTCGAAGGCGGCCACCGGGGGGGTTTTAGTGGGTAAGAATCCCACATAACCCGGCCCTCTTCCACACAGAGGCCAGGTATCTATCGAAGATTTCCCCCCCGTCAAAAAAAAAAAAAAAAAAAAGGTTTTCTATGACATGCCGTAGTTTTATACAAGGTGGAAGGAGCACGATAACGAAAACTTTGGAAAGGTTACACTTAATGCCTATAATAAAATGATATAAATCGTTTATGTGGAAACTCATAGGTTACAATTTTTCAAAATTTTGAGCACGCAATGTATAGTAAACAACGCGATCACTACCACATCGCTCCGCGCGATATCTGACGCCTGCAAAGGACGAGCGCGCGCGAGCGTTTCGAATTTAAATTTACATTGCAATTTTTAAATCAAGTTGAGACAAAGAACAAAAAAATGCGTATAAAATTCATCATGGAACAATCGAATGAAAAATTCCAATGTGACGTTCCAGAACCATTAGTTGAATCCATGGTATCAGCAGCAAGTGAGAATTAACCCTTAGTAGCCTGATTTACGAAAGTGATTTATTTTTAATATTACTGTGTTTAGTGTTACTGTGTTTATTAATAATGACATTTGTTTTTTTTTTAATTTCGTTGGAAAGAATATTATACAACAGTAAAATACGTACAGCCAACCTATAAAAAAAAACTAATAGTAATGTGAACATTCGGTTTAAAAGATTGGTATCAAAATTGAAACTCTAGGCTATTAAGGGTTAAATTCAAATTGTATTTTCAAAACAGTAAATGTCACTTTTAACTTGCAGCTATAATAAAGTTTCGTTAATCCCTCACTGTTTGATAGATGATCGGCTGGGCTTAGATTAGCATAGCATCGCTTGGGCTTAAATCGGACATGATTTAGCCTCCCTGTTATTACAGCGGGGGATTATCGGCCGGTGCGATCGGCATGAGGCGTGCAACCTTCCGGATTACTGTCGCGGGAAAAAATGCGAACGTGTTTGAAATTATTCTCGAGTTATCGGATTTGTTTGGTCGGGGGTTATCTGTGCTTGTGAAACTGCATGATCCGGCTCCTATAAAAGACAACCTGGAAGGATATTATGTCCTGAATTATCAGTAACTAACTGAAAAGAATCTGAATAATATTCTCAGTTATTCAGTACAGGTATTCATTAATATATTTGTTTTTGACACCCCGATTAGTGCCGGGGGTCCCGAGTTCGAATCCTGGTAGGAACAAACTTTGTGTGAGGAGCACGAATGTTTGTACCCAAGTCATGTATGTTTAGTATCTATATAAGTATTATATACTGAGTTTGCCCTCAGTCCATCGTACGGTACCGGCGATATTATATTTCCAGTTGATTTACTTTACTAAAATTTAAGCCAGTACTTAGTATTTGGCTTGATTTAAGATTAGCTTAGCATACGATACCACTACTATAAGGTCCTCTGACTTACCCTTACCGAAAGTCGATATGAACCTCGATGTGCAGTGATTGCCAACGCAACCACTGAACGAGATTCAGCGACTCCTGAAATATACTGACATTTTGAGTTATAAACGGAAACAGAAAATTGTGTAAGCCGTATGTACTTCTTACATCATATATCCGCGTAAGTAGCTGCTTAATAATAATTCACCGCCAGATAATCCAAGTTAACACCAAACAACCTTAATAACGCTGAAGCCAAGTTTTGTCCAAAATGTGTGTGCCCATTATAACCCAGATTTGGGTAAACAACGGGAAACCCGACCCTCGAATTACCCACTACCCTTACCCCTTGCTAACTAGTTTTTACATTAAACTTCGCTTATATGAAGTTTGGGAGTAGTATCGACCTAACTGCTGTGCATTTTCTGGCTTCTTAAAATATGTTGGGGTTAAAAATACTACTTCTTAAACAGACATGCCCTAGCTTAGCCGGAGAGGCTAACGTGACTGCCAGTAATGTGTTTAACGCACATAATTAGCAATTTAAAAAAGTAAAATATAACTCTATTCAAATACACGAACTTTATGGTCCCAAACTAAGCAACGTTTGTTAGTGTACCATCTCCTCATTGGGTAGTGACCCTGCTTTCTGTGCTGCGGGTCCCGGGTTCCAATCCTGGTAGGGACAAATTTTGTGTGATGAGCACGAATGTTTATACCCGAGACATGGATGTGTATTATCTATATATGTGTTATATACTGGGGTCGCCCCCGGGTCATTGTACCATTGTACCGTACTCATAATACAAGCGTTGCCTATTATGGGACCGTACAGTTGCTGTGTCCGTCTGGCGATATTATTATTATTATCTAAGATTGGATATGTGATAAAGACAAAACGTTTAATGCTATCGACAACTATTATCATAGATATTATAGATTACATTATCACGTGCATATAACGTCATAAATCTATGACATACTTAACAAAACTCTTGTGCGCAGTACTATATGATGTTTAGTAAAGTCAGGTATTAATTCGACAAAAATATTCGGAATATTTCCTCTGGCGTGAATGAAATTATTTAGCCAATTAATTTTGACGACCCTCCTCCACGGACTGAGTCTAATTATGTTAAATTCAATTGAATTTCGTTCAACTTTTTGGACCTTATTAATTATCTAAGCACGATTTTATTTAAGAAACAATGCCTAACTATGTCATTTGTTGAAGCTTTAGAGTCTAGTGGCTAGAATGGCTGCTCGTAACCGAGACCTGCCTTAGTTCGAGGATGTGATTATCACAAATAACTATTATCAAAAAAACCTGTATTTCTTTTGGGTCCCGTTAGACCCAAGTTAAGTTCCATAAATGGCTCAGATAATAAATTGAATAGGCTCCTCTCGAGAGAAACGCACGTAATTAATATTTCTTTACAACAATTTCAGGTACATATTTTACTAAAGCTCAAATCAACACCAAGGGAATAAAATGTCACACCTTTGCCCTAGAGACGGAGCAGCACAAATTATGACCGCTCCAACGAAGTAATATACTGTATATAAATACCAGCCCTTTTAATGTCCCGCTGTTGGGCACGGGCCTCCGCTCAATGCGAGGGGAATTAGGCCATAGTCCACCACGCTGGCCCAGTGCGGGTTGGCGGACTTCACACGTCTTTCGAGGGGTTCCCTCAGATATGCAGGTTTCCTCGCGATGTTTTCCTTCACCGTTTAGCAAGTGATAATCATGGTTGAAAATGAGATTCGCACATGAAATCCAGAAATTCGAGAGGTGCGAGCCGGGGTTTGAACTTGCGATCCTCGTTACCGAGGCAAGCGTTCTACCCACTAGGCTATCACTGCTATCACTTAAATGTATATGTTTTGTCTAATGGTATGAATGTAGGTCGCTTGGCTGCCGGGTGGTTGCGGTTTCTATTCCCGCCTGGGTACATTTATTAAATTATCTTTACATAATTTGCACTGATCTGGGTGGGCCTGAGATCCAGCATCCGCATTCTAGGATGACATCCATACAAGCCGTGCTTAGTTGGGACCTTGCAGGTTATAGTGTGTTTGTTTTGTGATATTGAATGATTTACGTATCCCTTTCATTGCATGTTTTCATCCTATTATGGTATTATAAATCGATTTTATTCTGAAATATGCTTTGTGAATACAACTTCTATAAATTTGTAGGAAAATCTATTATGGCTGGTGAAAATCGCATTGCTACAAAAACCATCAACAAATTATTAGTGTGCAATTGAGTCCTGCACAAGAAGAGGCAAATCTGGAATTGAGCCTGCGATAATTACTTACTGACAATAATAACATTTTCAACATATTCTTACCTTATTTTAGGCCTTCTTTGCTCACAAAATCAATTACTTAGAAAGATTTCTATGAAAACATTAAGAACCCTTCCTCCTTAGGTAAACAGCCGGAACAAATTCAATTAGTGCAAACATACTCTGAACTGTCATTTAATTTTCAATCTTATACCCACAACGTAGAGTCCCCTTCAAAATGTACCGAGGCGTTATCAGTTTCATTCCACTTTGGTAGCTTATTCCCATCAAAATAAACGTCTCCTACGTATCAAAATATCCCCAAGCATACTAGAAACCCAGTTGAGTTTCAAGTGTAACTTTATTGCTTGAGTGATAGAGTCAAATTTGTCATGAGACGTTTGCTAAGTGTAGCTCCCATATCCATTAGGCGCTTTTAAACTAAAAACAGAATTATCTAACTTCCGCGTTTCGTGGTGCTTGGAGATACTTTTTTTTTTAGATTTAAGTTTTAACCAGGTAAGAGCCAGGTATGACGTAGTTTATGACAGATAACGTCACAATTGAATTGACTAGTAAGAATCAGAATATATTTTATTCATGTAAACCATTAAGTACAGTACTTATGTATCGTCAAAATGGTTACAAAATGCTAAGCTACAACTTTACCGCCCGTTCGGAATGCCGATCCTATGGAGTAGAACGGGCAAGAAACTCCATGGTTTTACATTTGATAACAAAACAGTGTTATGGGTATGTGAGAACAAACTAGGAACGGCTAGTCAGACTTGAGCAGCCGGTCAAAAAGTACTAACTCTGTATATAATTACAAGTTAATGGCTACATGGTGGCCACATTTACAAATTACTTTTGTAAATTAAGATATAAAGGAAGTTGTATCTACCACAATATGTACCTGTATAACATAGCGCGAAACATCAATACAATATTGGTGTTGCCATGGTATCCACACGGAGTGAGCACAGAGTAGAGTAGAGTGAACATATAGTGGAGTGGAGTGAACACAGTGGAGAGGAGTGAATAAACAGTAAAGTGTAACGAATACAGCATGGAGTGAAGTTGGCATACAGTGTAGCGGAGTGTATATACAGTGGACTGGAGCGGAGTGAGCACAGAGTTAAGTCATTATTAAAGGAGCACAATCGAACGCCAACAAAGACCTACCTACCTGCCTTGTCATTAATTTGACTGACTATTACTTTGGTATTTACCTTGGTTAGATACTTTTCCCGTGCGTGTGTCGTAAATAAAATTACGGAAAGACATAAAAGATGTACGTGCGTGTTTGTTACTGTCATATTATTACACTCGCGTGTTATACACGCACGCATAGCAGATGCCTATTTAAGAGGACGAGATCTTTCCCTATCTTATTTGTTTTTTTTTTGTGGACTCGTCAACTAAAATTCATTCTCCAACACTCATCCATCAAACCAAAAACAATTTCGACGTTTTACCAATCCGCGAAGCTACTGCAACAAAGAGCCATTAAGGGGGGAGTTTTAAAAACTGCACAAAAAGCGATATTCTGATTGTTCCCGATTCTCGGAGCGTTCCGTTATATGGTGAACTTATCGAGAATCCGTGTCGGAATGTTCGCGGAATTTAAGAGTGGAAAGCAACGCTCGCTAGTTTTCTGAGAGGAAAAATGCAACTAACTAAGTACCTAATGTGAACAACGCTGCATCAGCAAATAAGTTTTTTTTTTGTTATTAAAGCGAGGTTCTTAGTTGCCATTTGCTATAATCCAATTTGATAATGGTGTACTTCGGTAGGTATTTATATAAAAACCATATACTATTATTTGGTAGGACTTTTAATAATAAACAACTTTTAGAGGGTTTTTTTGTGTTCTCTGTACATTAAGGGAGGGTAGTAGCCTAGTTGGTTAAAATAACCGTGCGGCGTGCTAAGGTACACTAGATAGGTCACGACTTGGATGGGTGACTAAAAATTATAGTCCCAAACTAAGCAAAGCTTGTATTATGGTTACCGTAAAATGGACTTGGGGCGATCTTAGGTCCATGACTCGGATACAAACACTCGTGCTAATCATACAAAGTTCATCCCCTACGGGATTGTAACCTGGGACCCTCGGTGCAGAAAGCAGGGTGTACCAATCGGCGCGTCAAACTAAACTAATGGACAAGAAAAAAGGCATTTTGACGGCCTGATTAGCGAGTTGGTAGTGACCCTGCATCTGTGCCGAGGGTCCCGGGTTCGAATCCTGGTAGGGACATACTTTGTGTGATGAGCACGAATGTTTGTACCCAAGTCATGGATGTTTAATATGTATATAAGTAATACATACTGGGTTCGCCCCCAGTCCACTGTACGGTACCCATAATACAACGGTGCTTAGTGTGGGACCGAATAGTTGGTGTGTTCGTCTGGCGATATTGTTATATATTTAGGTACTTACGTTAAATAAATAAAAAGTTCTAGAACAAAATTCACTTTTATTTTATTATACGGGCATTGTTAGAGGCACAATAGGTAGGTATTCAGTGTCGGTCATCAGCCCGGGTCGAAGGGTGTTGATAAAAAGAAACCACACACTGAGTGGAGGATAGGATTACCGGACATGACATCAATCAGAAGAGATTAATTAAATATTTTATTAAAATTCTCTCTGGGTGACGACGTGTTACATATAACATTTCGTTACCTACTATATATTATCGTCCTGATTAGCTCAGTGGGTAGTAACTCTGCCTTCTACGCCGCGAGTCCCGGGTTCAAATCCTGGTAGGGACAATCTTTGTGTGACGAGTACGAATGTTTGTACCCGAGTCATGGATATTTAATATCTATAAAAGTATTGAGGCGGATACTCGCTTCGCCCCCAGTCCATAATACGGTACCCATAATATAAGCTTTGATTAGTTTAGGTCTGTACAGTGTGTGTAGGTCTGCCGATATTTATTTATTTACCTAAGGAAGATGCAGCGAGACCGCGGCCAATATACGGCTGCTGTTATAGCTACTGTTAGTAGTAATTAATCGAACATAAGACCTCTCGATTGGCAGGCGATCACTTTAACCGTTGTGCTCTGTACATCCAACGAACGCGTGTATGATGTTGACCGATGGTTTCATAAAAACATTTTCTCAAAATAACACAGTTATAAATTTCAGGGAAGTGTCTAACAAACGATTTGAGTGGCCATAAATAAAATTTAGTACTCCAAATATTTTGACAGAATTATTACGTCTATTTACGACGTAGATTTTAGCTGGAATACAATATTATTAACTGTTGTAGGATATTGATAGGAATAGCTACTGAATCATTCTAAATAATTTTTATTTAAAATTCTTATTTTATTTACAAACTGAAAGATCTAATCTAAGTATAGGAACATTCTTGTTGCATGTTAAAATTAATATTTAAATTAATTATCATATGAGCTTAAATAACCTTCATTAATTATTGTTTTGTTACTCTTACAAGAATAGAAGAAACGTTAAACTAGAGAGTCCTGCTAAATTGAATTGATAACTGTGTCACTCAAGATGTGCAGAAGGATTTCGTGTTCAAATCTCAATTTCAATAATAACTTGCTGTCGATACAAATATGGTTAAGAAACCGGCGCGTATGAGCACTAAGGCAGTTGGACTGTAGCTCAAACATATAGATAGAAACAAAACGAGGTACAACCATCACATTGGGCGGTCTCATCGCAAGCTGCGATCTCTTCCAGATAACCTATGGGGGGAGAGGACTAGACGCGAAGTCCCCTAGCATTGAGGGGACATAATGGCAATCGCCTCACCCCCTATTACATTGGGAACAAATACCATTGGCGACATGTGGGTTCATTGAAGTGCACCTCTGCCAACCGCGTCTAGAATTACAAGCGTAATTTTTCTTCATTGTCGTAATTCTCTTGTGAGGGCTTGGTCGTCATATGGGGCGATCAGGGGCAACAGGACTCGCCTCACGATGTCTCACCTTTGCCCCTATTGGTGGTGTTTCTGTAAGGAGTCGCCCGAGCAAGATATGATCCGGTCGGTCCGGACAGTAGCTTTCAGACACTGCTTGATGCCGAGTCCTTGGAAAATGTAAGCTTTTGTATGGAACTCGTTTCACAATACGCCAAGCATTCTGTTCCAGCACCACATTTCGAGAGGCATCAATCTTCTTTGTTTTCTATTTCTCGCAATTCACAGACGTGATAGAGTTTATCTTATTTGCTCAACAAGTAAGATTTTTCATGCAGACATTTACTTGTTTTATTTATTTGTTTCTTAAATAGGAGCTTTTGAAAGGAGGTATTAGAAACTTGTAAGCCGATTACACACCAAAGGATAAAATAAATTGGCACGTGAGAATTTTCCAGAGAAACTCTATATAATAAGTAATGAGGTACGTTTCAAGGTGGTTCAATTTTACTCGTGTCTCTTGTAAAACTAAATATATTTATTACCTAATTATATATGTGTATTTCGCATTTATTACACGACTCAGTGACCCTACGGGGCCCATGGGGAACCCATGGGGGATGTGTCAGAAGTTATTAAAATCAAATTTTATTTTATTTTTTTGTAATAAGTAGATTTCTTTAGTATGTAATAATATGTATCATAAGAATTTCAGATTATCACAAATTTTATTATAATTTATTTTTCCCCAAAACTGTGTATCAAGCCACTTTTGTGGGTAAAGATAAGTATCTTTAACTATCTGATTAGAAAACAGTGTTTTTAAAATTCTTATCTGTGCGTCTAATTGTCTGATTGTTCAAGCATCATTGAAAACTACTACACCTCTTTTAACAAGGTTATCATAACAGATTATGGGTCGACATTAAGAATGTAGAGGTATCCTCAAGCTGTGGCAATTGGGGGCTAAGCAGCAGAGTAATATCGATCAAAACATTATGCATGCGGGGCCACGTGCGAATAAAATAAATAATAATCCACTTTTCGTTCTTTAGGATGAGATTCTAATAACACAGGTTATAAACCTTGTAATCTGATATTACCATAAAACGCGTCTCATAAAAACACCCTTATGATTCCACCATAATCACCTGAAAGCATCTCCTTGAAATTTAACACAAGCTGAATGCAAACAGCGAACACGAGGCGAGGATCAAACAATTTTGATGATGTATGAATCATCAGGATATACGTGTAATTTTCTTGGAAACTCGAGAGGGTGGAAATAATAATGATCAAAATGGGAGATTTAAAAAACAAATGGGTAGGGGTCGTCAGAAATATCCTTTGATCTAGCGCCGTGTTGCGTAGCTGTTTTTATTTTATACATATCGCAATGCAATATTCTGTACGAACAGGTATATATTAAATTGTATTAGAAAAGGTTATGGCAGTGATAGCCAAGTTGGTAGAACGCTTGTCTCGGTAACGAGGATCGCAGGTTCAAACCCTGGCTCGTACCTCTGGGATTTCTGGATTTCATGTGCGAATCTCATTTTCAACCATGATTATCGCTTGCTAAACGGTGAAGGAAAACATCGTGAGGAAACCTGCATGAAACCCCTCGAAAGATGTGTGAAGTCCGCGAACCCGCACTGGGCAAGCGTGGTGGACTATGGCCTAATCCCCCTCGCATTGAGGGGAGGCCCGAGCCCAGCAGTGGGTCATTAAAAAAGGCTGGAATTATTATTTTATTATCGAAAAGGTTCCTGGCATGCCTAAACAAATGGGGGAAGAGATTCACTCTCGATTTGTCATGTTTTGATTATATACCCAACATATTGATCGATAAAAGAAGAAACAACAAAACCCAACTGTCTCAGATGTCAGTCGAGAATTTGTCTGTCACTATGAGCTCATATGTAGCCCAGGATTCCTTAGGATACCTCGTTTTGAAGCCAAACAAGAATTGAATTATTTTTAGTTTCGCTTCACACCGCAGAGAATTGTCTATAACTTAGGACCCCAGCACTCATTACAGACAGACTGACATCTTAAAGGAGTATAAATTAAAACCGACGAAATGGATTATGTAATAACGATGTAACCATTTTCCTTTGATTCATCACGTGGTTTAGCAAGATTATCAATCGCTGGCCTCTAAATTAAGGAGAATAATACCGCAGTATAATAATACTTATGTCAAGGAAATACGTAAACCATAGTGCTTCCATTAGCATTTCCAAATTAGAATTTACGACCTTACAGTAGCAAGTCCGCACCTCAACTCGAGAATCGTAAACTTAATGTATTGAGTTCACTCTGTCTAATAAATTAATCTGGCAACATTACGGTGGCTTTACGAGCAATAAATTTAAATGGACAGAATTACGTTTCTTATAGATGTCAGGATCTGAGAGGTGCCAGTTAATTATTTTATAGGTATCATAGTTGACCAATAATCTATATATACCTATATTAAACACGTTAGTTATACCACTTATATCTCAAGAATTGGTGGTCCAATATTTAGATTTTTGATATTCTGAATTTGTCTCCATACCGAATAGTATTTTTACGACATTATTAAGTCCGTATCGTTTGTATCTTATAAGTATTACCTACTCATATAAAACATCCCGTAACGGTAGTTATTTCTTTGTTATAGATAAATCCCCACCAAACAATGAAGATTTAAATTGAACTCAAAAATGGAGTCGACGGAAGACGAATTCATGAGTATATGCCTCAATCTGACGAATGAGGAGGCACTGCTCGAAGGCTGCAACTACACAGACGATTACAACGGAGAATTGCTCGAGAAAGTCGTATCCAGGGTTGTGCCAATATTTTTCGGATTCATCGGAATAGTCGGACTCGTCGGCAATGCTTTAGTCGTAGTTGTTGTTGCTGCCAACCCTGGCATGAGGTCCACAACCAACTTACTGATCATCAATCTCGCTGTAGCCGATTTACTGTTCGTCATTTTCTGCGTTCCCTTCACTGCTACTGATTACGTCATGCCGAGATGGCCATTCGGGGACTGGTGGTGCAAAGTAGTCCAGTACTTCATTGTGGTGACAGCTCACGCTTCAGTGTATACCTTAGTACTGATGTCAGTTGACAGATTCATGGCAGTGGTCCACCCAATAACATCAATGTCAATACGGACCGAACGGAACGCATTACTGGCGATTGGCTGCATATGGGTGATAATCCTAACCACTGCCATCCCAGTCGGCATCTGCCATGGGGAGAGGGAGTACTCCTACTTCCATAGGAACCATTCCTCTTGTGTTTTCCTTGAAGAACAGGGGTACAGCAAGTTGGGTTTCCAAATGTCTTTCTTTCTGTCCTCGTACGTGATCCCGTTAGCTTTGATCAGTGTGCTGTATATGTGTATGCTGGCGAGGCTGTGGAAAACCGCGCCGGGGGGGAGGGTGTCAGAGGAGGGCATGAGGGGGAGGAAAAGGGTGACGAGAATGGTTGTGGTGGTGGTCGTCGTGTTTGCTGTCTGCTGGTGCCCTATACAGGTGAGTTAACGACTATTTTTGATTATCATCCTGACGAGTATTTGTTTAAGACTTATGCAGCATAAAGGCTTTAATTTTTTTTTTTTATGCCTATAAACCCAATTAGGTAATGGAAATAAATGCGTGGAATGCTTTGATGTTGAAAGAATTATGTATGTTTTGACAACATGGTCAAGATGTTATATTTTTTATTGGTATTCAATGAATAACGTGAGCTAAATAAATAAAGAAATAACAGAATAAATAAATAAATTAATTAAACTGTTAGCTAGGGACATTAGATACCAACTGATAACAATCATAAAATGGAGGCCTATAGGACAGTCCTTATAACTTTTAATCTGAGATTGTTTAGCTTGTTCCAAATTCCATGAAATTCCTTTAAATGTAGGACGTCACCGTAATGTTTTATTTAAATGTATCCCAGGCGACCCGCAAAACGAATCGACTCCATTTAAAATACAAAAGTCCACAGAGCACAATTGATTGGCAATTTGGTTAAATTATAGTTTTGAAATAAAACTCATTGTACGGATTTTATTGCGTTTATTTTATGTTTTTGCGTTCCCGAGGTTTCGGGTGCTTTACAACAACCATGGTCACGGGAGGACGCAAGACCTCAAGACACTGAGAGCACTTTCTAGATCGGACCGGAAACAACAACTAAATATGAGGGTACCCCAGTTCAAACTTTGACACTAGTCGCTGTGAAGCAGCCGAAATATCGGGGACGTAAAAACATAAAATAAACGCGATAAAATCCATAACATTATTTTTATTTCAATGTGTAGTATTCGCGTAAATAAAAGAAATCAATAAATTATACTATATAGAAACACACAGAAAGTCGTGTTGTTTCGTGCGTCTATTTGTTGGAATTCTTTAACAGTTATTCATTGCATTCTCGAGCGGGCGTGGGTGGCACAGCATTGTGTTGTTTATGAGCTGTGGGGAATGAAAAAACCGTTCATATATTATAATACAAATTTCATTCGCTCATATAACGATCTAAGAGTCTCCGATGATGGATATACGGCACAAAATAGGTAAATCCACTTTGATTCTGATCATTGTTTTCCGAGTTCCTTTTCGACTATCTGTTTCAATAAATCACTCGCAAACCCCCTCTTGTTTCTGACTTCAATTAAATTGTTATTCTAGTGAATATATTGATTAACTTAATCGCTTAATAGTTACGCCAATTCAATAACAATGTCGCAGTGATTGACTGAGTTCTACTTTAACTTACCATTCAACGGTGCTATTTATTTTAGTTCAAATTGCAGTAACGCTTATTAATGAGCACGAGATATATTTATTGGACGCCATTTGACACAATATAAACATTATTTCAACGCTGCTAAAAGCGATATTTCCTTCACTCAATAGCAAAATATTTTTTTTTAAATAACATTTGTAACGTTGTCTTAAAACAAGCGTTGGTTTGTTTGCGTGAAGACCACCTGGGCTCACAGCATCAGGCGGTTGCAAGTTCGATTCCTATCAGGGGCCAATTTTGGAAATGATTGTCGTAATTCCATTGTAAGGTAACCAAAACACAATAGAATATACAAGTTTTGACGACCTAATTACACCGGGTCCCGGGATCGAATCTTGGTAGGGAATAATCTTTGTGTGATGAGCATGAATGTCTGTACCCGAGTCGTGGATGTTTAATATTTATATAAGTATTATATACTGAGTTCGCCCTCAGTCCATTATACGGTACCCATAATATAAGCGTAGCTTAGTGTGGGACTGTATAGTTGGTGTGTTCGTCTGAAAAAAAAAGAAAAAAAAAGAAAATTGACTTATTTGCCTGTTGATATTTATCTGAATATAGAAGAGTAACCGCCATTCTATCTTGAGTTAAAAGCCTGTTTTACAACTACTATTCACAACTTAGGCCTTATTTATCAACGACATCTAGACGACATTAACAAAGTCTCATTGTGCTCTTGTTTGGAATGTCACCGTAAATTTCTCTGTAAGCCTCAGCATCTAAGTAAATGCTTACAATACTAAAAATAAATATTGTTATTTCAGTTGAGAAATGCTAATTAGTTGAGTCTTGAATTAGTGAAACCACTATTTACGTACCGAAATAGATCCAGGCCCAATTGTTGGATGAACTAATGAGAATATAACTACGCAGTTACCAGTTTCAAATGTATTGTGACATTGAAATAGATAATGCTATATTGATTTGTTATATTTACGCGAATAAATACAGCAACCTGTAAAGCAGCCGAAACGTAAAAAACGTATAATAAACGCGATAAAATTCGTCAGATTAGGTTTATTTCAATGATAATGCTATATATCCTCACGCCTCTTAAATATCGGAGTTGATAGAGATAAGAGGTATGTATCGAAGTTATTCGTAACAACATTTATAGTAAAATAATAGAAAGGTGATCGATCATAAAACGCTAGAATAAGTATCTTTATGCAACATTAACTTTTGCGCTATGCCCTTTGACTTGAGTTCAAACTCTGTTTAAATTTATGCAATAGTTTTTTCGTGATGGTCGATCAAACAGGCACACATAGTAATATTGAAATTTTGTTTTTGGATTCCGAGATGTGCAAATAAACTGTAGCACCAAATGTATTTTTATCACCACAATTATACAGCCACAGCTCAGCCGACATATCAAAAACAGCTAATTTCCCTATATCGAAAATCATGTCGTCTACCATTTATTTTTCAAAAAGTTTTCAATATACCTACACCTCCAAGTTACAGTCTTATAATAAGTACATAGTAAGAGTATCCCATAATGATATTTATAAGAAATTCCTATTTTATAAACGAGGTTATAAATCCTTAAATTGTTTGCTTTTAATTTAAGTAATCAAATTACCAAGATAACTTTAAACGTATAAAGTTTTTCAATATATTTTGTAATGCTTTTATGTATAACTATGTAGTGGCCTTACAAGCAGCCTTACAAGGTCCCAAGCGTCTCATGTAGCCCGGTCGCGAGTGCTCAGAATACCTATTACAAAAGGGCCTTTACAAATCTTATATCAAACATTATTTTTAACAATACCTATGAGACGACCGGATTAGCGCAGTTGGTAGTGACCCTGCTTTCTGCGTTGTAGGTTCCGAGTTCGAATCCTGGTAGGGACAATCTGTGTGTGATGAGCATGTATGTGTGTACCCGAGTCATGTATGTTTCATATCTACATACTGGGTTCGCCTCCCGTCCATTGTACGGTACCCATGATACAAGCGTTGCTTAGTGTGGGTCTGTATAGTCGGTGTGTTTGTCTGGCGATATTATTATTATGTTTATCTAAATATCGCCAAACAAAGACACTAGTTGTGCTTCCAAATTAAACATAGCTTGTATTGTCGGTATTATACCAGTACTAATACCTAAAATCTAATGTTACCTTGGGTACCAGAGACTATCTAACCAAATACTTATTATCTAGAATTTGACTGGGTTCTTCATATGATTTTTTTTTGTGAAATTGCTGCCAATAATACCTTAATCCGATGAGAATCAAACTGAAAGCTGAGCTGCTCTGTTTTAACCACTAGCCTTACTTAAAGTTATCCGAGTTTACATAATGTGAATTAATTAAATAAGAGTTCTTATTAGCCCTCCAACTATGCTAAAAGCTTAATTAGAGGAGGACCCACGTCAATAGTTTAATGTTACCCAAGATCTTTCGCTGAGATAAACAGATGCTGCAGATCTAATTAATAGACCAAACCCGCAATCGCTATTACATTAAATTTTAAAGGGTCGCAGATAATTGCAGATTTCAAATATACAAATTACAATGTACACAGAAAAGGGATGAGAACTATGAGATTACATCTAATAGATTTTAAAAGGGTCAACATCAAAGGGTCGGTATAGACCAATAGTAAGTACAGACATTTACAAAAGTAAAGTAAAAAAAAAACTAATCTTTCGAATTTTATCGCGTTTACTTTATGATTTCATTTAACGTCGGGTACGTAAAATCGTAAAATAGACGCGATAAAATAAAAAAAAATAGTTTTATTTCAATAAAACAAACTACTACTAACCTGACAGCGTAAAAAAAACACTTTAAATCAAAACTGAAAATAAAAAAACAAGTCCAGTAGCGACTTTAACAGGTGGGACCCATTATTGGAAAGATTTGACTCGGTCTTGACTTTTGACTTAACTCCTTTACAATGCGCAGTCGGGTAAAAAGACATCCTGCTTTGAAAACGAATAAACCGTAATAAAATAAAATCTCACCGTTATCCACCGCAACGCCTTTCATACTACTAAAAGGTCCCATAGACGTGTATTTTTATTAATGTTTCAGTTATGTAACCGCGGTATCCCTGCAATACAAGTTTAGTATTTAACAGGTTACTCGGATTATTCCGTGGCTCTATCCCTACCATATATTTCATATTTAAAAGCGTACTAGGCTTTGATAGTACAAAGTTGGTTTTAGACCCTTAATTAAAGTTAGTTTAGTATACGTTTTAGTTTGTATTGTTGAATCTTACGTGATTTTAGTTAGTTTCCTCAGCCAAAAGCAATTTACGTAAGCAAACATTTCGTAAGATATACTGGTTTTATCGTGTGAGCCTCGTTTAAAAATGAAATAAGTAGGTATCATTAAGACTTTATGCATCGGATTATGTACCTAAGCTTAGACGAAGAAGTAATGAAGACGGAGTCGGAGTGTCACAAACAACATATTGAAGCGCAAAAAACCAAGCCGATTTGTGTTCTACTCGCGATTCGCGTCCTTAGGTTCACGCAAATCCGCGTTTTCTACACAAATCGGCCGTTGTTCGCGACGTTCTGTCTATATATTTCTTCGTCCATGCCTGTGAGAAACGAATTCAAAGATATGTAATACAAAACACAGTTAGTCAGTACTTCTTTTTTTTGACCTCCTGCTAAACCTTCTGTCTAGCCGTTCCTACATAGTTCTCACATACCTATAACAATGTACTGCACAAAAATGAAAAACATCTTTTAAAAAAAATGCAACCATGTAGTTTCTTGCCCGTTCTTCTCCATAGGAACGGCATTCCGAACGGGTGGTAAAGTAGTAGCTTAGCATTTTGTAACTTTTGTCGATTCATAAGTACTGTACTTAATGGTCTACATGAATAAAAAATATTCTGATTCTGATTCACAGACTAAGAGACTTTAATAATCAAAAATCTTGAACAAATGATTCCATAAACGTACTCAATATGAATTAGAACGATGGCATTATCTAAGTAAACTCCTTTAAATGCCGCATCTGTCCACCGGTCTAAGTAAACAGAGCCTTAATGAAACACACTTTAGACAAATTTGTGTGGTTTGCTAATGATTTAAGTGGAGTCACCACGGACTTTAGCTTGTTTTGTAGAGGTCGGATGAAACGATTAAGGGGGCAGATGTATTTTGAAGCTTATTAGTCTATTACAGAAGATGGACTTTCCTAATCTTCATGATTTTGTGAGAGCATTGGCTGTCCTCAATTATTGCCACTTAAATAAATATCGCCAGACGAACACACCAACTATATGGTTCCGCACTAAGCAACGCTTTTATTATGGGTACCGTATAATATACTGAGAGCGAACTGAGTATATAATACTTATATAGACAATAAATTCAATTAAAAACATTCGTACTAATCACACAAAGTTTATCCCTACCAGGATTCGAACCCGGGACCCGCAGTACATAGCAGGGTCACTGCCCACTGAGCTAATCAGGTCGTCAAACTTACACATGATTATAGTCCAGTCTAGTGACTGCAGGTAGCAACGTACTATCAAGCAGGGGAGGAATGGGTTATTAGTTGTTAATAATTTAGAACGTCTCTGTGCGTAAATTATTAGTGATAGACGATGCATACCGAATTGATAACAAAATGAAAACGAAGAGAAGACCCTATTATACTCAGAAATAAAAATAAAAGTAAATTAAGTATAGTAAATTTTATTTCAGTTTAGACATGAACCGCAACTTAACCTAGTTGCGGTTTAGTTTGCCTTATATTTAAGCACATTATTATATTCTTATATAAAACATAAAGCGTACGTATTAAATAAAGAAACAAGACAAGAATGGAAATGAAATATTATTTCTAAGAACCATACAAAGAATAGTAATACATTGTATTTAATAAAATAATTTCATCTCGTTCTAAGAACGTAGGTAATTAGAAATTATTCTGGGTCTAAATTATATTGGAGTAATCTCTGAAGTAGTTACCTCTATATATTATGTAGGTAATAACAAGTCTATCTGGACTTTGTGACTGACTTGTAATAGGTCATTAAGAAAGTCTATTTGAAGGTTATGTTACTACAGATATAAGCTTTTTCTCAATAGCTAAATCGGTTGGATCCAGCTGCCAATGTATGACTAGTATTAATTAAAGGTAATCAGAGAGAAATGCCAATACAGCGGATTAGTCTACCAATACCATTCTTTAGGAGCTTCATATTAATTCTAGTAAGTAATGACCTTTATGAGTATTCAAGGGGCAGGTATCTATATTAATTTCTTATATTTACGCGAACACTACAAAAAGTAGGTATCTAGTTTTAAGATCATTCGTTTTTAGATTTTTTCATTTATACAGGATTATACAGGTTGATTCTTTCAAGTGGGCGGGGATAGCCAAATCCGAAACTAGGTATAAGGAATCGCGAAAAATGCATAAAGGAATCTCTTTGAAAAAAAAAATCCCTAGCCAGGAATTGAACCTGTTAAAACACATCCTGTATCACCATCTGATAATGTCGCCAAAAAGGATCAAGTTCTGGGAAGTAATGATATAGGACAAACTAAACAAAGTAGGTATCGAGAGTCCTTCAAACATTTTTCGCTAATCACTATAGTTTCAAATTTGGCCATCCACACCTACATCAGTTAGTTTACTGGGTCCACCCTCGGTCCATTGTACGGTACTCATGATACAAGTATTGCTTAGCTTGGGACCGTACAGTTGGTGTGTTCTTCTGGCGATATTATTATCACCAATTATGTATTAAAATAGCAGGATAGCATCACCTTTCTCCATTGTAATGTCACAAATTGTTTAAAGTATATTCGCAAGCCCGGTATCTCTTCAGTGCAATCAGTTCACGCGAAAAGTAGACATACAGTCGTGCTGATAGCAAAGCGAATGACAAATGACGCTCAGGCGAGGCAGCTCAAGTAATTACCTCGAGCAAGTCACATACTGACTAACCGAGGCAATTCAACTTTTAAGGCTGCGATAATAATACTATGTGCCATATAGGAGCTGTATTCGGTGCTGGGCTCACTACTGGTCACGTATGCAAGGTCTCGATCGTGATGTTGTCTATCTATCTCTTTCAGATCATTCTGCTGGTGAAGGCGCTAGACAAGTACAACATCACCTACTTCACGGTGACGGCGCAGATCGTGTCCCACGTCCTCGCGTACATGAACAGCTGCGTCAACCCCGTGCTGTACGCGTTCCTGTCTGAAAACTTTAGGGTTGCGTTCAGGAAGGTAAATACTATTTTACTTAAAACAGCTATATATAATATTTTTAAATGTTTTCCAGCAGTAATGGAGCCCTTTTTTAACGTTGGGAAATCCTCATGGACACCTGCATACTCTGGGGAACCAGAGTCCGACCGACGGTAAAAATCCCCACCTAGGTAGACCTAATCTCGCCTTGTTGCTTGAGCACACCGTGACCGTTCCGTGACCCCACCAGCGGTTGTTCACACGAGCTAACTCCTCCGCACGGCAACGTGGGCCACGTGGACCACGGGGTTCATGACCCTAAGCTATAATTGGACCCTGAGGATTGAGGACTCCAGAAGCGTGGATTTTTTGATAATCCCAAATAGTACTCAAGAGGCCGAGAGCATGGCTTTTGATACACTATCAAAATTCAATAGGTACAATGGCATTGCAAAGCTTTGATCCAATGAAAAGTGCTTTGTAATGCCGTTGTAAACGGACGATAACTTTCTATAAATTTTGATGTTGGAATATACTGTTATGCTCATATGTTATATTATTACAAGAGACAGAATCCAGGTCAGAATGCATAAATTTTCATTGCGAAAGCAAAAGTCCACGATTTATGCCGTGAAGGTAGTCTGCCCATAGTAATGTCTCTCCATAAAATATTTGATACGACATGAAGACCAAATTTTAATCTAAAAAATAATATGAATCCTGCTTGAATTGGTCAGCGTTTTTTATTTTAGGTGTAATAATAACGGGGCAGCCTTTATTTTATTTCATTTGAAGTCGCACAGTAGGAATTCAGGATATCTAGATAAGCGCTCGTCATAACATCTGAATCGACTATAAAGTCGATTCAGATGTTGGTTGATTGTGGTTTTTTTAACATTTTATCACTGTTTTTCAACTTGCCCTGCTCCCTAAACCTCGTTTCGTTCTTATACCTGCTTATGTAGTCTTGGCGGCTGATAAGGTCCTTAAAAGCAATCGCTTTCTTGCCCTTGTAATGGAGGTAATCTTAAAAGGGAAACCAATCTGATCGATACATTGCGTGATAACGTGACAAGAAACGAGACGGGTGACAATCCTTTTGAGAGCCTTCCTAGAAGTTGATTAGAAAACTATAGTCGGTAGGTTTGTGAATATTAAGCTAAAGTAAATTACCTAAATTTGGAGGTGTACTGCCTTCTGCGTTCGGCAATGACCCGGGGAACGAAACTTACACTAGATAGAGGCTGTGTATTGCTCATTTGGATATTTAGGTGTTCTATACAGTCTCAGAGCTCATTGTAGAGTTGTCTTGCGATGTTTTTTTTCTAGTGCTGTATTTTGTGTCTATGGCTAAATAAACGTTTTTCATTTTAATTTAATTTCTTTCAGACTCGACCTTAACTAAAAATAGACTTTAATGGATGTTTATAAATAATCTTATATTCACAAGTAATTTCTCTTACGGCTCTATTGATCTACAGGATCAATGTATGCCTGTGATAAATAGTATATTTGTAGAAAATAAATTGGATCGTTTTATAAAAAAACATATTTCGAACGAGATCTATTGAGTTTCGCTGAAATAAATTTACAGCTGAATTCATTAATATAGATTTTGCTATTTGCTATTTACCGATAAGTAGGTATTATTTTTTACTTTTTAACCGTTTGTTTTAGTGACAGGGTTTTTTTTAATATAAAATTTATTTTCATTTTATAGATGAAAAGAGTTTTAGTGTGTTTATTTCATTAAGACTACAAAAATGGCTATATTTTTACAAATTTAGTGAACCTACCTACTTCAATCGTAGTAGAGTTGAGCCGGTGGGAAGGCTAGGTTTACGTAGTGGCCTAATGAGCGCTTGTTTTTGGGTTTGTCAGTTCAGGTGTAGTTAAAATGATGACAGCTCTAGAAATCATGGGTTCGAACCCATGATTTCTAGAGCTGTCATCATTTTAACTACACCTGAACTGACAAACCCAAAAACAAGCGCTCATTAGGCCACTACGCAAACCTAGCCTTCCCACCGGCTCCGCTTAGCGAAATGTACGAACACCCGAAGTATCACGAAGTTTATTGTGAAATAAACTCTGAAGTACATTTTAACTGTTTGTTATTCAATAAAACAAACATTAACATCTTAAATGTACTCAGAATGAGGTGTCGACGTCTCATATCTTCAAGATTAAAGGGAATAACAGTTTCGGCTTTGTTTGGCTCGCTGCCATCAGTCGAGTGTGTAGCCGCAACTGAATTAAACTGTGTTTTATTTGCAATGAATTCAGTTATGTTAAGTGGATGCAAATTGTTGGAATAATTGCTTAGGATTAAGTTAAATACGCCCGTTAACGCGAGAATAGAGTCTTATGTTTTAGACGCCTTGGTTTGTTTTTGTCTATGTCATGTAGAATTTGTGGCATGTGACTCGTTGATGACTTGTGCTTCAAGTCCATATAAAAGTCATTATCAATTCATGTAATGTAGCAATAGAATGAGAGGAGGTTATGTAGACGATTTTGTTTGTATGGCATCGTAGCTTTGAACCGTTCAACCAATTACATACAATTTTTGAATTATTTCTTTCAATAGCTGTGTGCGGACCGATCTCTCTTGTGCCTCGGGCACAATTAACGCAAGATGGCCTCGATTCTGTTCCCATTTAACAGTTGGCCTAACAGTGGGGTAAATGACAGGAAATTGCTTCTAGTGAGACACGTACTGACTAAGCGATCAGATGAAAGGTCACGAGGCAGCGCGGTTACTAAGTACTCAGCTGTAGAGGAATATAATGATTTACAATACAGTTGTTTTTTTCCCAGGTAATGTATTGCCCTCCTCCATACACCGATGGGATGTCCCACCGCCCCCAGCCCACCAAGACCACGCGAACGGGCAACGGCAACTCCTGTCACGACATCGTTTGAGACTCGGTGCGCAGTCGGCCGCGCCACGCCGCGGACCAAGTCACCGTAGTGTGAAAGGACCTTTATAGTGCCATAAACCCACAGAACACGGAATACATAGAAATACCATCCCTCCGATACCGATATCGCCTGTTTTATGATCACATATGCATGATCATTTGACACACATATGCATGTTTTTCCTCCACACAATTATTTGGTATAACATCAACGACAAACATTGACTTATGTATTTTAGTTGATATTTGAGTTTATGACCTCATTAATCAGGAGACCTACTACATTTTAGTTGGTGTCTTTCTATTGATTTCGAATAATTTGATAGTAAGATTGTGAGACATATCATTGTCTCATTCTCTCTCATAAAGATGGAGACTATTAGGAAGGATTCGTGGCATGTGTCTTGGTCATGACTGTCCTGACGTGAATCAATTAGTCTTAAATTATTTATACCGACCAACCAGCGAACTTTGATCATTGTCGTTCGCTCGCTTACACTCAGTGTGAAGACTACTATCGAACCATTCGTTAGCGTTCATTCGCTATCGTTCGCTAACTTAAGATAAGTTTGTAGAATGTTGTAAATATTTTTAAACTAGATTTACCGCTTATTTTAAACTACTTACTTATCTTTACTTTATATTATGATGATTCTAATTAAATCCAATATTTCTCACTAAGTTCTATATTGTGAGCCCAAATATGGAATTGAGTGACAAATTTTATGTAAAGTGTATGTAAATACATGTAAATGTATACAGTTTATTATCTAAATGTTTAATCAAACGCGAATGAAATAACTAATTAAACATCGAATTATTTAGGTAAAAAATATGTTAATATTTATAAAAATTGATGTACATAAATCAATAAATGAATAGATTTTTATTGTAATGTTAATCACTCATTATAAATGTTAGTTAAGATAACTGAGTATCTCTGAGATGCGAATATTTTACTAGACTACAAGTGTAATGTTATGTAATGTAAATAGTTTATATTATTATTATTATAATGTTATGTCGTATGCAATACCACGTGACTTTAATGTATTTGCTTTACTACTATGAATAATATAAAATAAATGCTTTGATAAAACGTTTTTATTTTAATCAATACATCCCTGACATCTTTGGTCGTGAACCGACTCTCTCTTCGGTCGTTCCCTCATGACTGAGGATCGTGATCATCACGGCAGTTTTTTTGGATCGCACGAACTGTCTCCATCGGCTGCGGTCTGTGGCCATCTTCACCGCGGCGTGGAAGCGGGACGTTGGTGTTTCTTTGAGTTGGTCAGACCACCTGGTCGGGGACCGGCCTCGTGAACGTTTCCCTTCCACGTTTCCCACTATAATGAGCTTTTCTAAGCTGCTCTCGCCACGTGAACCGACAGTGTTGCAATAACAGAATCAGAACCCATCATATAAGCCTTGCTTATTTGGGACCGTACAATTGGCGTCATCTGCCGATAATATTATATCACTTTGAAATGCATTATGTTTAATTTTGAACCATTATTTTCATCATTGTTTTTTTCCTATAATGGCGTCGCCGTCTGAAATAAAATGATTTGATATGCCAACTTTATATAGTTTAACTGGAAAAGTAGTGTCGTTAAAGACTGCTTTTCGATTTCTCCATTTCTCGTCCATATTTGGAATTCAGCCAAAAACTACGAGAATTCAATAAAAAAATATGAGCGGCGATGCACCGTTAATGGGCGCTAACATTGAATGGGTCGTTATTCCAATGGAAAAATATATCTTTTAGTCCTCTATTCCATAAGCTAGCTTCCGCAATAAGGCTGGTAAACCACTGCAGCAAAGATAAGCGTCGAAACGTATATGCAGAACCATATACGTTTCGACGCGATATAATGTCAGTCCTCCGTGACCATGGTTGCTGTAAAGCAGCCGAAACGTCGGGAACATAAAAACATAAAATAAATATGATATATTCCGTAAGATTAGTTTAATTTCAATTCGAAGCACAGGTTCATAGGTTAGTCATACCCTTTCTGATTGACCCGATATTAGTAGAGGTGTTCGACACCAACCAAGAAACAAAGAGGAATTTTAATATTTCAATCTCACTAATATTATAACTGCGAAAGTTTGGATAGATGGATGGATGTGAACGTGAACGAACGGCTGAACGGATCTGGATGAAATTTGGCACAGAGATAAATTATAGTCTGGAATAACACATTGGCTACTTTTTATACCGGTAAAATGTATGGTTCCCGTGGGATAGATTTGTTTTAATGTTTCATAGAGCAAAGGATCTACATGATTTTTGCATAGGTAGTGGTCAGAAAATTACATAGGCATCGACATACTTCTTAATCTTAATCTTAATCGCGGGTAAAACCGCGGGGCGCAGCTAATAATGTCATAAATTACGACGCATGTCCACCACAGATAAGCGAATTACCGCAGTAGACGTAAAAAGGCTCCTTTGTTCTGGTGATGTTGCAATAGTAAAAAAAAAAACCGCAATGAAATTTAGTACCTACGTGTATGACACTAATACTAAGTTTACTACGAAGCGGTCTGTGTCAGAGTGTCCATTCAAAACTGTCTGCTGTCGTAAATCAGTCTATAGACGACAGGTTTGACCAAGTAACATTGTTGTTTCCAGGGTTGTCAGGTGTTGGTTTAGTCGATCAGTTTGGGAATATTTTAACCACCTAAATAATAATGAGGCAAGCAACATTTTCTACATATCTTCTCCATGTTTCATGTTTGTTTTTTTACAGGAGTAGCAGCGGGCCTAGTCATACTTCGAAGGATTTTACGAATTTACCATATTTTTTTAGATTTCTAAAAATCTTCAATACGTACGTACCTACCTACTGATGGTAATCTTGGTGACGCGCCCATATTCTGATAGTCTACCCCCAAATCATTGGACTAAGATTATGTATAATTCTACGCTCCAAATATACTTTAAAAAAATACTAAATCAGTTTATGATAGCATTACAAACATCTGTCGATATCATTATATTCATAAAAGGTCTAAGCCACCGCGAACGGATCAAAACTTTTTTTTATAAATTTTGGGGTTAACATTTTTATACTGTCTATCTACTGAGTTATTTTTTTTTATTGATAAGTCGATCTTTATTATTATCTGCATCTAATTATATACTTTGACTGTTCCAAAAAAACTTAATTTTTTAAAGCAAATTATTTTGACTAGCCAAGTATGGACAGCCCTAAAAACATTTGGCATGGCTGTGATTTAAGATTTTCGGATGGCAATCGTCACCGGACTATCGATCAGAAAACTTTTTTTTCTATAATATTTACCTATTCAGCAAAAGTAAGACGTAAGATTACAAACTTGGCAATAACATTCTATTTTATAACCTTGGTGCTCAGACGAAAAAAATATACAGACCAAAGCCAGTACTTGGACAAATCGGCTTAGTTTTGGTGCTTCAATGTTGTTCAGGATTCTCCGTCTGTATCAGTTCTGCGTCCTATACTACAAATAAATAAAATTGGAGTATCTGTACCGCTTTTTACTACGTGCATTTGGATGTTTACACCGTCCATATACCAAACCAACATTTTTTACAATTTTTGGCTGTCTGTCTGTCTGTTTGTTCCAGCTAATCTCTGAAACGACTGGACCGATTTTGACGGGACTTTCACTGGCAGATAGCTGATGTAACAAGGAGTAGCTTAAGCTACTTTTATTTTAGTTTTTTTTTAAACACCACGCGGTCGAAGATCGAAGTCGAAGAACAGCTAGTGACTGAATAAAAATAAAAAAGTTAAGCTTCTCACTACAGACAATTAAGTTGCACATTTGAAAAAGAGGTCAGAACCCAACAAATGAAACTCAATATTATTCATTTCCTTAGGAAAATAATTTCCGTTTTCCTCACAATATTTTATCGCTTCGGTCTTGACACGCGAGCCTGTGTATAAATTACTATTTGGTTGCCTCGCGTCGAGCTTGTGTAAAAGCGCCCATATCTTAATGAATCATCTACATTTCTCATGTTTTACGAAATTTTGGAATCGATTTGACGTTAAATAAAGGGTAATTTAACGTCAAATCGATTCCAAAATTTCAAATTCAAAATTTCGTTACGCACTTTCGTATCGTCACAACGAAACAACTTACCAGCCTTAAAGAATGGTACTTTGTTTCCAGAAAGAAAGACAATAAACTATATGCTGACAGCGACATTTTTTTCCATATATTATGAACGCATTCGTTGACACAGTATAAGTCTCCTTAAATACGTGCGCTGTTTTGTCGCGTGAATCTAGCTTTAAGTATTCTCTCAAACTAAGCAATGCATGTATTATGGGGAGGTACCATACAATGGACAGAGACCGATCTAAACATATATAAAAAAATATAGTATTTAGATATTAAACATCCATAACTCGCGTACAAACATTCGTGCTCATTTAAAAAAAATTGCCCTTAACCGGGATCCGGACCCGAGACCCTCGGCACACAAAGCAGTGCCAATCGTGTTATCAAACGCCCTAATTCAAAAAAATAAAAGGGCATTTGTATAATGAAATGCAAATCAACAATGCTGTTTGTTTATATTATTGCTACTGCTCTGTCTTATGTGTCTTTTGCAGCAGCCGAAAGAGAGAGGTAGAGAAGTGAAAACAAGTAGCCAAACACCTATTCTATGTAACGTTCGCTCCCATTACACGGAATAGCATCGTCCAAATGTTACATAATAGGTATACCTAATACCGAGGGTATTGGGTATACCTACTCAAACACAGGCGTGCATTTCATTAAAACATTCCACCCAGGAACTGAACCGAACAAACGTTTCATTTTCACTAAATTAGGGTCCCGTAGTCATATACACGTGGTTAATTAAAACTTACCCTACGGGGCGCTGGCGCCAGTGTATCCAAACTAATATTAGTCCAGACCTATAATTAGTTTACACATGTTAATATTGCAACTAAGATTAACTTTACCATAAGTAATCCATATTACAGTTCGGCCGCCGAGTGAATGCGTTCCAAACATTAATAAAATATAGCTCGCCTGAAACGTTTCTTGTAAGACATAATAACGTTTCGTTTTAGATTTAATTATACTGGGATCCAGTAATCTATATAATTAAATCCAAAACCAAGCGCACCATTGCAAGACCTCAAGACACTGTGAGCACTTTCTGCGTAGATCGGACCGCAAGCAACAACTAAATATGAGGGTTCCCCAGTGCAAACTATGACACTAGGACGTCAAACATCACAGTCCTCCCGTGACCATGGTTGCTGTAAAGCAGCCGAAACATAAAATAAACGTGATAAAATCTGTAAAATAAGTTTTGGAACGAAGTTCCTTATCGCGCGTAACGAATAGGGGGCTAGACGGAAAAAAATCAGACAAAAAATTAAGATGAAAAGTTGTAACGAGCTATTGTAAGCTTTTTTATAATTGAAAGTATAGTTTACTATATAAAACGCAAAAACATAACGATACCTAGTTCAAAAACATGCCAGGGACATCTATCGCTGACTTACAAACTAAACATAAATAATATTTATACCCCTGGCACCAAACAAACCTTACAATGCCTCAGCCCCTAAAATCTCTTCAAAGAATATTAAAAAATAAAATAAGTGCGTAATCACAAACTTTGCGTGTGTGTAGTTGCAAAAACAGTGACACCAACGAAACAGACTTGTCATTAAGTACATCTTCAAAGTTCTCCCCTAATGAAGGGGGGCGTACCGTGACGAGGACACCCTCTTGACCGAGTCCCAATTGTGGAGAGCCACTTCAAGTTACTGGTAAGTAGAAATTCGGCGGTAAGGTGAATCTTTCTTTGCGAGTTTTGTGTCATAAAATGTGAATTTAATTATGAATGTAAAAATAACATGGATGTAGTAGTCAGTACGATATAGTACCTAAGCATATGGTACTTAAGCATTAGGAAGTATAGGAAAACAAGAAAAACACTCAATAATAAAATATTATTGAAATAAAACTATTTTTTAAGGATTTTATCGCGTTTATTTTTCGTTTTTTTTTTATTTTTACGTTCCCGACGTTTCGGCTGCTTTACAGCAACCATGGTCACGGGAGGACTGAGGTGGTTGACGTCCTGGTGTCATAGTTAGAAACGGGCTACCCTCATATCTAATCCGATAAAATCCTTAAAAAATAGTTTTATTTCAATGTGTAGTATTCGCGTAAATATAAGAAATCAATAAATAAAATATATATTAAACAGGTAAGTGTGCAGACTCAACGTCAAGACATCAAGGAACAATTTTGTATGAAAATTATTATGTATGAAATTTACTCGTCAATAAGTAGCGCATCCATAGCTTTACCTACATTTCACTAATAATGAATAATGAAAGCAAACAATACTTCGCCTATAAAGTAAATTATTTGCCGAAACCTGCCCGAGCAAAAATTTACACTGCCACATAACATATGCCTCGCCGCCTCAGCGCCTCGTCAGCGGTTACCTCACCCTCGTAAGCTCAGATGATGAAGCGCTCAAACCGCGCTAATTATATCAGATAATTCATAAATCAAGCCGCCACGCCGCCAAGCCCGTAATGATTAATTATTGTTATTATATTCATTAATGATTATACTTTCTGAGAGATTTTTTTCATGTAATAGAATGGAATCTCAGTATTAGAAATCGCTGCACGTATTGGCAGGTAGTAATGAAGTTTAACGCTTTGTTTGTGGATGGTATTTGGTTCTACTGTCTATCCCCCTCAAAGCACTGGTGGTAGGCTTCGGCCATGGCTAGTCACCACCCACTGAACAAAGCCATGTCGCCAAGCGGCCTAGCCGTGTTCCGACATGATGTTCGGTGTTGCCATTCATGGATGGCGGGTCAGATCAGTTGCGCTGCATGTGCCTAGTGAATGTAGCGTCTCGATCTACTGCCGCCTTCCTACCTAGGCAAGTATGCACCGTCGCAGATCTCATCGTCACTTACCATCAGGTGAGATCGAGATCAAATTGCCTATAATGTAATAAAAAAAATAAAAAATAAAAAAAACCAAGAAAGTTAGCACACGAGCCCAATGTTGGTCGGCAAACTTCACACGGTTTTCGTATGATCTGCAAAGTTCCTCAAGATATTTTGCCTTTACCGTACATAATACATAACGGAAAATGACATTCGCCTACAAAATGAAAATTTAAGAGGGGCGAGACGGGGCTTGAGCCTACATACCTTATTTCCAAAGCTAGCGTTTGACTATAAAAGTCAAAGGTCAAATCATTACTTTCGTATTGGCCTATGGAGGCACTTGCAAATTGTTATTTATGATGTTTTTCTGAACTCAACTTTAACCTCAACCGGATCGGAACGTGACCTCAACTGAGAAGATCCGGCAAGAAACTCAGCGGGCTTGTCTTTTACTTTCATCTCTGCTTACTTACTTACTTAATCGGAATTTTATTACCCGCGGCACGTAAGCAAGAGGCCTCACTTATGTTGCCAGTAGGCTTGCTCTTACTCATTATAACTTAGTGGACCACTTTTGAAAGTCAAACAACGTAAGAGTCATTCTATTAAATCATAAACTACAAGCACCCAACATTGTCTCCAGCGGCTCATTAATTATCAACATCGAGTTTCAGAAACTTCCAATTACTTGGTAATAAATGATTCAGGATAGGCTTTCAGAGGACCGAGACGCACTGAAATAGTGATAAAGTCTAGTTTTCCTTTGCCTCGATACTTGAAAAAGCAGTGATAGCCATGTTGGTGGAACGCTTGCCTCGGTAACGAGTGTCCCAGGTTCAAACCCCGACTCGCACCTCTGGGATTTCAGTGGTGAATCTGATTTTCAACCATGATTATCACATACTAAACGGTGTAGAACATCATACAGCATAAGGAAACCTGCATATCTGAGAGAACTCCTCAAAGTCGTGTATTGTCCGCGAACCAGGTCTGGGCCAGAGTGGTGGACTATGGCCTATCATTGAGGGGAGGCCCGCGTCCAACAATAAGACATTTAAAGAGCAAATTTTTTTTAGCTGTAGCTATTGCGAATTAAAAAAAGTTAAGATGCTTTGTGCGGTTAACGTAACTTTAAGAGCTTCAGGCAAAAGCTTGAAAATAAAAAAAAACAATTTCTCCCTTACAAACACTCCAGACACCTCATTGAAGGCGTGAAAGGTGTCTGTAAATGAGCTGATATTTTGATACATATTTATCGCGCCCTCGTTAGCCCTCTTTGTGTACTTTCTTCACACAACCCTCTTTACATTTGACGACATCTGTCCATAAATATGTTAATATACATTTATATGACACTCCTCGAGAATGAGGTTGCCTTCAAAAAGCTTTCAATACCCAACACATAATGTTGTCATAGTTAAATCGAGCGTCGATTTTCATAGGGAAAATAATCCACCAATTGTATTATTTTCCTAGGCTGTCACGTCAGATTGATGGTATGACATTAGTTGCTAGCCTATGTACTCTTAGAATGAGCAGCGTCGTGAGGAAGCTAGGCTTTCATCTGCCATTTACCACGCTATCAGACCAACCATATAAGGTATAGTGTAAAATAATTTAACGTATGAATCAGTAAGTTATATGGATCACGTTGATGTATAAAATAATTGTGTGGATGATTTTTTTAAAACAAGGCAGTTTTTTTAAATACCGTCCGCTAGAGGCGCTGTTCAATTTTCAATACCAAATTTTGTCGAATATACGGTAGACTATAAAGTATACAGTTAGCTTGCACTTGACGTGCTGCTTGTTTTAGCTTACGACGTTGACATAATCGTATTGGGTCTACACTCAATAGCAAAGCCTCAAAATCGTGTCGTAGGGTATAAAGTTGTCTCAGTTAAATAGCAGGCTTATTTCGATCAATGTAACGGTAATTTCAACATTCGCTTTTAAATCGTAAGACGCTTAATTGAATTTGTCTGGTTTTTCGTTGCTGCGCATAATCTTTCGTTTTATTTGACCTTCTTGATATCAAAGACCTAGAGGACTTATTGGGTAGAGGTAAACATGCCTGGAGTTAAACAGTTTGCCAACCTGTACTGGGCCAGCTTGTTCAACTATGAACCAAAACTCGAAGGGAAATGTACCCATTAAAATAGAAAATCGCTCGTATCCTAACATGTATGGTTTTTGTTCTCATAACATTGATAATTAAATGATGTATACATGCGAAACGATTTCGTTAGTCAATTATACAATTTAATTTCACCGTTCAACGTCACAGGGTAGCGACAAAATGGCGGAACGGCAACAAAGCCACTTGGAGAGATAAGGTTTTAATTGGCATGTTGTGCGTCTCTAATTATAATAGCAAGTGAATACACCAAGTATTATAGTAGTTTATGGTTAGAGAAAACTCTTGTATTATCATCTATTTAACGTCCCAGAGATATGTTATTACTGTTATTCGGGGCCGGAGACAAATTCAAAAAATCAATGATCTTAAAAATCTGCCCAACCATTCGCTGGGGCGATTTTGATTTTTTTGCAGAATATCTATTAAAACTAGGAAAATAAAAAAAAAACAGTAATAATAAAGTTAATTATATTATATTATCTTTATCGTTCCATCTCGCTCACGCCCAAATATTCACAAATAAAGCGTTTCGATTACATTAGAGGTATCCCACGTCAGCCCAAGGTGCCTTTATCTTTACAACGCTCGGAGCCATACATATGCAAATATTAAGGAAACATTCTGGAAAACACAATTCGGGCCCCTGTTTTACATATTACTGAGAATACATACCTGCATTATACTTATTCTTGTACTTGCACGGAATATTGAGATCTATACCCAAAGATTTTGTTAGTGTGAGACAAAAAAATCGCGCTGAATATAATCTAGTGTGAAGTCGATTGATACTGGCTTACTAGACGTTGTATAAAATATACAATTATACATATCATTATATGTTAAGTGGATATTTGTCACAAATTAATATATAGTTTATTTATATTACCTTTATTTGTCATATGTTTAGATATATATATAATAAAAATGTTACTGATCGCTGTCTGTACATGGAGAATATATGAGAAAAACTATAGTTGGGTGCCTTTGCAATAGAACCCAAACAATCATTGTTAGAACTCTATGTTTGTTTGTGCGTTTGTGAGCACTATTCTCAGAAACGGCTAAACAGATTTGGGTGTAGTTGTCACTAATATATTGTGGTAAGCTTCACTTAAAATTATGTGTTTGTTTTATTTTAATCAGTTAATAAACTTAAAGACACGGACGAAGTCGCGGGCGTCAGCAAGTATAATAAATAAATCATTTTCTTTGTATTACCTCCCCACCAAATCCATTTAGTTTCTGTTGAAAGCCTTAAAAGTGTTTTATCTCTTCAAGCTGGTAAATTGCTTTCTGAAAATGTCTTGTTTTAACTTGATGCGAAGGTCAAGGAATACCCCTTTACGAAATAAGCGTCTTATTAACTTAACCCGGGATTAATTATTTTCAACTTAATTACTGTAACGTTAGAATGTGTTTTGTATTATAACGTTTTATTAATCTCAATGTTGTCAGCTTCAAATTAAATTGGATTGTGTTCATGTTTAGTTACCAACGAGCTTTAATAGTAGTTATATTATATATCGTAGTTAGTGACCCACTAATTTACAAAGTAGCCAGCCACTTTAACAGTTACTCAAGTTATTCATTATATATAAAACTGATATTACTTATTAATTTCGTATATTTACGCGAAAACTACACATTGAAATAAAACTAATTTTACGGATACCTTTTGCGTAGACCGGGCCGCAAGCAACAACTAAATATGAGGTAGCCCAGTACAAACTATGACACTAGGACATCAACCACCTCCCGTGATGTGTGATCGCGGTACCGAATTTTCTCAGATCGGAATCGAACCCATAACTAGATATGCATCGAGCTGAGTGGCCTACGTTAATTGAGTATATTTACAGTAGCAGCGCAGTTGGAAGTGACCCAGATTTGCTGAAGGGTGCTGGGTTCGAATCCTGGTAGACAAGCTTTGTGTAATAAGCGTGAATATTTGCAGTTGTAGGTACCATAGAGACCGTATAGTTTGTGTGTTCAATAAAGTTTAGAAGCTGACTACTAACCTCCGTTTCTAGAGCGACACAGATAAATTGTGATATTTGCGAATTAAATAATTCGCTGTTACTTTTTATTCTTTCATAACTTGTACCATGACTTCGCACTGCTTGCAATGCAACGCGCGTTGAAATGTATTTACGTAATAATGTTTCTAGTTACTTAATTAGCACCGATATATTATGTTTACATGTTTTAAAAGTACCCAATTGTAAAGCGACTACCAGGCGAAGCAGCTATCACAGTACAGTAAAAATAAAATTAAACCAGTCGAAGTATTTGCATTTTGGACAACAATTCAATTTCGTCGCGTAAGAATTGAAGGAGGAATTGGAGTTATTTCGCTGTTAGGCATACTGATAGCAGGAGCAACATAATATTTATTATCGTACTGAAATTTCACACACACACTGCGCAAGACAACCAGAGCACATATTTACACATATATGCACACATATGCACATATATGTTTGTACCAACGATCTCAAATTATATAGTTTGTACTTAATTGTTTTCAAACAGAAAAGTAAACTGTTGCCGTGACTTGGCATAAGAGTTTTTTGAAGAGCTAACTTATGTATTGTATCTATAATTTGTTTTATGTAATATAATATAGTTTTAGTAACTTGAAATTAACATAGCCTATAAGTTTAATTTGCGTTAAATTTCAGTAAGTACTCACGATCATTGATAAATGGTAGCCCGCAAGGTAAGACCTCAAGACAATGTGAGCACTTTCTGCGTAGATCGGACCGCAAACAACAACTAGATATGAGGGTACCCCAGTTCAAACTATGACAATAGGACGTCCAACACCTCAGTCCTCCCGTGACCATGGCTGTTGTAAAGCAGCCGAAACGCCGGGAACATAAAAACAAAATAAACGCGATAAAATCTGTAATCTGTCTCTGTTTTATGGCTTAATATATTTTGATACGATAAGAAAAATAGTATATTTTATACTAAATTACTGAATGGTCTGCAATTGTCGTAGCGCAGTGAGACCAATCATTGATGTAAGATTTTATAGCAATATAATATTGTATTTTTCGCTTAGCTAACCACTGGAGATCGACATTTACGATAGGACGGACGAAAATAAGACTCGAATAAAACATCCCATTGTTTAGATAACTCTCCGCCTTTGATGTTTTATACTGTGAAGGACTTATCGTGAGCTTCCTTTATTTGTCAGCCATTAAAAATGTATAGTAACTTGTCATTTCTTTACAGCGTTACACAGTAATGGGGCAAACGTCCAGTTGTTTTATTTATTTTCTTAAATTTTTTATTAGCTAATTTGATTGTCTTGTTTTGTTAATTGTATTTTTTTTATTTAACATTTCTAATCCTAAGCTTGTTGAATTCAGGATCGTCTTCGGGTATCCAAGTCACAAACTGTGTCAGCAAGAGTATGAGTTGAGTATGAGTAGTATGAGTTGGAGTCTATGGTATATGTCTATGGTATCTTACATCGTGCCGTGATACGCAACTTTTTTAATGAATGATGAACAAATGAACAGGCAAGAGTTTATGTTTCTGACTGCTACGACGCAAAACTTCGTCGTTGGAGATTCTGATCATTTTTGGGTACCGATCCAAGCCGGCCCGAGACGCTAGTTGAGTTTCTAAGAAGACGATAGAACCCCTTTGAAGACAAACCTTTTGACGTCAACTTAGCCGCATCAGAGGGCTCAGAGGGCTCAGAGGCGTCGATTTAAAAAGTCATTCTGTAATATACCCGCGTCAATCAGAGGGGGCCATAGTGCCGGGACATTGTGAAACGTTAAAATAGTTTATTTTTTATAGCTATGTAAGAACGAAAAGGATAGGCAGAGATGCAGCTTTGCACACCCACTTTTTAATAGACACCGGAGCTATTTAAATTTACTGGAAAGATTTCAAACCTATGCGTTTCTAAAAAGAAGGTTTAACTTAAATTAACATTTAAATTTAAAATACTACTAACAACAATTTTTCGGACCTGAAAATCAAACTTAATACGCCATAATAATTGTAATTTCTATGAGTTACAAAAAAATCTTTTAACAATAAATATCGATAAACGCTTACCGTTTACTTAACCATCCCTAATTTATTTTAGTTGCACGAAATTTCCCTTCAGAGTACCAGTCGTTAGCCTAATTATGTCTTCCATCAATGTCGCTGCGATCTTATTATAAAATCAACATAAAATATTCAATTAACTTTATTATACGTTATTTTCAATCAAGATATATGTTTTTAATGGTCCTAAAATAATCAGAATCATTTTTGAGGGTTAACAAAAATAGTTTAAAATTAAAATATTTTACACTATTTTTGTTTGTTGAGCTGAAATAAAACTAATTTTACGGATTTTATTGCGTTTATTTTATATTTTTACATAATTCTGAGCTGTTTCACAAAGCGTCAGCCGCTTTGCAAAAGTGCGGATTATGCAATCCGGCTGCGACGAATAGATTATTTCCGGTTCATTTAAGCTTAAAGAGCCAACAGCTCTCCACAAACCACAAATTGAGATGTGATTTATCGGCGGCCATTAGCGGCCACGTCTGACTGCCCCCACATAGCGAGGGATCGAAAGTTAACCTTTATGATTAACGGGAAATCGTATTGACATACACAGCTATCGCTTAGGTATCCAGGCAAAAAAGACGGACGGTATTTATTTATTTATTCATAACACAATTGGCTAACAGCATACGCCAAAACACCAATATGCAAAACATATAACTACGCAAACGCAAATTAAAAACCAAATAAAATATTTACAACACACTGAAAAATTAAAACGAGTAAAATTAAATTATGATATGTGGTATGATATACTATTGTGTATATATAAATAGAAACAAAAAAACAAATTCTGGTTTATGTGATTAACACCAGCGAATGCCGAAATGCAATTAATAATGAGTCAATCGAAAATCCTACTTGAAATAGAACATTTAAGCAGATTTCAAGACAGGCAAAAAAGCTACAGGATTGGACTTTGAGGCTCCACATTAATACTTGACTACTTTTAGAGGTGGGAGGCACTCCACTTCACACTACGACCGCTGTCCTTAATTATTAGTTTATAATAATGTAATATCGCCAAACGAACACACTAACTCCACGGTCCCATACTAGGCAACCCTTGTATTTAATGGGTACCGAACAATGTGGGGAGGGGAGGGGGGCGAACTTATTATTTAATGCTTATTAGATATCCATGATTCACGCACAAACATTCGTGCTCATTACACATAGCTTTTCCCTACCAGGATTTGATCTCGGGTGCTTCGGCACAGTAAGCAGGGTCACTACCAACTGCGCTAATCAGGCCGTTATAAGTTCAATCAGTTAGGTTATAAATACAATGTAAATGAATATAAGTATAATAATAATTAGGCCTTGAATGTCCCACTGCTGAAGCCTCCTCTAAGTGTGAGGGGGATACAGGCCATATTCCGCCACACATCGCACATCTTCCGAGAATGAGACAGGCCCTCTCAGCCATGCAGGTTTCCTCAAGATGTTTTCCTTCACCGATTAGATGCCTGATAATCATGGTTGAAAAAGAAGATACATTTTAAAGAAATTCCAAAGGTGTTAACCTGGGATTTGAACGTACGTCCCTAGTTACCTAGATTGGCTAATAAAATTAACGAATACTTATAGTTTAAATTAATTTATCCCGAAATTTATTATATATATTTGTTGTGCACGTTGGTGAATTGGAAGTCCGCTACAGACGCTGTTCAATTTCCCATACGAAGTGTCTCAATACGTAAACTATAAACTATACAGTTAGCTTACGAATAATCCTGCACTTCACGTACAGAACTTTATACTGAGCGTTATATTATAGTATCCGAAACCATTTTTTCCTGTTAGTATTGTTAGATATAATGTGTATTATAGTATTATAATTAACTATTTATGTTTGTATTGTTCATAATAAGGATAAGTATATTAAAAGATATATTTCCTACAGCGGTATGATTCAATATTGTATCAAGTGACTCGGCCGCAAACCATATAATATAACAGTGCATACTTCATAAATATTATTAATGAGAGGCAAGTCATCTATTTTGTATGGGGGCACTTAAAATTTCATTTTCATTTTACATTTTTTGGCTTCCAACGGTACAACCGGAGCGGGACGCCACCTTAACTGAAAAAAAACCCGACAAGAAACTCAGCAAGCTTGTTCGTTTATACAGTTTTTTAATATATCATGCATTTACAAAAAGTATTTTAACTCCAGCGTGTTGCCTCTCGTATCCTCACTAGGTGAGTTCCACTTTGTAATAATTTTCCACCTATTATTATATTGTTTGGTCAACCATCTTCTTAGCTTTTTAGTCTTGATCCTATTTCATTTTGTATTGGGGTGGACTTTTAATTCATTCAGATTTGGCCGATCACCGATATTTACGACAAAAAATCGTCACTGCTTTCCAAAACCCGTGGTAACTTGCGGGTCATTTGTCATAATTTTTTTCAAGCTTCTGACTGCCCCTGACGAAAGATGTTAGAATCGCAAGCTTGACCCCTGGCTCCACATGCCCTCCAAACCACGAAGATCAGGGATTACTTCGATGTAGAAACTAAAGCTTGAAATGGTGACCTTTGTGAATCCAGTGCGACTTTTTCAATCGTTTGACTAACCAACTCTCCCATAAACACAACCGGGCAAGTTAAATAATATATATGTCATAACAGGAAAACTTTAAACGCCATAACATTATTTGTAAAAAAAATTCTAACTTGTGTTGGTTAGGTTGCAGCGATGGCACGTCGTGTTACGCGACAATGATGCCGTTTCGTGATGTGATTAAGTTGATCGCAATGGCAGTGTCACTAGCAGCGGTTACGGGTGAGTTTCGTTTTGTCTATTGTCTTCCGAGCTTCCGATCCTCTCCTAATTTACTCGTAATATGTGGATATTTTTTTCTACCCTCGTACGTTACACAAATTCGGTATTCGTTCTTCCACTTATCGTATCAGTGGTCGTCGTCGTCTTTTGCAATAGGTGTTGATTCACATTGATCGCTTAGGCATGATTGAAATCAGATCCTCAATCATTCCGACGTTCAGGTATCAGAGGCACACCAGCAAGCGCCTGATGAAACACGACAAGTTAAATATCTCGGTTTGCCATTCAGCTACGGCTTTGTAACAATTATGTAAAAATCTAAATCTAAAGCTTAAATCATAGAACCAAACGGCCGTAGAGTCAGTTGGGGCAATCTTTGTGTGATGAGCACTAATGTTTGTAACCGAGTCATAGACAATCTTTATGCGAGCGCGCGCGCTCTGAAATGCGCGGCTATTGGGTCACTGGTGTGTCGACCAATATTATTGATTAATGTTTCTATTAAACATAGGGCTTTGTTCATTGGGTGGTGACTAACCACGGCCGAAGCCTACCACCAGTAGAGTTGTCACCTAGTTGGCACCACTCAGGGTCACATGTAGGGTATCTCGAGGGTATTTAATTCTTCTACGGACGAAGGTGACTCGACCCCACTGAACAAAGCTATGTCGCCAAGCGGCCTAGCCGTGTTCCGGCATGATGTTCGGTGTTGCCATTCATGGATGGCGGGTCAGATCAGTTGCACTGCATGTGCCTAGTGAATGTAGCGCCTCGATCTACTGCCGCCTTCCTACCTAGGCAAGTATGCTCCATCGTAGATCTCATCATCACTTACCATCAGGTGAGATCGAGATCAAATACTTGCCTATAATGTAATAAAAAAAAATTCGGAAAGAAACTGTATTCCGAGCCAATAACCATGCTCTTGCGCCGTATTTCTGTCCACAACTGTTTTTATACATAACATTTAAATGTTCTGATTAGAAACCTACATAATTGCTGAGTGCAATGTGTCATCAGGACACCGTAATAGCTTGTCACTTTCACTACAAAGCGGCAGGCCAAGCAGCTCTGGTGGCCTCATCGCGGGAAACATAACTAATTGTATCATTCTATTGAATAGGTTATGTGGAGGTTACGATTAACGGTCAGAAGCTGGAAGCTGTATCGATGGGGGATTTGATGTCGGGGTATGAGCACTACGCTAAATACCAAGTTGATTATTGGGATGGAGGGATCGTTGACATGGCTTGCAACGCCAAAGAAAGCGGTGGATTACGAATGACATACAACGACGCAGACAGTATGTTTTGTATGATTTGATTATACAGGCTGATTCAAAAAGGGTACACTGACTTTTGAATCTGCTGCGCTTTTTAGAGCGTTTGTTATGGTTTTGCGAACTCAGAAATCCGATATGTTGATAATTAAAAATACATTTTGTTTCCCAGCAAAATGACAATAGTAATTTATTGTGAAACTAGCTGTTACCCGCGACTTCGTACGCGTGGTATTTTTTCGTGAGATCCTATTGGTTTTATAATAAAAGTAGCCTATGTTACATCAGCTATCTGCTAGTGAAAGTCCCTCAAAATCGGTCCAGCCATTTCAGAGATTAGCCGAAACAAACAGACACACAGACAAAAATTGTAAAAAATGTTGTTTTGGTATATGCACCGTGTATACATCCAAATGCACTTAGTAAAGAGCGGTTATTTTAATATTACAAACAGACACTCCAATTTTATTTATTTGTATAGACGTATAGATAATGATGACATATGGGCCTTAACGCGCAGGTTGGAAGGCCCTTTCTGAGATCTTTATCAATGCTGGAATTTTATAGCAAATAAAATTTGTAGACTTACCCCCCATTTAACATGACGTTTTTATGTTAATAAAATTATATGTAAATATGATAATTAAGCGCTCGTCGAAATTTCAGATAAAACTTTATTTTCTGTGGAGGATTCGATTTCATCCAACATGAATTTTCGTTCATACATGAAACGAGACAAAGACAAATCGTATTTGGATTGTATTTTTACACTATTAGGATCTCAGTCATCCTTATTCCGAACGTATTTCATTTGGAAGCAGAGAACAAGACGTGAGTAACTGCCTCGTATGTTAATATATTTGGTTCTCGATTATAACATGTAATAACATGACAAAAACAATTCGTTTTTTCCCAGAAACATGTAATATACACTTTGTTTTATCCGTATCATCGCCCGCGAGTTAAAGTGTTAAAAATAGTCCGTGACGACAGAATATATACATCACGCCTGATTGGCGCAGTTGGTAGTTGCTTTCTATGCCGAAGGTCCCGGGTTCGAATCCTGGTAGACACAAACTTTGGTGTGTTCGTCTGGCGATATACAGATGATTCAGAAAGGGTATACTAAGCTTAGAACCTGGGCTTTCTTAGCGTATTTGTAAATACTTTGTGAAGTTAAAATTTCTATAAGTCGATTTCCTAATCTAACAATTGTGATTTTTGCGAACGAAAATATATTTTTATAAAATTGACGTATATTGCTTACTTATGCGTTAAAGAAGCCCAGGTTCTAAGCTTAGTATACCGTTTATGAATCAATCTGTAGGTACGTCTACTTAAGAAAAAAATACCGACACCAATTAGCCAACCTAACAAAGCTTCAGAGTGTGATGCTCAATAAACTATCAAGGGAACCCAGTTCCACATTTAGATCACCCGGAAGACACTGCTGAACAGGATATAGGCCCCCCTCAATGACTTCCACACCACGGTCCTCACAACCCCAGCATCCAAAAACGCGTGTCATATCATCAGTCCACATAATGGTGGGGCTGTTCCACACTACATCATCCGGTTCATGGTTACCATTTTAGAACCTTATCTGACAGGTCCACATGCAATAACCGTGATTGTGAATGGATTAGAACTGGTTCCTTTGTACCCGTTGCACCAGCCCACCAGTTCCAGTGGGGCTTTAACAAAGGGTACGTCAGGAACTGCAACAGCCGAGTACCTGTACTACTACATAATCGGCGAACCACTTCACACAGAATGCACCGTGAATCCAGAACCGGGAGCTTCAGCACATCCTCAAGGTATGTAAGCAATGTTACTAACAGGAATCTCTGCTGCTCAACGAAACGGGCTGCATGTACATTGGAGATTTGAGTATGATCATACTTTTGGTGGTCGAACGAGGGTCGCAGGCTTAAACCCGGCGGGTACATCTGGGTTTCTGGATTTCATGTGCGAATATCATTTTCAATCATGATTATCACTTGTTAAACGGTGAAAAGAAACATCATGAGGAAACCAGCATATATACAAGAAGGTTTCCTCACGATGTTTTTCCTCATTCTCCAGGGACTCTTTTAGAAGGGATTACCTCAAAAGACCTGTCAAGTCCGCACATCCGCACTGGGCTAGCTTGGTGGACTATCATCTAATTTGCATCACATTGACGGGAGGCCCTTGCGCAACAGATGCTGATATTAGCCCCTTTTTAATGCCCCACCATTAAAAAAGGGGCTAATATTTCCTCAGACTGGCGTCCAAAGAGCGCTCGTGTCAGGTTTGAAATGTGTTGAATTGTGTGTCAGGACTAAATTGCAACGATGCCAGTTTTATCAAACTCCAGCCAGTGGTTTGCTAGTGATGCATGTAAATTATAACCAACTACCTACTTATGAATCGGTGGAAAAAATAACAATATACTATGCTATGTCTGTACTGCCCGTACAAAATGCCGTCCCTACGGATTAGAACGGGCAAGATACTCCATGGTTGATCTTTTTATACTAATAATATATATTTTGTGTGCACAAAATCCGATTTATAATCCGAATATGTGCTAGGGTATCAAATGGTTATGATAATTTTGTATTTCTTATTTCAGATCTTGGACTTTATGACAGAGTGAAAGACGGCACGACAGTCACGGAAAAGTGCGGCCTCCGTTATAATCATGTTAATATAACTTACAAGTCAGATCTTAACAACTATAGTAAGTACGTACGTACGAAAACTAAAGATGTCTGGGTAGCTGGGTGCTAAAACCGACATGGGATCCTGTAATTAATATAATTAAATCCAAAATAAGCGCACCATTGCAAGACGTTAAGACACTATGAGCACTTTCTACGCAAACAACAACTAAATATAAAGGTACCCCAGTTCTAACTATGACACTAGAACGTCTAACACCTCAGTCCTCACATGACCATGGTTGCTGTAAAGCAGCCTAAACGTCCTTCCAAATTCCTAAAATTAGTTTTATTGCAATGTTTAGTATTCGCGTAAATATTAGGAATTTATACAATTATTGCTAATTTTACATAATACGACCTGTGCCTACTCCAGGTCTCGACCTTTAGATATACCTATACTGATGGTGACAACCCGTGTATTTGTGCTCATAGCTCATGGACTTTAATTGTTATTATGGGAACTTCATCTTCTTTCTTCATCCTTAAAACTGCTATATATACGGCAGAACTAAATTATGTTTTAATTTATCTTAATAAACAGTATTGGTATATTATGTTATTATATATATTTGTTGTGTGCTCGACTAGCCTTTTCAGATAATTTACAAGTGCCGCGTATATCCGGTCTTCGAGCGAACAATATCTTGTATGAGTACAGGTCCGCCGATAACGAGTGGACAGTTCATTATCAGTACAACATCAATGAAACACTTAATCTGACCTGTGTCAGCACCGCCGGAGCGAATACATTTAACATTGACTTCTTATGGAGATTTAGTGGTGAGTGTTTTGAAATTTATTAAACCCATCGAGCTCAGCATCATTAAAATATAATAATAATATCGCCAGACAAACACACCGACTATACGGTCCCTCACTAAACAACGCTTATATTATGAGTACCGTTCAATGGACTGGGCGCGAACCCAGTATATATTACTTAAATAGATAATAAACATCCATGACTCGGGTACAAACATTCCCGCGCGTCACACAAAGTTTTTCCCTACCAGGATTCGAACCCTTCGACCCAGAAAGCAGGGTCACTACCAACTGTTAATCAGGTCGTTATATAAAGAAAACACTGCAAAGAAAAAATCAATTCGGCTACCTTTGAAAAGTTCAACTCTTCAACTAGAATAAATGTTCGCATGCCTTCGGCAAATCCTTGAATTTGTTAATATACTTAAGTACCTAACAAGTGTGTTTACTGCCCAGTCAACGCGTACCCACCATGATATAAATGAGCAATATGCGGGAAATGTGATACCTAATTGCCAGTCATACTAAATTCAATATTTCTTTGTAATTTGTCACACTTACATGAAGGTCGATGTTTTTTTTTCCAGGAACAAACATAAATAGTACATTAGAGAAAAAAAAGGCGATGTACAGAATTAAAACTAATAGGAAAAGCTTTACACTCGGAGGTGCTGGCAACGGGACGCACATAATATGCGAAGCAAAGTTAATCCTACGGCCCAACGAGGTTTCTTCATCAAGAGTATTTTTAATTTTACATGCCACATCACCGCTAGTGGCACACAATGAAACCCAAATAAGTGAAAAAGCAACGCATAATGATACAAAAATAATAGGAGACGGTTAGTTGCCCTCTGACCGGAGTATGAAATCTTATTTTGTTTCCTTTCTAAGGATAAACCTGCTTAATTTAAACCACACAAAGCAAGTGATGGCTTTACATTTGGATGGGCTATGTTGGTTGATCTGCAATTGTAAATTGTTTTTCCATTTCAATATCGTATCTCAGTTTATGGACTGCGCTGGCTTAACCAGGTCCTTTAAAAGGCTTTCCTGGAGACATGGGTCCAACAGATAGTGGTTCTTTGCGAGAATTTAAATTATATGCTAGCCAGATGCTGGGGTCAACTGCTGAAAATGATGGATATAAACACCGAATTGTGGGCATCAGGCGGAGAAACTATTGCAAGTATATAGAAAGACACTTTGGACTATGGATTGAAATTTGCATGGACTTGGGATAGGGCTTGGATGGCCACAGACCGGAGCCGATGGAGACAGTTCGTCCGATCCAAAGAACTGCCGTGATGATCACGATCCTCAGTCATGAGCAATCGACCGAAGAGAGAGAGAGGGGGATAAGGCTTACGACAGTGGTGGTGACGGAGACGACAATGATATTCAACAATAACTGATCATCATCTATGATAAGGTCAGACAGTAAATGTTGTCATTCTTTACAGGTACTGACGACACAAGCAGTCTGGTGTTGATTATTGTGGGTGGGACGCTTGGCACGGTTGTCATTGTGGTCATTTTATGTGTTCCAATGGTGTGTCGGTACATGAAGTCTCGAATACGGACCCAATACGAGGTAGAAGTTACAAAATTAATGTGTCCATGGTTGTTAAAACACCTACTCCAGATACTTGCTTGCTTCTCACATATCGGTCACTTTTGTTTTGTATATAAGGTACAGACCCGCTAACATTATCTGGCCCAGACCGAAACCTTTCTCGTAACTCCCAACAAAAGAGGAGGTCCAGACTATCTTAGTGTGTATCTGTAACATACAACCGCCCTCACTAATTGGGGAGAATACCTAACAGACGAATACTAAAAAAAACAATTAGTGTGTACAGGTCACGTACTGATCGAGGTAGTCCAACCAGGTTTGCAAGCCTCCAAGCTATGACAGTACGCAGCTATGTCATAAGATTTCTGAGATAAACCCGAAATCGTCGATAGGCACGTGAGTTCCGGGGGAGGGATTACTGTTTTTTTTAAATTTACGTGTATATTTTTTCAGTACCCCAATTACGAAAATATCGATGAAGATGACCGACCGATACCAATATTCCCATCACAATGGAACGATTATGGTGAATCAGACTCACATTACATGAAAATCGATGAGGGCCAAATAGTTGACAATAATTACTACCAAGGGTTATCCAATGAGACGCAAGGTTATTATAGTGAAATCAACACTCCAGTAGCTTCAGGGAGCGATGGAAATTGTATGGAGTATGCCCAAGTAGTGAAAACCGCTAACAGAGGGAGGAATGATAAATATTTCAACGTGTTGGCTGGAAAGAGCTATGCTAATACTTGCACGGGTGAGGAATACGTTGAGCCGGCGTACTGCAGTAATCAATCCGACGTGGAAGACAAAAACGTTTATGTGAACTAGTGCTCGTTAGAAACACTACGACAAGGAGTATTCAGACTTGGCTTTCGTGGGGTCATCAGCTACGGGGGCTATTGTGCACCAATGAAATCACGCGTTTATGATCGCGTACAAGGATTTAATTATTGCGATATTAATGCAAATGTGACTGATGCTGCGGTGCATGAACAACGGTATCGCTACAAAAACTCGCCAAGTGGCAAGTAATGCACAGATCTGCTCGAATATTCCAATAGGCCTAAATATGTAAATAAGTTTTATTTTTTTAGTGTTATTACAATTTGGTTACCCGCGCGCCATCATGTTCTGCAATAAATTACTCTACGTCTCACCACATTGAGTATACATTCAATTGCAGATGAGAATAAACAAGGGAGATTACGCTTGAATATAAATCGATGTCGTTATTCATATCATCTCTTCAAACACCCGAATTTTCAGATCTACTCATCGGTCGTTGACGTGTTATTAGTATCTTTAAGATTTTATTCTATTCTATTCCATCAGCCGAAAGACGTCCAATGCTGGACATGGGCCCTCTCAATGACTTCCACACATCGCGGTCCTCCGCCACTCGCATCCACCGACTTCTTGCTACGCGTGTGATATCATGGGCCCACCCTGTGGGGGGCCGTCCTACATTACATTTTTGGATTCGTGGTCGCCATTCTAGAACCTTTCTGCTCCAACAGCCATCGGTTCTGCGAGCTATCTTTAAGGTAATCTACGACAGTTATTAGATCTTTTAATATGCTGTTGCTGGGTACATCCTTAGGCTCAATAGATTTGGCCCAGTGCGTCGTGTCACCAGTCTTCAAACGCGTATCAAATACTGTTTAGATAAATGTAGAAGGTTTCCTAACCTTGTTTTTGTAGCATGTGATAAACCTCGTCAAAAATACTAGAGCTTCAAACTCAGCTCTCAGTATGATAAAGATGAAGGTGTCTCGCAAAATTAGACTGTTAGTAGCTCTTATGCCAAAGTAGGTAATATCGTATATTCGTCTGAGTATGCTTATATTTTAATCACGCTTAAACAGCCCTGGCTGGAGTTAAGTGCCTACATAGACTACTTATATTAACAACCTCCACACCGCTCCGTGGCAGCCCCCCGGTAAACCACCCGATTCCGACTTCCCCATAATATATCCATGGATAAAACTAATGTGTAAAGGGTCCGAGCCAACCGCACCTAGTCGCGCCGTGTACACAGTGCGGTGGAATATAGTACCCAAACCCCTTTTTCAACTTTTGCCCAGCATTGGGGCATAAAATGCACTGTAAAGTGCGCCTTTTTAGCGCTAGCGAGCCTTGGAGGGTGTGGCAGCACAGGTACAATGGACTAACTTCTGGACGTTATTTACACACGATTGTTGACGAAAAGAATAATATATTCATTCAGGTCAACGGTATCACAAATATTATGTGTATTTTGAAGAATAGCTGCCATTTGGTGGAGGATCTAAGATGGTGTGGGTGGTACAGAGTTAGTCGTCGTAGAAAATTATCTGACTGCGTTCAGATACGTAGAGGGGAAGTGGGGGGGTACCACACGAAGGAAGCGTAACACCTGGGGCGGTTGAGTAAAGTGTACTAGAGGTGCTCCCGAATTTCAAAGCGTTTGGCACAAGTTCATGAGAATTGCGATTTTAACTGCAATATTTGATGCAATATTTGGTTAAGTATGAACCTATGAATTGATTTCTTATATATGCGCGAATACTACACATTTAAATAAAACTAGTTTTACGGATTTTATCGCGTTTATTTTTTGATTTTTACGTTCCCGACCTTTCGGCTGCTTTAGAGCAACCATGGTCACGGGAGGACTGAGGTGGTTGGCGTCCTGGTGTCATAGTTTGAAACGGGGTACCCTACGGGGTACATCGGGAACGTAAAAAACAAAAAATAAACGCGATAAAATCCGTGAAACTAGTTTTATTTAAATAAACCTATGAAGCTAAGATATGCTGTGTAGTGTCCCACTATGTTCATCAACACTAACTAGATTATCTGATATATTTCAAACAATTCAAATGTCATACATAAAATTTAACATTTTTTTTTTATAACTTTATAGGCAAGTGTTTGATCTCGATCTCACCTGATGGTTAGTGACGATGAGATCTACGATGGAGCATACTTGCCTAGGTAGGAAGGCGGCAGTAGATCGAGACGCTACATTCACTAGGCACATGCAGCGCAACTGATCTGACCCGCCATCCATGAATGGCAACACCGAACATCATGCCGGAACACGGCTAGGCCGCTTGGCGACATGGCTTTGTTCAGCGGGTGGTGCGACTAGCCACGGCCGAAGCCTACCACCAGTTAAGATGTTGTGTAAGTCCATTGCTCGTACAAGTGTTATTTGCTATGGCAGTACAGTTGGTATGCAAACGTTATCGAAAATCCTTCGTATGAAGAATGACTTCACATAATTCATGCTCTTATAACTTAAGCCACACAACCACACCTGCGAGACTCGTAGAAAATTTACACATTTTAAACTTCGTTGAGTGGATTTGGAAGATTGCGATTTGAAAATGGCTGGTCGTATACATAGCGGCCGAGTAAAACACGTCATAATAATTAAATTAAATTAATCAGTTAATGATTTGTCTACTTCTGGATGTAATGGGAAACATTCAAGGCTGTTGATAATTTTGACTATTGTACCTAATATATTATAGTTCAGTATATATAGGTTTTGACACTCTAACTGTGCTCTCCCTTCTGTGTCGAGGGACCCAGGTTCGAACCCTGATAGGGGTAATCTTTGTGTGGCGAACACGGACGTTTGTGCCCCAGTCATGGATATCAGTAATTATAGACTAGGATCGCCCCCAGTTCAATGTACGGTACCGGTCGTACAAGCGTTGCTTAGTTTGGGACCGTAGAGTTCCTGTGTTCGTCTAGCGATAGGTATATTATTATATTTTGATGATACTAAAGTTGAAGATTATAAGTTTAACATTTCTCAATTCAGTGCTTTTACTATCTATTAGGTTGAACCGCAAACGTTACTGCCGCAGGAATCCCGTAATTTACCTGACAGTCGTGATTTAGATACCAGCAGGTAATCATATTCTACAGAACAAAGGCTATGGCTTAAATGATACAGTATCAAACGTAAATTAAGTCAATATAACTATGAATCAATTTACAATTGAATTACAAAGCACTTTTCCTCTGAAACTTGAATTTAATGCCTATGAAATTTACGCGAAAAATGAATTTAAATCACGCCTGCGCCAATAAGATAAGAAAAAAACCTCAATAACTTCGACGTCTACGTTATTAACACTCTATTTCGGTATAAAGGTCCGTCGCTGAAAGGACGGTGACCTTATAGTGCCCTTATAGAGCTATAAGTTATAAAAAAAATAGTGTTTATTTTAATCGACGAATTAGTTAGTTGGATCACGTTGACGTATAAAATAATAGTGTAAATTATGATTAGTGTTTCATAAACAGAACGAACGGCGTTTGGCCGTACGATGAGTAAGTATATAGTGTAAATGTCTAATCTTGTTTCTTTTTTTAGAAAATGGTCTCATCCACCTTTGGATTGGTATGTAGACTAGGACTAATAAACCGCCCCCCCCCCCCCTAACCCTATCGGTATAGTTGTGTATACTTTACTGACAAATTACCGGACTATTTGCGAGAGCTGAAAAAGTCGTGTTTTACAATTTAATTTAATTTTCCTACACTTGTGCACGTGTATGAACACATAATGGTAAATATTCCACCAAAATTACTCATTATATTTTAAAAAAACATTTTTCACAAAATAAAAAAAAAATTATAACTTTTCTCTACATTATTATTGTTACACCGTACAGAAAGAGACGGCGCTTACATTATACTTGCGCATGAGTGCAAACATAATTGCAAGTTTCCACTAGCTTTTCGATGGTTCAGAGAATAATTATATTAATTTCACTAACGCAAGCTCAACAAATATAACAACATACCGTCTGCTCCACTTTAATTATACGACGCCATATTGTCTCCGCACAATAGAATTGAGTGATTAATTGCTGTTAATTACACTAGGATGCTGTTTAGTTAACTATATAACTAAATACTTAAACACTACTCAAATATTTAGAGTACCCTCAAGTATTTGCGACGAAGTCATCGTATGAGGCATTAAGACAAAGTAGCCTTCAATTTTAAGTTGGGTTTAACTATTAACGTGTACGATAATGACTTAGAAACTACATTGCTTTCTTATGTTTACGCAAATACTACACAAAGAAATGAAAGTAATCTTACGGATTTCATCTCGTTTATTTTATGTGATAAGTTCCCAGCGTTTTGGCCGCGAACAGGCCTGACGAAGTATGCAATCTTTGAACATGTACAGGATCGCACCCGCCATTATATCAGATTTGATCCTCGCAATGGAACACCGATTCCGACCATGGATGATACGTGATGCCATTGAAATAAAAAAACATCCTCATGTCACTAGGGAGGATGACTGGGAGCTACCGCCGACTTGGGATCCAGTAAATAATATAATTAAATCCAAAACCGAGCGCACCATTGCAAGACCTCAAGACACTGTGAGCACTTTCTGCATAGATCGGAACGCAAACAACTACTAAATATAAGGGTACCTCAGTTCAAACTACGACACTAGGGCGTCAAACACGATGTTGCTGTAAAGCAGCCGAAGCCTCGGGAACGTAATAACAAAATAAACTCGACAAATCCGTAATAATTATTTTAATTCAATTAGAAAATCTCTATATTCACATATACAACGTGCCTGTGTTGACATCGCGCATCCCGTTTAAGTGTTAACAAGCCTCGGTACGGTATAAAAGAGAAGGTAGTTGAGTCGGGGTTGCAGTTAAATAAATCTAAGCGGTAAGGCACCTGGATATATTAGATCTTGGTTGGATGGTTCACTCAATTATAGATAAAATCTCTTCGGCGCTTTGGAACTCACGGTAAGCTATCCGCTTCTAATCTTTACCTTTGTGATCTATTGTTAACTGCAGTGGGAAACTTTAGCAAGGAGCTTAACGCGCGACTATTTTAATTCGTTATTTAAGACTACTGAGCTTCATCTTAATTTTATTTACACTCTATTTAGAATTTCAATGTAGAAGTGGCAGGCGGGGCATATAGCTCGAAGAACTCATGGCAGTTGAGGCAGTCAGTTTCTAGAATGGCCAACACGAGCCGGAACATGTAGTGTTAGATGCCCCCTACAAGGTGGACCGATGATATAATTTTTTTTTATTACATTATAGGCAAGTATTTGATCTCGATCTCACCTGATGGTAAGTGACGATGAGATCTACGATGGAGCATACTTGCCTAGGTAGGAAGGCGGCAGTAGATCGAGACGCTACATTCACTAGGCACATGCAGCGCAACTGATCTGACCCGCCATCCATGAATGGCAACACCGAACATCATGCCGGAACACGGCTAGGCCGCTTGGCGACATGGCTTTGTTCAGTGGGTGGTGACTAGCCACGGCCGAAGCCTACCACCAGTAGAGTTGTCACCTGGTTGGTACCACCCAGGGTCACGTGTAGGGTATCTCGAGGGTACTTAATTCTCCTACGGACGAAGGTGACTCGACCCCACATATAACAGGGGTTGCAGCAAGCCGGTGGATGTGAGTAGCGGTGGACAACGATGTGTGGTACTCATTGGGGGAAGCCAATGGCCTGCAGTAGATGGATGGTTGAAAATCTTGGTTGGATGGGGAAGTCGCAATAAGTTAATCGCAGAGTCTATAAATATAAGTGGAACACAAACAGTATCTTAATAGCTATCTCATAAAATACGTAGTCCACTATCTAGACACATCTTTGGAATCGAGGTAAGCTTCGGATATTAGACATTGGCCAGAGGCAATTTGCCCGCATTGTCTACTGGTTGAATGTTGTTTTATAGTAGTAGTCTGCGTCCAACGAAATTGGCACACCCTATTGAGGGTAGGGTGTGCCATTTTTGCCATCTTGCCGAATCTCCGCATTTACACACAACGTTCAAGTGACATGCGTGCAACGTATTTATACAAGAGAAGTGTAAAAATATTGAAGAAGAATACATTTTTTAATGAGGAATGGTACTGTCAATTCTGAAAATACAAACTAAAGTTATAATAAAATTTAATTAAACTGGTATAAGAAAGCGCTCGGCAAATCCCCACCACTATCGGCCGGCAGGGTGCCCAAAACACAGGCTACATTGCCAGTTTGAATAGCAAATATATAATACATATTGGATTTGTGAAACATATTTCACTCCGTTGTACCTCAACTTATCGTGTTAAGTAGACATTTATGATGTTATAAAAACAGACATGAAAAACTTCAGGCCATTTTATTAGAGCATTATGCAGACTATGAAAAACTTCGGTCAATTTTATTGGAGCATTATAAATTATTCAGATAATACTTGGCGGGCCGCTTTAACAATATGTTTTTGCGGGATCTCACTGGGCCGTGATAAAAGTACATTGACCTTAGAAATTAGCTCCCAAAATTGGATTGTTCCAAATAAATGTTCGGCTACAAATATTTTGTTGAATTCATTACCATTGTAAATTGTAATTACATTACAAATTACAAGTCATTGTATTCTACAAATAAACTTAGGCTGAAGTTTCATGATGGCGTCAAATCACTACCAAATGCTTGCAAATCCTTTTCGATATTATTCTGGGTAGGTGCTGCAGATATTTTTATATACATCTTTAGAGTTGATTTGTGTTAGACACCTGACCCGCGTCAAGATGGGGCCACTATAGTCAGGCATTCAGGGGATGTAATTCGATACACTCTTGCACTCTCCTTCAGAAAGGGGTGATGACAACGAAAAAATTTCTTCTTTGAAATCTGTTGTTGTTTTTCGTTGAAAGCCGTTCTTACATTGTTCTCACATCCGCAACAATGTAAAAGATATTTTTCAAAAGAGCAACCATGGAGTTTCTTGTCCTTTCTTCTCCATAAGAACGGCATTCCGAACGTGTGGTAAAGTTGTAGCTTAGAATTTTGTGAAATTGTTGACGATTCATGAGTTACTACTGTAGTTAATGGTTTACATGAATAAAAAATATTCTGATTTTTAAAGTTCAAACCTGAAAGATTAAATTGGAGCTAATGGTTGACTTTCATCTTCCTATGAATCATGAAAGACAGGAAATAGTCCTCCATATCATGGTCATTGACTAGACGTTCATTTATAATTATAAACACATGTTTGCTAATTAGATAATGTATAATAGTGTTAGAACATAATTATCTCCAGTGATCTTTACTTGTTGGAGCTAATGAGATCAATAAAGGTCTAGATTACAACACTTTGAAAGAGGTGTGTCTGTATATAAATAAGCAATTATCCGTCTATTTGTTTCAGTAGATATATTGCCGAGAGTATTAGTTTTTCAATAGTTATTAAGTAGTACATAATTATAGTTTAAATACTGGAATTCTTATCAACACGCTATCTAGTATTGCATTAAATTTGAGACCGGCTCACGCGCAGAAACCAAATCTAGCATTGTCTCGGTCACCCAAGGCATGAGCGAGTTTTATATAACAAGTCTAGTCAACGTGATGTTTTATGTTATAACTAGAGACGCTATGCCTTGTGACGTAATTTTAGGCCAAGATTTTCTGCAACACGTTGTTGCGATTATGTAGAAAGGTTCTGTTATGATTGTACCAAGTGTTAACGAATGGTTATGTAGTTTATCTCGTTGTGTGGGCCCCAATGAGTATGTTTTAGGTAACATCAAGAATGAAGAAGTAAGACCTAAAGTTATTGATTGTGTGGAAAACTGTAAGCCTATACAGACGAAGGATGCCAATGCAAGCCAGTGGCAAATAAAATAAAATCAGCCCTCTTCAACTCTATTCGGCTAAGTGTTTTGTTTCTATTCTTACGCTGTACACATAGGTACTGTACTCAACGTACATAAATAATATTATTTTTTTAAGTAGCCACATTATGACATATATTTTGAGGGATGGCAATTTTCGTTCTCTCTCTCTCTCTCTCTTCTCTACCACTCATTGCGAGCAGCACAATAATTTTAAGTAAATTTTAATATTATTCAAATACATGGTTTTAACACATATATAATTAATTATTTATGTTGATTACACCTCAACAGGTACACTTCGCTATTTGGACAACTTCCAAGGGGAAAGTGTATCGATCCCATTGGTGGATTACCTCTCTTTCTTACTCTCTATATCTGTATAGCTTTGATCACTTTTTAACTGCTAATATAGTTTTCAAACTCTATACGTGTATTTACGATTAATAACTGTGTTTTACCTACATTCCAGTTGTTATTTTAAGATAAAACTGTCTGGGCTTTACCCGTTGCAGAATAGGTTGTTTATTCATAGCCGGGAATGATGAAGGGTCATGGTGAGAACAGGACAATTAGCCCACTTAAAGCGTGTTATTATTTGCTATGAATTTGTATAGACTAAGAGCTGAGTTGTGATTTCAGTCGCGCAATATCTTGTAAACAAACACTTCGTGATTCGCGTCATACGCTTTCTAAAGTAGGCACTGACAATATATTTTTTACATCACTATATCTGTGAGAATTGTTTGTGTCGACTCATGGACGATCAATCACCGACTTTATCGACATAAAAAGGCAAAATTACTCTTGGCAGAACTGTATGATAAGATCCTCACACTTACTGTACTCTAGTACCGACGGACAGTCATCAATGTTATCGACGCGTGACGTCTTCACCTCGTCTCCGGGGTCACGCAGAGTACAATATTAGCTCTGGCATTTCGTGTATCGCACAGTCTCAAGTTTAAACCCGTCAATATGAACGTATACGTGCCGTTTCTTTTACTAATCACAGTCGCACCGGCGTCCTTTGAAAATTGGTCGTTAGTACCATCACTGACTGACATTTTCAACGATCAGGCGCCCATCACCAATTTCCTTGAAGAGCAGAGTGATAGAGTAAAGAAATTTGTCTCGTCGAGCTACGAAGATGCTGTCAAAATGAGAGATACGCTCGACGATTACGTAGAGGACCAAGAGAGGAAGATCACTTCTGATCTCAATAACTACGTCGAGAGCGTACAAGAAAATGGAAGGAAAGTCGCCGATACGTTTTCATTCGTGCCCGATCAAGTTCCCGAATCGATGCTGGAAAACCCTGACCTTGTTCTCACTGTGCCCGCGATCATAGGAAGGAATGGATACAGCTGTGAGATCCACACTGTGGTGTCTCAAGGATACATACTAAACATACACCGAATATCCCATTCTAAGCTTAGTACATATGTATCGAAGAAAACAGTGCTTCTCCAGCATGGACTATTCGCCAGCTCCGCAGATTGGGTTCTGAACGGTCCGAATAAAGGACTCGCGTACGCCTTAGCTGATGCCGGGTATGACGTCTGGATGACAAACATAAGAGGAAACAGGTATTCCAGGGAACACGCTTGGTTGAAGACTGATTCAAAGACTTATTGGAACTTCTCGTGGCACGACGTCGCTTTGTACGACGTGCCGGCAGTCATCGACTACATAATGAAGTTAAAAGGTGCTGGTATTAAAATAACCTATATAGGACATTCAATGGGTACTACAATCTTATTCGCTATGTTGAGCTTGAGGCCGGAATATAATAAGGTATTGTCGGCTGGGTTCGCGTTAGCCCCCGTCGTGTTCTTATCAGATTTCAAGTCACCTTTGAAGTCGTTAGCGCCTATCGCTGGCAACTTGGCATCTATCGAAATGTTGCAGGGTTCTTACGAGTTTATTCCCAAAACATCTATACTAGGAAGCATTTCCAACTCGTGTAAGGGAGAAAGTTTCGATAGTATGCTCTGTAAGAACGTCGCGTTCTACATATGCGGGTACAATGAAAAGCAGTTTAACCAAACCCTTCTGCCGGTTTTCCTTGCACACTTGGGCACAGGGACGTCTTGGAAAACGGCTGTTCATTTCTCCCAAGAGATCGTGAATGATGGTAGATTTCAATATTTCGATTATGGTTACTACTATAATATGAAAATGTATGGTAGTTTTAACCCCCCAGAATATGACCTCAGTAAAGTCACTCTGCCTATCAAATTGTTTTGGTCCAAAAATGATTTGCTGTCGAGCGAGAGAGACGTGAGTGCGCTATACTATAAGTTACCTTACAAACCGGAGTCATATCTGATTCCTGACCCAGATTTCAATCATTTGGATTACTTGTGGGCAGTCGATGCTCCTCGACTGTTGAATGACGAAGTCTTGAGGTCCTTGGAGACGGTTATGGGAACATAATTAGTGGTACTAATCATCAGCTTTAGTATATACAAGCAGCGCCCCGCGGTGTTACCCGCGATAAAAAGTGTACATTTTACCGGGATAAAAAGTAGCCTATGTGCTATTCCAGACTATAATCTATCTCTGTGCCGTTCAGCCGTTTTGGCGTGATTGAGTAACAAACATCCATCCAACCAAACATTCACATTTATAATATTAGTGGGATATTCCAGCGATGTTATCAAACGCATTTTAAATAACTCATTATAACAGGAAAATGCGAATATCCAACATAATATTATATCACCAGCAAACACGCCAACTATACGGTCCCACACTAAGCAACGCTTGTATAAAGAGAACCGTACAATGGACTGGGGGCGAGTCCAGTATATTCTACTTATATAGATATTAAACACCCATGACTCGGATACAAACATTCATGCTCGTCACAGAGTTGTCCCTACCAAGATTTGAACCCGGGACCTTGGCGCATAAGGCAGGGTTACTGGGCTAATCATGACGTTATGACATCATTTATATAAATAGACAACGTTATTGGAAAATCTATCTTATATATATAAAACATAGTCGTGTTGGTTACACCTACATTTGTAACTCAAGAACGCATGGGCCTATTATGATATTTATATTTTTTAAATTTGTCTCCGCCCCGAACAGTAGAATAACTATTAAAACATGGGTAAATTCACAAAAAAAAATAATCAAGATAATTTATTTTCTCTTACTTTTAATTGTGAGGCGGTACGAAGTTCGCACGGCCAGCTACTATATAGGTAACTAGCTGCACCCCGCGGTGTTACCCGCGATTAAAAAGTTAAGTTTAAAAAAAACACGGTTCCTGTATGCTATCCCATAGGTACCGTGCATTTTTCCGGGATAAAAATTAGCCTATGTCATTTTCTGACCCCTCAACTACCACTACCTATGCTAAAATCATGTCAATCCTTTGCTCTATGAGAAATTAAAACAAATCTATCCCACGGGGACCATACATTTTACCGGGATAAAAAGGGGCCTATGTGCTATTCCAGACTATAATCTATCTTTGTGTCAAATTTCATCCAGATCCGTTCTGCCGTTCTGGCGTGAAAGAGTAACAAACATCCATCCATCCATCTATCCATCCATCCATCCAAACTTTCACATTTATAATATTAGTATAGATTATATAGTGAGATGAACGAAGCTTTTATGTTCGGTAGTGGTTAACGAAATAAAAGATATCAATAATAATTATGTAATAGATTATGTATTAGGTGTGCATTTAATAAGTATAAGAACTTTCATAGTATTTCGCTAAGTCTGTGATATAATTAGGCTTATCAACAACTCTCGGTATCCTAGAGCCAATCTAAGGAATCGGGTCGAATCTATTAAGATAAGTGTATGTAGTTTAGAAATAAGAAAATGGTTGTAATAATAAAATACTTTAAAATAAAAAACCTTGTTTTATTTTTATTTTCTTTATGACAGGACTTAGGGGTACTTATAAAAAACGACGGCAAAAAAATACTAAAATCAAACAATCTACGTAGGTCTAACTTAATTTAATGTAATGAATTTTTAGTCGGTGCCACTGACGATTAATCGTCCTAGAATGAATCTTAAAATACTTGCGACAGATTGAGTGTCTGCGATTTATTTTTGGCGCCGTTCACACCGTCAATCCGTATGTGATATCGCGAGTAATGCCGTGATAGATGTGTGATACTTTTAATACTATCTGTTAAAAGGGCGCCTTAAAGGAAGAATTAGGTACTTAGTTTACGCAAAGGACCCAGATTATGGGGCGAGTGGGTCCGACACAGAAAATTATAAAAGGCAAAAATATCTTTACTTTTTTGTCACACAAAACGCTTTATAATCACAAGTTACAAGAAGAATGGGTATAGGGTTTTCAGTTATTTAAAAATTGGTAATCGAATCTGAATACTCCACGCTTACCGTGTGAGCTGCGTCACACAAGACCATGACATTATGCTTTGTAGATAAAAAAAATCACGGATGTTTTTCAAAGTATATTTTTAAAGTGACTTATCATTAGGTCAATAGGCGGTATAACAAAATTATTACATACGGCGACTGAATACGGCGCTGTACTTTCAAAATGTATTTACTTAGCGTGATTTATTTACCTACCCGCGGACCATATAATGATTAGTATGTATGTACTCACATAATAATATTACAAAGAATTAGTTATTAAACAAATGAAAAATGTAAAAACCTTAACATACCGAGCAAATTCACAGATAATACAATTATAACCTATCCAAAGACCTCCTCGCATGTAGTACACTCCTGCGCATAAACGGCAGAATTACGGACGCGCATTCAACATTGCCAAACGCAGCGGCAACCATCTCCAGAGTCGTGATAGCGTAAACATTCCATTTGAATAAATATGATAATAGTATTGTTATTCAAATATTAGAACCTTTCAATTTAACAGTTGGAACAAACAAAAACAGTTGTGATCTAGTTCCTAACAAAAGTACATGACCAGCAAATTTAACCCGTCGACTGATAATAATATGATTATTTAGGCGAATGGGTGTCGAGGCCTGTTTAGATTGAAACGGCTATCTCCCGTGACTATGTGCTAAGAGCTGTGCCGCCCAGGTTCTGGCATTGTATCAAATAACGCATCATATTGGCATATATTGTTCTATGATACTACCACAATATCAAAGGACGCAAAGGACGCAATGTCCCGTCTCCAAAATATCTGGCGAAACCGAGGCATCACAAACAACACCAAGATGCGCCTCGTAAGGTCATTGGTCTTCCCTATTTTCCTTTACGGAGTGGAGACATGGACCATTCTAGCTCGAGAAAGGCAGAGAATAGACGCTTTTGAGATGTGGTGCTGGAGAAGAATGCTGCGAATACCGTGGACAGCCAAACGCACTAACGTCTCAATTCTGTCACAGCTGAAAAGTAAAGACCGATTGTCTACCATATGTCATCGTCGTATACTGAGCTATTTTGGTCACATCGCCAGACGTGGTGGCGAGAGCAGCTTAGAAAAGCTCATTGTGGTGGGAAACGTGGAAGGGAAACGTTCACGAGGCCGGTCACCGACCAGGTGGTCTGACCAACTTAAAGAAACACCAACGTCCCGCTTCTACGCCGCGGCGCAGTTCGTCCGATCCAAAGAACTGCCGTGATGATCACGATCCTCAGTCATGAGGGAACGACCGAAGAGAGAGACTACCACAACCTATATACTTACTATCACATCACAAAAATAGTATTACTACAAGTACCAACAGCTGGCGCTTAACGCAATAACACCATTCTTAATACAAATAAGTAGAAGTCTATATCGCACTAGAAACGTTTACATGCAAAGTAGAATAAATAAAATAAGTTCGCGCCTCTGGTAGGTACCACGGAGCGCGCTTGGTCACTTCGAACGTCAACACAGGGAAGCTAAAAGTAATTTATGAATACAAGCCCTGTGTTGCGGTTGTAGAGTTCAGGAAGACTAGTACTAATTATAAGTGTCCCCGAAGGCCTCCCCAGACAAAATAAATGGCCTGGTCTGGAAAATAAAAGAACGGTCTTTTTTTTTCTAGTTTGGGTTACTGATTTTACTCTCCAACATTTCTTGGCTTCAGACTACGAATGGTATCTTTTTCAGGGTACACAAAATGAGCTTTCGTTGACAACTGAGAAAATAATATTTATTGGACTCATCAAGGCGTAAGCGAATCGACTTTAATTTATTTGACGTCTGTAGCTCAAGGTTGAATGATAATAGGCCTATCCGGGATAAATTGGATTAGATAAAAATAATTTATAGGGTAGTATAGAGTCATACAGGATTAGGATCCTAAGAATAATAAGTTTGTGTAATGTAGAGTGGTCATCTATTATGAAACAGTTTTACTAAGAGACTCTACAAGTATAAGTATAATAGAAGTTTATATACATACCAAAGATCAACATCATTCACATAATAGTATCTAACACCTGGTCATGGACTACTAGATCTCAAAAAGCATTCACTTAATTAAAGTATTATATACAACACATTTATATGAACTAAGTGTATTATATAATTATTATTGCCCAACATAATATTGACATAACCCGATGTGAAGCTGTTACGACAATCTTATCAATACCTCACAAGGTTTTATCTCATATTGAGATATATCCAATATCCATATCTTGAATTTCTTGTTGTTACTTCGTATTATTTCATAGACCCCACTGATATGCACGGAACCTTGTCTAAGCCTTAGCCCTGGTTACAGCATCGAGCAAAGTAGCTCCAATAAATTCGTCTACTAGAGAGTAAATCTTAATCAAAGTATCAAACCACTTTTTAGCCACCGCTATTTACGCCAAAATGATGTTATCAGCAAAGGTTGTATCACAAACAAAACACTCGAGAGATAACTCTGATAAACAACGTATATAAAATCGCGTAAACCACCCGCGATTACAGATAAATTAAAAAATGTCGAACATAAACAGATATTTGGTAATATTCTGCGTTTTGGCAGCCGTACAATCTAAGACCATCAAACAAGACTCAGCAAGAGCAGAGGTGGAAGAATACATCGCAAAGAAAAAAACAGAAATCAATCCAAGGTACAGATTACATTACCATGTAGCGCCTCCAGTTGGCTGGATGAACGATCCAAATGGTTTCTCATTCTACAAGGGCGAGTACCACTTATTCTATCAATTCTACCCTTACGACAGCGTCTGGGGCCCCATGCATTGGGGCCACGTGTCGAGTCCAAATCTTGTTGACTGGAACCAACTCCCTACGGCTCTTATCCCGGAGAAAGAGCAGTGTTTCTCAGGAAGCGCTGTTGTGGATGGCGACACCATGATCCTAATGTATACTGGCCGTGAAACAACTGACATAGAACCTTTCTTTAACGAGTCCCAGTACCTCGCGATGAGTGATGATGGAGTTGAATTCATAAAGTACGAGGGAAATCCGGTACTGCCGGCCGCTCCGAACGGATCACCTGACTTCAGAGACCCGAAAGCCTGGAAGAACGGTGAGTACTGGTATGTTATCCTTGGCAGTAAAACATTGGATGAGAGAGGAAGAGTGCTCCTCTATAGGTCTTTGGATATGATCAGCTGGGAATTTTTGAGAGTACTCGGAGAATCTGATGGAAGAATGGGATACATGTGGGAGTGTCCCGACTTCTTTGAGCTGAATGGAAAGTACGTACTTCTCATGTCGCCTCAAGGAATGGTGCCAGAAGGAGACCGGTATAAGAATACGTACCAAACAGGTTACATCATTGGCGATTTCAATTATGAAACATTTGAATTCGTACCTACAGTTGAATTCCAGGAAATTGACTTCGGACATGATTTTTATGCGACACAGACGACTGAGGTTGATAGTAAACGGTATCTAATTGCGTGGTTTGGAATGTGGGAGGTGCCTCATCCCGAAGACGCCGATGGATGGGCAGGAGCGATGACAATCTTTAGAGAACTGGAGCTGGTCGGAGAACGCATTTTGATGAAGCCTGTTGAATCAATGGTCAGTCTCAGAAGCGAAACAGTTTTCGATGGACAATTTCTTCAAAACGATATCCTGGAATTTGAGAAGACTGCAGAAATTATTGTGAATGGTGATTTGAGCAAGAAGATTGAGTTGGAGATCGAAGGGAGTGATGGTGGTGAGCGGCTTTCAATCAGGTGGAATCCTGAAGATGGTAAAGTGTCAGTAGATAGGTTAGGAGATATCAGGCAAGTTGAGTGGTCTCCGATTGATTCTCAAGACTGGAGAATCTTCTTGGATGCTAGTTCTATGGAATTGTTCTGTGGAGAAGGCGAAGTGGTGTTCAGTACTAGGATATACCCTAATGGTGATTGGAGAGTAAGCAATTTGAGTCCTCAAGCACTAAATGGTGTTGCTTACAAACTAAGGCGAAGCGTGCCTGAATAGATTGTAATATTATTGTAGGTTTAAATTTCACTCAGAAATTTGTGATATATTAGGCAGTAAAATCTTACTATAAATATATTATTAAGTATATACAGTTTTATATTATTATATACAGTTCCCTGACCAGCCACCAAACTCATACAGATACAATATTACCTACACGTTTTTACATTACCCTTATTAACTAGCCTACACATTGGTTAATATATGTAGCCCGCATTTACAGTATTGTTTGTTGTTAAAATGCAAATATATGGGTTGTGCTATTACTATGCATAAGGGGAACGTGGAAACTGAAGGTGTAAGCAGTTCAAACTAACGAGACAGCCACGTGGAATATTAATGGACGTTCCTACCTCATTCCGTACTCTGAAGATGTACCTCAAGCAGAATATTTTTACGTACCGTTTCGGTAACGTAACTTGTTCCATCCCACTCACACCACAGATTTCATAAACAGTTTGACAGTGACAGCATGAGACTTAACCTACTGTATTATAACGTTCTCTTTTAGAATTTGTTGGCTGTCGTAAATAGAAATAATACGAGTACCTAGGTCCAAAATTCTGTGAATTTCCAATGCAAATTTCCTCAAAGGTTATCTATGTAATTTCTCACTCGACGTCTGTGATAATAAATATTTGTAGGTATGTACTACTTAAGGTACTTACCTAAACCGATAATTTTTCAAGTGTCCGATCAGTCTTGTGAATAATCGTTTTCGTGCTTATATAATATTGGGGGCTTCATGAAATTCAATTTCGCTAGGTATCTGCCATATAGACGCCTTGTACGAAGCGAATGAATGGTAAACGTTTCACGTTTCACAGTAGCCCTAGCGGAAACGTGCAGCTTTACTCGTAAGTGTATGTAAACATTCGATCGGTATTAGAATACGTTAAAAATTCATACTAACGTGCCAGCCTTGAATTATTAAAAGGGTTCACTATTTAACTATCGTATCGAACTACAACTACCATTGCGGATTATTACTTGAACTTGGAAAGATTGATTAATAGAATTGCATCAATGTATAATCATTTCCAAAATTGCTTTCATTAGCGTCTTATAAAACAGTACATACTAGAGCGATTTCACGAGATATTAATACTGGAGCAAATACCATACAAATTATAATATTGTGATTCCAACACGTCAAATAGTCATAATCCCACTAATTAAATTAAAAATTATAAATGTGAAAGTTTGGATGGATGGATGGATATTTGTTACTCAATCACGCCAGAACGGCTGAACGGATCTAGATGAAATTTGGCACAGAGATGGATTATAGTCTGGAATAGCACATAGGATACTTTTTATCCCGGTAAAATGTATTGTTCCCGTGGGATAGATTTGTTTTAATTTTTCATAGAGCAAAGGATCGACATGATTTTTTGCATAGATAGTGGTATTTTAGGAATCAGAAAATGACATAGGCTAATTTTTATCCCGGAAAAATGCACAGTTCCTATGGGATAGCATACAGGAACCGTGCTTTTTTAAACTTAACTTTTTAATCGCGGACCACAACGCGGTACTCAGCTAGTATTATTAATAAAACAAGTAAAACATTGAAATGAAGCTAATTTTACGGATTTTATCGCGTTTATTATATGTTTTTTACGTAATTAGTTTCATTTCAATGTGTAGTATTCGCGTAAATATAAGAAATCAATACAAGTAAAACAGTCATAATAATGTATATTTTTTTAATATAAGTTATAAGCAACGGCGGTAATAGTAGGAATCGGGTGAGGCATAGTACTTATCTTACCTACGTACGTACATACCTGTCATCGAAACAATACAGATTTATAAATTGTGGATCACACTGACTCCTACTTTCAATCTTTCAGCCACATACTTTATAGTTGTGCCCTAATAGTTTTCTGCTGTAAATCTAAATCCCGCCGCGTCACCTGACTGGGCCATTAGTCAGGCGGTTTATTCACATTAATTTGATTTAATCGTATCGGTAGGCGGTTAAGGCTCTGACTGGAGTGCGGTTAAAACAGAGGAGGCGTCAGGAATGATGGATCGAAGGGAAAAATAAATATGAATAATTAGATACTAATTAATGTTAAGTTGTTAAGCTGGGATACATATTAATTGTTCAAGTTATAAGTTGTTATAATGGATTATACTCATAATGAGAGCGTTGCTTAGTTTGGGACCTAAATGGTTGCAAATCAAGCGTAAATGTCTCGCTTCGTGATTTAACATTAAAATTAATAACTGGCTGAAATCTTTTGATAATAATATACTGCAGCTCATATTTCTGTGAAATCGGACAGTCATTTCGCTATTTTCCACAATAATAAATCACGCCGCCGGCCTTTGAAAGTGACACGATATACTCGTACAGTTGCATTTTCATTTATATGCAAGCTTATTCGCAGACATGTTCGCGTCGTATATTTTCGTGAAATATGTATATACACATAACTGTCACGTTATTGCAGGAAAGGCAGACGGGGAAAGGATATATATCTGCACACACGGTTATCTATGGCTCACACACAATATACATACGGGTGACTTTTTTTACCGTCGAAGCAAATAGAGCGTGATCAGTAAATGGAGTAGAAGTCAATGGCTTACTTTGTTCCTTTTCATTTTTATAACAACGAAGAAGGAAATCATTTCACGAACAAACTGCTTATTTGTAGCCAATGAACCATACTACAAACACATAAAGAATGTTGTAATTTTCATTCAAGCGTACTTATTCTAGATCTAGAGCTAATTAGCTAATACATAGAAGCCGTAGTACGCTCTCTTTCTTATTTGAATATTTCGCACTTTAATAAACCTTAAAGAATAATACTTATACAGATTATTCGGAAATGATATCCTTGAACCTGGGCTTTTATAGCGCATCTGTAATTACTATGCGAACTCATACTTGGATACGTCAAATAAAAAATACGCAAAAAGACATTCATTTTGTGGATATTTTTTTTTAAATCGACATGTCGTAATTCTGACTTTACATAGTGTTCACAAATGCGCTAAAGACGCCCAGGTTCGAGGCTTAGTATACCCTTTCGGAATCAACCTGTATAATAATCAAGCCATATAATTTTAAAGACGACAAATAAATTCACCGGTATAAGGACCTCTCTATACGCTGTTCATGTTCTCCGATTAGCATAGGAACTAGTGGTGCGATATGTGAATTTTCTTTGCAAAATGTTCATACCTACAGGGTACTGTGGATACATGGTAATGTAACGTTCCGTCCTAGTGGGCTGCCATCTCATATATTATGGACAGTGGCGTGTGACGTGGCGTATGATAATGAGGCGCCACGGCAGCTGCTGCGAGTCGAGACCAACTTTAGACAGAGTACATGTTGATAGACGAAGCGGATTGGATAATAACCCCCAAATTTATAGAAGTTCTATAACTCTATCAGACGTCGTATAATACTGCGCACAAGAGTTTTGCGTTGCGTAGTACTATATGACGTTTGATGAGGTTATAAAACGTCTATAAATTCGGGGGTTAGTGTGTAAACACTTAAATGTTAAGTAGATTTTGAATATCTAGGCTTACGGTTGATATTTAAAATGAACTTATACACACACATAACAACTTACCAAAAGCAAGTATGGTCGAACGTAACGGATTTGAGTATACCATTGCTTATTTGCTATATGTCATCATAGACACTTTGACTAGATGTGTGACAATGGACCTCGGAGTTTTACAATCTTCAGTCGATGGCAGCAGTCGAGACAATGGGCTGGGTGTCGATTGTCCTGGGTGCGTCAGACGTGGAAACATAATTATGGCATCGCTCGGGGAGGTTGTTTTATGCACCCAATTGTTTACTTCTTTGTCTACGAGCGTGCTCCATCTAGGATCACGGTATATTCCGGATCGTCGGTGGGTAATTTGCTGTGCGTGTGCAAAAGATAACAATTCTGCTGAGTGTTTACAATTTGCGCAACATAAACGCTGTATTGTAAATAATAGCTTAGTAAAAACCAATATTAGTCCATGACTTCGACAGTTCGGAGTCACGTGCTAATATTGGAATTTCCAAACGCTTCCACTTATCAACGAGTACCAAGTCGACGAAAAGTACATCGTTTCTTTAACTCTGCGGAGGCTTTGCTAAGTTTTAAGTACTTCAACAACACATTAAAATATTATACGACATTCGTGGTACACTTACATTTATGTACCATCAGGGGTTTTACTGGCCGCTCACTTCAGATGAACAGTATAGCCAAGTATTTCCAGGTGAAAATTGCCTTAGTGTCCAGACAGTCAATGCTGCCATATTAATGGCCCCTTAGTCTGAACATGACATCTCAGTTCACATCCCTTTGAAACCAAAAAAATAAGTTTGTCAATTCCCAGAATTAATCATATCACTCTCGCTGCATGTAAAGACAAATTGTGTGACGAAATACAATTCAAGACAGCTGTTTGCAAAGAAAAGTTTCTCGCAAATGGACAGCGAATAAGGTTGCATATTAAATATTCCGCTGTCCCTTCCGTGAATTCTGCTAACCGTGGTAAAGAAGTCAATATAACAATAATTATTTACGAGGTATAGCTATGTAGACAGTATATTGTATTTGTGCTTTGTGCCTCAATAACGTGAGACAGCAATTAGTGAATAATTAGGTAATTTAATTACCTCTCTCTGTCTCGCAATTACAGCAACTGGATGCTTGACACCGTTTGATAATAGAATGTGATATACCGTGTTTTAATTATTTAATTTGTAACTAAATTATTTGCTAGTTTCAAGATAATTTAGCATTAATTCTTTGAGATTCGTATTAACTGAATATACACTTTGAGTAGTAGAGTAGATCATGAATTACAGGCCCCAAGTCTGTTAACACAATCGATTCATAATCGAACAGCAACCGCATAGTAACTGACACTTTTGACAGATCTTGTATGGGATATCTGTCAAAAGTGACAGCTACTATGCGGTTGCTGGTGTGATTAAAGTGGGAATCACTGACTTGAAGCCTTAACGATGTAAAATGCAAAAAAAATAAGATGTGAATGAAAATACAAAGGACAATACTACATATCTTGTGTTCACAGCTAAGTGGCGAGGCGTGGTAGAGCGGCATATATCATAGAGCAGCTTAACTCAGGATCGAGTGACGCAAGTATGGTAAAGTTGCGCCCCTTGGGTACACTGCTACAGACAACGAGTAACAACTGGGATATATTTTTTTACTTCTACACGCTGATATATTCATAACTGCATGTTACTATGGGCACATAGTCTGTAGTTTAATCGCTAATCGGTACCTATACCTATCAGCAAAGAGCGTGCTAAGATAAACTTAGAGAGATTACATATTAATAGCTCTGAAATTACATGTATCCGTTACGAGTAGGCATAGCGGCCGCCCCGCCAGGCATACAACCCGCCTGGCTAAAGCTTCTTAAATCTCTTCTTATCACACTTACTTTATCTGTTTCAGATGATAATTTCACACAGGTACCTACCGCCGGTGTGCTGATCTAGTTTGCTCATAACCACACTGGATGCGGTGATTCATCCGGGAAAATAATACGTGCACACTTTTCATTAGGACAGAACATCGGATTCATTGACGTAAGTACCTTGGGATATTTGAATGTCCAACAGAAACATGCAATTATCTTGAGATTCTCGGCAGCTACCACTGCGGCCCCACCCTTCAGAACTAAGTCGGGCTGTAACAAATAACTTGTGACGTTTTTGTTAACGCCTCAGCGGGTTGAGTGCATTTAGGAATGCTCAACAGGGTATAGGGAATAATCCTTGAGCAGATAAGATCACGGGGGCTGGCAGATCGGGTAGTCGGGTGGTTCTGGGGCAGCTGGTTTATGGAAAGGTTTTTTAATTTACGAGCCCACGTCATTTTGTCAAGTCAATGTCTCAAGCAAAATCCTTTTTACGTAGAATTTCGGCAGCGTAAGCGTCTTCCATTTCTCTTACACCATAGATTTAATAAAAAAACTTGAGAGGTGTCAAGGGACACCCGGATGGAACGAAGTTCCTTTATTATTTATTATGTACAAAAAACCTGTATACACTCAACAAAAATAATCGTCGCGACACCACACTGTTCAATGCGAAATAGAAAGACGAAACGAAAATATCTGGCTTGCTTTCTATAAGAGAGAGAGAGAGAGAGCGACAGACAGAGAAACATGCGCACGCCGCACGGCTTACATAAGTGTCGTTACAACTTTTCGTCTTAATTTTTTCCGTGTAGCCCCCTTTCGCATCGCGCGATAAGGAACTTCGTTCCAATAAGTATTGATATAATATTATCTAGATGACGTCACGATTAGATTAGAAGTTCCTGCTTGTTCTAATGTCGTTACGGGTAAAGGCAACGCGGCAGTCACAAAAAGAGATAGTGGGATATGCTTAAGACCTTCTTAGAATATTAAGCCTGGTCGAACAAGAAAAGAAAAGATGGCTGCTCTTCTACTATATGAAAAAATAGGCCAAGAAATAAATTAATAAAAAAACAAACTATTGCATTTTGAAACCTGCCTAATTTTAATCTTAATTTATTTTTAATTTATTACGTATTGTACATAAATTATAATAGAAATAAAATTAATGGTATTCATGCCCCCTTCTCCCTTTCCAATTAATTGTCCTAAATAATCTTGGTCGTCCTTTTGACAACTGGGCCCGTGTATTTCATGCAGGTACAATCCAAGATACACAATTACACGGAATTCACTGATTCGTGCTTGTTTTGTTTTGTCTCTCATTGTTGTGCTGGCCCCTTATCAAATAAAACTTACCAATATTGCAACAACCTAACTTCGTGACTATACATTATAATTTCAACCCTATAACGAAATGTCACAGTTTAAAACCGTCCGTCAATAAAAACGAGGTTATTCTCTCGGATTTCGAGGCTCGAGATGACGTAGACCTCTTGTAAAGCCCGCTAAACGTCACCAAGCGGCTCATAAACGTTTTTAACCCGTTTTCCCTTATTTAATTAATCCCTTATTCATGTAATGCGACGGAACTCAGTTACCCCGGTGGGTTTTTATCAGAATTTTGAAGTCAGTTGTATGAAGTTCGGGCTATTTATGTAGCTTTAGTTACTACAGCTCATTACGTTTTTATGCTTGATTTTGTGAAACTTTTGGGCAACACTACAAGAAATAGAGTAGACGCCTAACACCTGAGATTTTCACTGATTCATATTCGGTTGAGTTTCGGTTTCACTGAGAGCTTTGAAAACGTCCGGAGATTAACTGGTGGTTATGATGAGTAACAACAAACTAACATGCCTGCAGGCTGCATGGCTGGTAAAAACATTTAACGAGGAGAACAATATTGATTTCTTATACTTACGCGTATACTACACATTAAATGAAAACTAATTTTTATCTACTTATTTATATCTACTCCTGATTCTAGGAATGGAACGGTTGGTCCACCCAACATATTAAGAATAGTGCACAAACCTGTCCGCTACCGCTACTTACGTTATTACAAATTGAAATACATAATAGTTAAATCTGAAATTGGAGGCGGCTGGCCGCAGATTAGTTGTTAACTCGACGCGGCGCGTGGCAAAGACGAAACTTTTGGGAGTAATTAGTCGCTGATATGGTTGGGCGAAGATTTTCGGCTGTATGATATATTAATTAGGTAGGTTAAGTGAATATAATGTTATGATGATTATAAGTAGTGATAGACAAGTTGGTAGAACGCTTGCCTCGGTAACGATGATGACAGGATCAAACCCCGGCTCACACCTCAGGGATTTCTAGATTTCATGTACGGAGCTCATTTTCAACGATAATTATCACTTGCTAAACGGTGAAGGAAAACATCGTGTGGAAACCTACCTGCATGTCTGAGAGAACCCTTAAGAAAAATGTGTGAAGTCCGCTACTAACCCACACTGGGCCAGCGTGGTGGATTATGGCCTAATCCCCTCGCATTAATGGAAGGCCCGTGCCCAAGAGTTATTTTAATACAAACTCACAAATAAGTGTCACATATATACTAAACTATACTTTCTCTACGGCTGCCATACAAAGTATCAAAGAAATCATGATAAACGAAAATCACAAATAGCACCGTGTAATACCCAACCTGACCCAGCGTACGTAGACGAGAGTCCCATGTTTCCAAACTCTGGCCTAATTCGAGTTTAGATGTTATTTTTATCTACAAATTATTTTGTCTTAAAAAATCGTTAACCCGCTTTGCCCCTATAATTACCTTTCATCACTTTAGGTTGCACTCCCCTAACGTGCCATAAAATCATTCCCTCGTTATTAAACGAAGCAATTAGAACGGTAAGACCCGCCGGAAGATTATAACATAATTAAATTAATTTTTGTTTTTCTTTTGAAACTCATTCATTATATGGGAAGTGGTCAAATTTCTTAATTAGCGGTTGATATCCGGGTTAAGTGGGGATGTTTTTCATGAAATAACATACAGCCTGTGGTTAAAATAGTGCTCTAAGAATAAGTATTTAGTAAGATATAGTTATCGCACGTAAGTCCATCCCTTCTGGGGAAACCACAAAAATACAAAACTAAGGCATTATTATTTGTATGTCTAGCAGTAGGAACACATGCTTTTAAATATCAGAATTCGATTTCTTAGCCACTATAAATTGTTAAAAATGCAACATAATAATTATGCTATGATCCTACCCCACCTCACGAAATGCCATTCCCTTGAAGAAGGGGCAAGCAACTCCATGGTGGCTCCATTTAAAATGATGTTACTAATTTTTAGGATTAAAAAATACTGAATATTTATATGTGGAATGAAAATTATGACATTTTGATGTTACCCCTGCGATTTGGGGGAGGGAAACAATTTGGAAAGTTGCGAACTCTGTACCCCAGGGTACTAACAGATTTTCGAACGAAAATTATATAAATCCCAAAGGCTTTATAGTTACAAAAGTTTGTATGTAATTAAAAAACCTTATAAACATACAGTGGAGTTCGCAGGCAGATTAACGTTGGATCATGCACAAACGAGCAATTGTAATTAGGACCAATTTTACCGAGATGAATACTCCGTAACCCCGGTTGGCAGGCAAAACAGGCAAATAACCGACCATAGCCGATCTTTAATATATTTCTACACAATTTGTCGTTGCGTGTTTATTTGCATAATGGTTTGTAGATCAAGTAGTTAAATGTACCTATATGCGCTAACGAAAAAAACCTTAATCATGCCCTAGTTTCTGAGTACCTCGGTATTTTAAGGAATACAGCACTATTGACATAATTGCAAGAACGATTAGGCTGTGTCCCCAGTAGGCAAACTGTTAGCGGCCGACTGAGTGAGCCGTAAATTTGTGGCGAACTGAAATTCGAGTTGGCTGCAACTCAAATCAATTTGCGTGCGTCGCAAGCAAACTGTTATGAGTTAGCCGCTTATTTAGGTCGACCTTATATCAAAGGGCATCTTGGATTTTCTGTGGTGTGTGTGCGTGCAGAGATTAGTTATGTAAGCGATGCAAAAACACACGTCCGGACACGTCAATAGCTTCTTTCCAACTGTCCACATGAACAGTTTGCGGCAAACGGACTCACTACGCCCGGCGAACAAGCATATCGCCGCCGCCGACTGGAACCGGTTTTGCTGTGAGTCAGCCGCTCACTGAATCAGTCGGCGCGCGCAACGCTGCAAACTGCGTAGAGTGAGCGCAAACTAGCAAACTGTGAACACTCCTTGGGGTCCTTGGGGTCGAGTCACCTTCGTCCGTAGGAGAATTAAGTACCCTCGAGATACCCTACACGTGACCCTGGGTGGTGCCAACCAGGTGACAACTCTACTGGTGGTAGGCTTCGGCCGTGGCTAGTCACCACCCACTGAACAAAGCCATGTCGCCAAGCGGCCTAGCCGTGTTCCGGCATGATGTTCGGTGCTGCCATTCATGGATGGCGGGTCAGATCAGTTGCGCTGCATGTGCCTAGTGAATGTAGCGTCTCTATCTACTGCCGCCTTCCTACCTAGGCAAGTATGCTTCATCGTAGATCTCATCGTCACTTACCATCAGGTGAGATCGAGATCAAATACTTGCCTATAATGTAATAAAAAAATAAAATAAAAGTCAGTCGGCCGCTAACAGTTTGCCTACTGGGGACACAGCCTTAGACATAGTTTTTTTTTTTTATAGTTTATATTTATATTTTATAGTTTTTTAAATGATTGAATGTGCACGTATAACTGATTTTGAGTGCGCACTAAAACTAGGCATTACACGGTATGTCTTTTATGCCCCAAACAAATTGTACTAGCTTTTATTAAGATTTCGGTTCAAAGCACTAACATTACGTTGCCCCCGCCAACTGTCGGCGCGGTCAAATAGCGATGGATTAGTCCCGGGAATTGTGGGGTTCCTCACGAATGGTTTAACATATTATATCGTTCAATCATGCCTCTGTAAATTGTCAACTTTAGCTGCCGGATCTCTCAAATGTCTTCTATGATATGTGATATTTATTTTCGGGCAACGTAGATTTATCCCCATATTTATAGTTCAACTAAATCACAATGACAATTATAGTCATGATAAGGAGCTATTTTTGTTACGTATCCATATTAATTAGTTATTTAAGTATTTGGTTTGCAATTACATACTGATATTTATACCTAACTGAAAGATGGTTGTAACATTATTATTATGTGAACAATGCACTACAAATAACTTTCTCCGTAATGGAATGAAAAAAAATGTACGGAATCTATTTACTAAACAAAGTGCCCGGCCGTCAGCTATATTAAATTTAAAGAAGACACCTTGCGTCTCATAAAAAAGATTCAGTGTTATGTGTAAGATATATAAAGTTACACCCAAATTCAAAGTTTTCAATTGTTTTCAATAAATAATGTTGCTAGCAGCTTGCTTTTGACGGACGTTGGTGTCACGTGACTTGATTTCCCATTTTTAAATGGCTCATTGTCCCATCACTAACAAAGGTGGTCATGTACAACGGCGATACAAAACACTTATTTCGGAAAAAAAAAATTGTAGTGCATTCGTAATTCTATGGATTTGGGGAAAAAAGTTTTATCGCTAGTATTTGCAATTTGAAGTCCAATTCTGATGTCAGAGGTTATATTATTGCTAAATCGAGATTGTTGAGTCGAACAGATGGTACCTAGATTTTTTAGGTTTCATGCCCTTTACCTAGAAGGTTTTAGGTTCTGGTCCTAAGGTTTAGTTAAATTTTGCTGAATATCTGTTCGTAATAAGATATATCTTGATGTGGGGTATAGATAGTACGACCGCCGTATGTCCATTTAAAAAAAAATGATAATAATATGGCGAACGTTTACCACTACCAGTGCTCTCTTTCTCCTGAAATTTACTTCTATAAGCGTTCAGCGAAACGCAGATACGGATCGGACGTGACGCCCACTGGAAGAGCCCAAACCGCAAACTTCAGTAATTACTTTCGATACGATACAGGAAGGGGTTGGTAAGCGTGCTCTCTAAATATCCGCAAAACTTTGAACTCGCTTTCCGAATGCTCGTCGTTGCCAGCAAAGACTACAGATGCTTAAGAAAGGCTTTAAAAAAAAAATCTTTGCGTCTGAATTAGAATCAGAAAACCACACCATCTATATAGGTAAGCACAGGACCTTATTTATGTACCTCGTAAAAACTTGATTGAAATTGATATAATCTCGCAGAGCACACCTGTGCTGCAAACAGATGGACGAAACTAGCTCAGCATACGTTAGTAGGTATCTACTTAACAGTCTTCTATAAATAAAATTAATTTAAGAAAGTTGAAATGAAACTAATCTTACGGTTTTTGTCGCGTTTATTTTATATTTTTACGTTCCCGACGTTTCGGCTGCTTTACCCCAAACTTTGGTACATACCCCAGTTCAAACATTGACACTAGGACGTCAAACACCTAAGCCTTCCCGTGCCCATGGTTGTTGTAAAGCAGCCGAAATGTCGGGAACGTAAAAACATAAAATAAACGCATTAAAATCTGTAAGATTAGTGTCATTTCAATGTGTAGTATTCGCGTAAATATAAGAAATCCATGTTTAAGTTGGTTACTGTCACATAATACAACACATGCATATTCCTTGCTAAAAATGACAATTGAAAATAGTTCGTAGCGTAACCCTTCGAAATATTCAAGCAACTCTTACATCAGATTCTCTACTAATCAGTGATTTCAAATATTTGTACTTTATAAAATTTACACTGTTTTAACAGTGCGTAACAGCTCGTTAATTAGGTGGAATAATCACCAGCGCCACATATCAAAGTATACTTATACAAGAGCCATAAATCTTACACACCGAACAGCGGCGGTTGAATACATAATTAATATTGAATACAATTCCCCCACTTGCAAGTGGTTTTCACACTCAATAACTTGTAACAAAGACCGTTTACGCAAGGGCAAAATCTACTAGGTAAGTATGTCCTGAGTAAGTATCTAGCACTACCCAGACGCGGGACATACCTACACATACATTTGTATGTTTCCCGCCCAAAAATCTTTTAACAATTTAATAAGCCTATAGGACCGTACCACGAAATATGAAAGAAAACGACACAAAAATAAAAGCAATACAATAAAATATAGTAACAGTTATGAAAGGCGCCCAAAGCTGAGCGGCTTGGACAATCCTTTTTACGTACCATTTCGGTAAGTATCGTCTACTATTCTCACACCACCGATTTCATAAATAAGTATGACAGTGAGGACATGTTTTCACGATGACGTTACGATTACAAGAGGAGTTCCCGCTTACCCTACAGTAGTACCTACACGCGGAGGAGGCAACAAACTCGTATATAGGTAGTACAATTTTATACTCGAGTTATGTTTGCCTAACCTGACCCAACGCAGGGATGCAGCATCCTCTCACCACAGTTAACGTCAACCACCGCTCACACAACAATGCTAATAACAACAATAGCGGGCGTGCCATTTTCATATCTTCATGACACATCCATTTTGTTATTTATCATTGTTATTTATTGAATGTGTAATTGCTATTAATTACTTGATATCAGAAAAATACCCACTAGGTTGTGGGTGAGGCCTCATTCATATCCATTTTATTTCATCGCATTTCATTTCTTAATGAAAAAAGAAGAAGAACAATAGCACGCACACTCGCTGCGCTGCTCCAAATGGAAACGCTACCTTATTCCCACAAAACGGTACCGTCCCTCATATTAATTAGATTAGTTACTCGCTTCCACTCGCTTGAATAGGCAAGCGACAATACAATGCACAAGCTAGGAAGCAGGGCACGAAGCGGCGCAATTTCAGCTTTAACATTAAAATTAAAATGCGGGTAGGTAGGTACCTTCTCTTATTCTTTTTTTCGGTTAGCAATCGGCTACAAAATAGTGCCATTTTGCCAGTGTCGAGTAATTCTTGATAATTGTTATTGAATTATAAGTACCCCTGATAATAAAGATAAGTTTGATGACGATGTTGATGATGAATCCCTTACCCCTCTTTGGTTACTTTACAGAAAATTTACCGGACATCTTGGGAGTGTTTGAAAAGTCAAGTTATATCATTTTATTTCAATTTCCTTTACCCATGCACGTTTATGCACACACAATGGTTAATATACCACTAATGTTACACATTATTAATCTAAGACACATTTATTTTGGAAAATAAAACAAAATTGACAACTTTACAGTTCAACTTCCCGCCAAAAATGGTACTATTTTGTAGCTGATTGCCAACCTAAAAAATAGAAGTAGAAGAACCTAACGTTATACTTAAGTACCTAATCGTATTTGTTTTCTTCTTGTTGTTGTTTTAAACTTATTTAGCAAGTACGTACATTTTATGTGTGAGCATAAATAAATAAAAAAAACTACACCATAAGTAGTACGTTGAAAAAAACACACCCGCACTGGTTAGCACTGGTTGTAGGGATGTTTTTGATAATAAATGTAAAATATTCCAGGCTACCGAGAAAATATTACTACGTACTAATAGGGTGCTTGCAACACACTCATAAAAAGGCCTATTCATGTAGAAATGCTTAGGGCGTTTTTGTGTCCCAAACAAAATAAAGTGAAAAGATAAAAAATGTTTTCAGAGATAAACAAAACGAGCCCGCTTCATGGCATAAAAAAAGTATAAGTAGGCACTTAATCCTTTTGTGAAAAAAAATATGAGTATGTAATGATGTATGTAGATATAAACGCTGTGTAAATTAAGATGATTAGGTTAGTGTCTTAGGTATTTTAGTGGATTTTTTCTTGTCAACCACACACGCCTGCAGAGGGCAGTGATGGTGGATATCTTTACAGCTCCATATCACGATGAACAATAGCTGTACCAGTAGCTCTGGCAAATGGTTATTGCCATCAAAAAAAGTACCTACTTTACAATAGAGTTATAAGTTGATACCTACCTAACCTACGTCAGCAAAATTGCTCGTTTATTTATAACAATCAGGAATTTTTGGTTTTACGGTTGAACCGATAGAGTCACCAGTATTGAATCACGGTTCAACTCTACGCGCTGGTAGCCAAACCTGGGCGAACATAGTTCAGGACACGTTGTTTTAACTGAAGAAAAAATATAGGTATGTAGAAAAATGTATGCTTGAAAATATCAAAATGGACTTCTATAAAACTGGTACCTATATCTTACAGATATCAATTATCAATGAAAAAAACCGGCTGAAACCTGACAAATATAATGTTTAAGTCACACAGGCTGGCTTGGCTATCTGTATACGAAAACTTAGGTACCTTCTCTAACAAGTAACCAGCTGATTTAAGCGTGGAAATTCGTCGAGCTAAAAGGCCTGTCCTATAAATATCTATAGTTTGGCGACTCTACTGGAATTTGGCCAGGCGAATCGGCGTCCTGTGGTTTTAATATGGGTCCGAGGAAGTGAGTTGTACGGTGCTGAGTCCGAGGCATTTTCATGTTTCCAACATTGATTTGTAATGGTTTCCAATTATACAGAGTAAGCCGAAAAGTTAGAAAAAGATAAGAAAAAAAAGTTTTTTGATTGTACTACTGCCGTGTCTAAAAATCTATCAGGACCTCGCCCTATTATTCTTAGGTAAATTCATGGTATAATTATCCGCAATGCCAGGTATTCTTTTCCCAAGATGGTCCAAGCCATCGACTGACATCTTCAACAAAACCTGCAACGCACCACAGCCGATCACGCAGTCTGGGGCCAATCCTTAGCCTAGTTGTTACGGAGAGAATACCGCGTAGCATATAAAATAAACACTGGATTAAAGCGCCATCTCTTAGAAACTTCATGTACCAGACCTAATTGAATACACCGTAACGTCATCGAAAAGCATGCTGTCACTATCATTCTTGTTTATGAAATCTGCGGCGTGAGCGGGACGGAAGACTCGTAGGTTACCGAAACTTGGGTCCCATTCAATTTTATGTATGAAATTGGATAAATTTTAAGTCTCATACAAATCGGACAGTAACCTTAAACGTGTGTGGCGGATGTAACAAATCAAGGTTCGGGATTGCTTGTTCATGAAACTAGATATAAATAAAACAAACCGCCAAAGGAGATAAAATACGTTTATTTCTTAAAATTTGTCAATAAATCAGACACGGATCTCTATTACAACCGTTCCTTACATTCCTCGTCCGGGAACATTTCCCTCTGCGCAATATACAAGATCGAGGTCATACCGTACGTAGGTACTACATCGTTTAGACAAGATATATAATTGTGTTTAGCATTAAATGCCTTATAAACACTACATTTAAGAACTAAAGTCGCCTGGACCTTGTTTTAAGCTAAGTTTAACTTGAGATTAGTTTACGTGAGGTCTGATAATATAGCATTTGAAAAAGGTGGATTTGAGCAACTTATGTATGTTGTGTATTTTATGCTTTGGTTGAAAATCAGAATGACTTGAATCTAATCAATTCAGGAATCATTACAAGTGATGATAGCCTCAAAAGTTGTGGTCTATCTAGGGATGTAAATATTGAAACAGCTCCCATCCAAAAAACCCGAACGCAATTTGTAACTTCGTTCAGACCAGTTGTAAGGCGAGAAATTACCAGACCTCTAGTGAACTGTTATAGACTGCTTTTTAGACACCTGCAAAGGGACTTCCGCCGAATACTTAAACGCTACATAAATATCTAAGTCCTGTTTGAGACGTCGTTATCTTACATTTTAATGTGGCGTTAAAGTTATATAGTCCTCAAATTTGAGTTGCGGTTGAATATTCGGCAGTATTTGTTACTTTGCTGAAATCCATTGCAAAATGATGTGGGTGTGAGACTTCCCACTCATCCTTGGGTTACCAGCCTACACTTTTATAACCCAAACAAGTTGTTGGATAATAGAAGAGGTCAACAATACTAAACTCCAGTGAGTCTCTTTCCCGCATTGTTTCATTGACGTGTTAGTCTAAACTTCACCTTTATTAGGTGTCTAAAACCACAGTCATAAGGATTCTATACATTTTTTATACATGCCCCATAACTGACTTTCGGGTACAATTAATAGTTATATGTTACCGCCATTTTCAAGCGATTAATAAACAAATACGGAATATTAAGCTAGGTACAGACTTGCAGCTGGTCACGCCTTACATATTTCGCTTGTTATTTACATAATGAACCATTTCTTGGGATGTTTGGTTTTGGTCGTGACAGTTGTTCGCGTGACAAATAGCTCCTGCCTTGCAAGTACTGACACGCGCCATTGACACGGTCACGGAGTCTTGTTCGATGAAATGGTTCAAGTCTGTACCCAGCCTTATATTTTGTAATATGTATGAAGTTATGTAACGGTGTTTTATATAATATCTCTCTACATCCTTTATATACTTAGTACTGCCATCAATCAGAAGACATGCCGATATTTTCTGTTCGAAATTCGGTAAGATTATGGGTTTAAATATTAGTTTTTTTTTATCTAAACAATAAAGATGTTCCAACTATCTGATTATATCGACTACGAGTTAGTGTCAGTCGAACGCTTGGTCAGTCGATACAATGTCCACTAAACACTATTAGAATTGCATTTAAAGCGTTGTTTTGTTCTAGAAAATTAACTGCATTTATACAACTTTTATCGATAAATAGCACTAGTTTATCGAAGTTCGATATCGATCCTAGAGGGGCACGTAATACAGATGAATACAATATCATTTCCCATAAGAAAAGCCTCTTGCTAAACAAATTAACTCACATACATATCGACATTATATTTAAATGCTATGTTATATCTAAGTGCATAAATTTAGCGGTCTTTACACTATCTATAATATATAATAATATAACTACTAGTAAATATTAGTTTACATATTCAATTATTTATTGTATTATTATTTTTTATATAATAATAATTATTTTATACACCTAAACCGAAGGAGAAATCACAAATAGAAGAAATAGACGGGGACGAAAGGAAATTGTTCATTTTCTAAATTAAATCACAAGGCTGTAAAGTAGGTACATAATGCCGGCTTACAACGAATTGTCTTTACTCCTTAACGTTGGTGTACGTCGGCCGATACTCATAGGTATTTACCGAAATGACATGACAGAGTGAACAAAAGCATTGTAAAACAAACTATATTACCAACGCTTCATAGAATGTTTCACAGTCCCTTTGTAATCTCCGTCCATGCGTTAATATACCACATATATTAACATATTTTGAAATGATGATTGCATTCAGAGACGCGCTTATATCGCTGACAGCGTTCACGCTGATATATCGCGTTCCAATTTGTAAATCGCGCTTATGACAGTTGAATTCTGTTAATGATTCGGAACGCTCGGTGTTCATACATAACCTTTCGGCACCAACCATCCATGTTGTATTACTCTAGTGTGAGCTTTAAATAAATTATTCACCCGTTAGGGTCGTCTTTTGATTAACTTAAAAACTCATGTAAAAAAATACAAATCCAAAAACACACAAACGTCATTTGAGTTTGACAGCGGCGCTCGCGGTTGTTTTGGTTTTCGGCATAGTCGGTGGTATCGCAAGATGGCGGATGAGATGACGTCATCCGTGACGACACACGGGATATCGTAAACCTTATTGTTCTTTACTTTAAGGATTTAGTAAATAATCTTGGCGCGTCTTTTTAATTAAATTTCTCATTCAAAATTATTTCATAGATGTTTAATTTCAATTTTACACATTCATTCAGTACTTATATTGGCTAAACAGGTATTTAAAAAAGGAGATCTACCAAGATTGTTTACTAAATCCGTAAAGTAAGGAAAAATAAGGTACAGTCGCGCTCGCGGTGACTCGGAACGGGTGTGAACGCAATGATAACGATATTAGCACGTCTCGGAACGCCTCTATTGTTATCGCATCACAGTATAGAGTTGCTCAGAAATGTTATTTTGTTTTAAATGAGTTACTTTGCATCGGGTTAAATTAAAGTCCCTCCAATCTGTTCCGGGAGGTAGTCGAATATTGGACAGTAACTACAAATCCGTCATCTTGTGCTAGTAGGACACCTTATCTTTACCGAGTTTGCTTTGGGGATAAACTTCAAGCTTTATTATATATCGAGAAGAGGCATTAAGGTGTGCAACACGACATTCAATTCAATAATCACTGGTATTGATTACATGTAAACCTTTCAATGTAAATTTCATATATTTTCACTGATTTGTTTTTAAGAATGTTCATATTGTATATTTGACTATAACATTTAATTTAAATAGAATATTTGGCTAAACGTACACTCTTTGATCTAATTGTTGCACCCAATTAATCGGCTAAAAATGTATTCCGTACTGTTAGAAATCGACCAAACATCGATGGATGCGGACATCTCCTTTTCGCTTATCGGTACGTCGTAAGAGTAAATGAAGATTACTCTTTTAATATAATGCGTATGCATAGTATTACTAGTAATAACAAATAACAATCTGATTCTCTATATCTCGTGCTATCTTTAGTAATGTAACAATTTTTGTGAAGATTATATCCGCTCGCGGACACTGGCAACTAGAAATATGAAGTACTTTCAAGCTAGTTGACAGTCTCCGCAGCGTACTCAAGCTGTATCAATTTAAATATGCATTAACTTATCTTATAAACAAAGTATATTTTATCATTGCACTCATTATATAGACAAAGCCAGCTTCGCGAAATATTCTTTTTTTAAGCTTTTGAATTTCACGAATGTGCGTATTCAAATCGGTTTCATTTATGAATCCCATTTGTTGATTGGTCCGCTATACACGCACACTACAGTAAACTGTACGATGAAGGTCGACGCGCTGTCGTGAAAGGAAAAGCTTTAGGTACTATTTATTGTGTTCGTTTGTATCGAGATTCAGGTGTTGGGACTTCCCTTAGCTATTTTCATTATAAAGACTGCATTCACTGTGACAAAAATGTATTAACAAAATGTCAAGAGGCAACAGCATATCTACTTTCCCCGAGAAATTTAACAACTTAAGTCTCTTTTCATAAATCAAGTTAATTTGTTGTGATCACTATATTTATCAACTAGTGAATACTTAGTAATTTTTATCGTACTCTTTAAAAATTATCGTGATATGGAAGTTGCCATTTGTCTTCATTAATAACTTACATACACTCACATTTCAAAAACACTTAAGATTCTTACAAAACATGGCAACATTATCAGCTATGATTTCGAGAATATTTTCGAAGCTGGCAACACAGTACCGCGTGCGTATTGTACAAAAAAATTAACTCAAACGAGGTTCGCAATGCCACACTACAACTGAGTAGGACTACAACTGCACGAGATAGGAAAATAATCCACCAATAGGAACGCTTCATATTCCTAGCGCGTAGTAATGAAGCACTCTGATTGGTGGATTTGTTGTCCTTGCCGTTCGGCCGGTTGACTCGCTTAGCTTTTGTGTAAATACATCCTAAGTGCGTATATCAGATGCAATACAGCGAAGAGGATATTAACTTCACAGTCTGTAAATAACATACCAGAAGGGCTAGCACGCGGATCAAGACAAAACCCTATGTCGCATCGAGTCGCTTTCTCCCTTCCATAACTCGAACGAGGGAAAGGGACAAAACCGATTTATCTTTGTCTTGTCACTTTAAAAAAAACATACACATTAACCCCCGCGCGGGTAAAGACGGTCAGGAATCACATTTGTAGCACAAAAAAAATGTGTATTAGTTTTTGTGTAGCGTGTAGGACAAAACACGCGCCGGAGACGCGACTCAACACCGCATGCACCTCAATATACACACTTTTTCAAACTTTCCGAAACCTTAAAGCTCGCTTGCCTTATCGATTAAACAAAAAAAAAATCCGAAGTCCGACATAACTTACGGGGTAAAACTTAAACACTCGTACGCTAAACACTAATGACACTGTCGCGTCCCGTGCGGAACCGTTGTTCCATATCGACAATCGACCTTTCCATATCACTATTATTGCTCCAATTTACCATTGCAGGCGTCGACCAATGAGGGAGTCGTTTGACAGCAATTCAATGTCAATTTTGGTGTATCAGCCAATATATAAACCACGTACACCGGAGTATTTTTCCTATAGTTCTGATGGAACAACTGTCAATAGAATCGAATTCTTGGCGATCACATTATTACAATGGCTTCGTCAATACAATGGAGCTAATTACTAGCCAGATTTTGAGCATAGTCCGTGACTGTGTTGTTTGACACAGATATCCCACTACCACTCAAATAGAAATGTCTTGGCTTTGTGACAAAAAAAAAATACAACTTCACCACTCTCCGATAGGTCGATTTGACAGTTCTACATTTGAAAATGGAACCGTTGCCTCATTAGTCGTCGCGCTACGCACGCTCAGTGTCGGGCGGCGCAGTGCGGCGCGCGGCGGCGGCGGCGGCGGTCGCGCGCGCCCGGGCCGGCGGCGCGTCAATATGCGCGCCGCTCCTCCAGCTCCGACATCTGCGAACCATACATTATAATAAAAAATAATGCAGTACCTGCGATTCTGTACGCGTGGACACTCATTTTTTTGCTATCCCGGGATAAAAATTATCCTAAATGTTGATCTCGTTGTAAGCCACCAAGCCAAGCTATCATACAAATCCGCTGAGCGGATATTGAGATTTATTTTATATCCCGCGGAATCACGTCCAGTTTCTGGGATAAAGAGCACCCCCTATATGTTGACCCTGTTATAAAGCTATCATACAACAAATATTTCAAATTTGGAATTTCTATTGCAGGCGTCCCTTGGTACTTTATCCCAATTGGGTTTGGATACTCGCTCGGACTTTAATTTGAGTCGAATCCAAAGAGATTCCAGAGACTCAGATACATTATTTTATAGTTACGGTAGCGTAGGCATCATCCGGCTCGCTCACGCCACAGATTTTATAAACAAGTGTGACAGTGACAGCAAGCCTGCAAGTTTTCTCGATGAGTTAAACAGATTAAGAGTTCCCGGATAGGGTCCATGCACGTACGTCGGCGTGGCGCTTGCGCTTGTGCGGCGGCTCCAGCGGGTGCTCCTCGATGACCAGCTCGCCCACCGCGCCGCACTCCGCGCCGCCGTACCCGCCGCTGCGCACAAACACAAAAAAATATATTTAGTATAGGCTTCCAAAGACGCTTATAAATTTCTCATTGTAAATGGCATCGGAACGCAACCTCAACTCCAGCACAAAACTCATTGAGCTTCTCGTTTTTGACCAAGTTGATTTATATCAAAATAATTCGAAAATGATTAGAAAACGACAATTACAAATAACTGCAATTTTAATAGTGTTCAGTAGACTAGGATGGACAGAAATACATTTGATATATCTAATATGTAATGATGGGATGTCATATAGCAATAGCAAGCAAATGCTCCCGTCTTAGGGGAGGCTTGCGTCTGTGCGCAAAACCATCTATCCAGTAAGGTAGGTATGGTATACCATCTAATGTCCAATGAAGAACCTAGTAGTTATACAGGCCCCACCAATGCGCTACCGTCCCCTTACTGGCTTAATCCGGTACTGGCGGGTAGAGTGTAGTATAGGGATGGTATACTCGAGGTGCGAGTAGAGTAGGAGTATACTCACGCGTAGTAGGGCGAGTGCTGGCGCGAGTGCAGCAGGCCGCCGGCCGCGTCGTCCTCCTGGATGGACACCAGGTTGCCGCCGCTCGTCGTGCCCACCACGTACTTCTCTGCGACCACAAACCACATACCGTTAAACGTGTATCGAATGAAAAAAAAAAATTAAAATCATTTTGAACTACAATGTAGGCAACTTCAGATCCTTTTTTATTAGTTTTCTAGACAAGTTACACTATTTATAAAGCAAGAACGGCTGGGCCGATTTTTATCTTTGATTTTTTATTTTGTCTCCGTCCCGAAATAGCACAATAACTATTAAAACATGGGCAAAATTCAATAAAAGAATATAATAGAGATAATTAATTTTCTCATACATTTGATTCTGAGGCGGTCCAAAGTTCGCCGGGGTAGCTAGTGATGAATAAAAAATTGTTTAATGTGTAATGGCATACCTTCCCGCTCGCCGCCGGCGCCGTTGGTGACGACGGTGATCTGGTGTCCCGCCATCACCAGCGCGCCGCCGCCCGCGCTGTACGCCAGCCCGTGTCCTGCGCATACGAGATCAATCACTACAACCGTCTTAACAGGTCTACAAGGTTGTCCAGGACTGATAACTGACTATTAAGTCCATCTGAATTTTTTGATTATATATACTGACTGAATTACATCTTATTTAGAACTCACAAAATAATGACAATTAAAAAAACAATGTAGTAATCGTTAGTGATGTAAAGAATTTCGATTTTCACACATTCGCCGTTCAAATTTGCTACCATTTTCTACGCCCTAACATTGGCGCAGGCTGTAACTACACTTGCGTTCACATTTATAAATTACCTTAGTAATGTAAACACTGATTATAAAGCACAAATCGAAAAGTGAATAACAAAAAATAATAAATAATAAAACTATTGCTTTTTTTGTACTTATTAACAACATTACATATGCGAATCCCAAAAATTGTGCGAATATTCGCTCACTAGCGTATTATAATTACCGGGCGAGCCGGGCGCGCTCTGGCTGACGCCGCTGCGCTGCGGGAACAGATACTGCGTGGACTGGCTGCTGTTGCTGCTCAGCCGCTGCTGCCCGCTCTGCCGAACACACGACACCCACGGTTATACCACTGCTATATCACTACGATACAGTCATATGTCCATTTGAAAATATAGTGTATTTCAACAATCAATCGAGTTCAAACTGTTGAATGCTCACATAGCATGAGAATTTCGTCAAGCATTCTCGACGTTCGGCCGCCGCCGCATTACATCATTACTGGGCGAGTATTTAGTTGTAACATTCGCGAGAATGATCGTTGGAATGTTCGTCACCACGTTCGGCGAAGGTAGCCAAATAAAGAACATATAGCGTAAACGTTTAGTTTCACATTCAGCGAAATGTTGCAAGTTCTGTTACATGAGACCTTTTCCTTACAGTATGCAAAAAAGTATTAATAATATAACCAGACAAGTAGAGTAAGTGTACGGTCCCAAACCAAGCAACGCTTGTATTAAAAGTACCGTACAATGGACTAAGGGCGATCCCACTAACACCCAGACTGGAGCTAATTACTAAAAGATCATTTCAGAAATTTCCAAAACAGGAACCGAACTAGCAACCACCCGGTGCAGTGAGGCGTGCCTTTGCATGACTAGACTAGGGACTCCTCAGACATCTAACACCATACAAAAAGGGTATTTTTGAGATTTGAAAGCCACTCGGGTGTATGTTCCGAGTTTAAAGATCTGAAAGCCACCCGGGTGTATGTTCCGGGTGGGTGGGTGGCAGTACCTGGTGGTCGTGGTCCTCGGGCGGGAAGAGGTCGGGCGTGGGCTCGCGGGACAGCTCCTCGGGCGTGACCAGCCCCGACACGCCCACCTGCGACGGCGACGTCGGCGCGGACCTGCGCGCGCGCACCACACACGTTAGGGGACCGGTAACGGGCTAGTCTTGTGACAACATCTAACTTGCTACAATCTCATAGTAAAGTCCGCCGATATTGTACTTATAGTTTGATGTAGCCACACCACGTTCTATGTCTAGCCGGCTAGATACCAAGTTGTTCAGCCCACTTAAAAATTACGGCAATTGCTCGACGATATTTGCAGGAAGAGAGTATCGCTGGCATGATTGCTGGGCTATAGTGCTCAGCAAGATCAAATCTTTTTAGCCCGTATAGGGGGCCCTTTTACACACACGCAACGCTCACTACTCTAACCCGGATGCTCTCTGTCGCACGTTTGAGGCCAGTGGGCGTATACTATTGATAGAACGATCCGCGACTCAATTAGCAATATTTAAATACATTTCAATATGTTACACTCGTTACTGACATAGACAGTGACCACTTAAAATCATTGCAATTAAATTGTACCACAATCGGTACTGTTCGGGTTCCATCGTAAATCATCGAGCAGGGATGACACCCGATGAAATCAAGTTGCTCGGGATACTTCGGATTTCATCGGACTTCATCGCCGCAGCGCCAGCGTCAAGAGTACATTGATAGAGCGCATAATTTTTCTTTAAATGTTATATTATAATTGAGGAAATAATAACGCAAGTACATCGTTAATGTGAAAGTTTGCAAGTGAAATAACAATGTCATTTTAATATAATCAAAAGTAGCAATAACTTCCATGCCTAGTGGGAGCAACACTAACTATTAAATAAGTATTAGGGACAACTCGACTATTACTTTCTAGTGTCGTCTCAGTGGCGTTGCCAGCTCGCATAGCGCTGTTGTTGTTGCAAATGTTAACCAACCATTATCTTTTGAGAAGCATTGAGGTTCTTGCCGGCTCTTCTCTGTGGAACCGACGTTCCGAACCGGTGGTGGATTCGGAGTTTCATAAGTTCTTAAGTGCTAACGCCCTGCGCAATGGACAAATACAACACTGAAAATACTCAATAGGTATTTTATTACTCGGCGAGGCCGCGAATCGGATGGGTGTGCGTGATACCTAGAGGAGAGTCCGAAGGGCGCGCGGAACTGCACGCCGCGCGGGCGGCGCGGGCGGAAGGCCAGCTCGATGAGCTTGCCCTCGCTCTGCGGGTCGATGCGCCAGAAGCTGCCCTTGCCGGGCTCCTCCTGGCTGCGCGGCACCTTGATGAAGTATCTGCAACCGGGCATGTCACAACATGAGGAAGATTAAAAGGAATCTTTAGCCTAAATAATCTTAAATAGCACATTACAACAGAACTCTGTACAGTTGTCTTGACCTGCACAGCAAGTGATTAGCTCAAACCTTTAAGCGACTCCTCTTCCGAGACCTCCATGCCCATTACAGCTTATCCAAGGCGTCACCAGCGACACGATCGTGGAGGACAAGTAGAATGATCAACTGAACTAATATTAATTTGAAGGTGAAGCCAGGAAAGTCGGACGTCTCAAAAGGCTTACGGACGGTTTTACCTAGATTACACAATTGTAGTCTACAATGTACCCTGAAAGATTGCTCGATTGAATAACAGGCTGCAAAATTCAAATGTGACTCACCTATTGAGCGACAGATTGTGACGAATAGAGTTCTGCCAGCCCTTATCGGCGGTGCGGTAGTAGGGGTAGTGCTTGGTGATGTAGCTGTAGATGCCGCTCAGCGTGAGCTGCTTGTCGGGCGCGGAGGCCACGGCCTGCACGATCAGCTGCGCGTAGCTGTACGGCGGCTTGGCGTCGTCGCGCGCCTCGCGGGCGTCGCGGGACTCGCGGACGTCGCGGGACGAGCCGAAGCCCGACTCCGTGTTCGAGGAGGAAGCCTAGAATAGTAACCGCCTTAATTCTGTGCACCTGGACACCACTGATCCGCATGTAGCTTTAACTAGGTAAGGTGGCCGTTTGCCCACGCCGTCGGGCGGTGGAGGAGTCTGTTTGCGAGGACTAACGCATTTCTGTTCCCCCCAACCAAGGCGGGAGAACGACCACCGTGGAGTTTTGGTCGGAAGGAGTGTGACATTACCCGCTTGCCTCCTTTGGGCTTGCGTCTTAAGGAATTCCACTTATAAAAAAGGCTGTATGCCGACGTGTTGAGGGCGAAGGAAACTAGTCCTAAGAAATGCAAATACTGGATTGGTTAAACGTTAACCAAATGTCAAAAGTATGTATTTCCTCACCGCAGTTCCATTGGAGCTGGGCCGCTGGTGGTCCGCCAGCGCCGCGTAGTGCGCGACCAGCCCCAGGTCGGCGTGCCGCCGGCCCGACGAGCCCGCGCCGCGGGGCGACGTGGGACAGCTGTTCGCCGCGCTTATTGTGCCTGCAACACGGTATAGAAGACGTTACTTATGTCACCAAGCTTGACGTCAAATATTATGTTTAAAAAATAATTGCTTTCCTAACTAAATTTGTATTTGGGTCGGCCTACCGTTTATCTAGGGTGTACAAAAGAAGTCTCCCTAAGCGACAGCATTTGAGTAAGTTTCCCCGTCAGGTGCACCCCTGGACAGTCGACAACTAGCATAGATGCAAGATCACTGCCGGTACCGCCAGCCAACATGGCCTCCAAAGTAGAGCTCTAAAGCGCCTGCAGGTCCAGGTGTACCTGTGGGTGACTGTGCTGGGCTGCGCCCCTCGCTGTCCGTGGGGATGGTGATCCGTAGCGGCGGCATGGGCGCCGAGCTGGCCACCGCGCCGCCGCCGCTCTCCTCCACCAGCGACTGGAACTCCAACCGGATGTTCGTCGAAGGGAAGCGTAGTGTGCATCTGTGGAGATAAAGGTGAGTCTGTTTAATATACAAATCAAATCTTTTTTGAGTTGATCATGCTGCGAAAGTAGCATATCATGACATATGCGACAAAAAAAACAGCATTCATCGGTAATGAAAACCGAAATTCGCATTGAAAAATTAAAAACATTTGTTATGAAATGAAAATGATTTCAGGTAGGTAGGTACTGTGTATTTTAGAAATAAATTATACCAACGATAATCTCTTTCGATAGGTCTCATAATACATACTTTCTTTTTTTAAATGTAAGACGCCCTCTATAGTCATCCTCCAGGGTCCACCCACATAGGTATCGTCTTAGCGGAACATAATAGGCTTAAAATAAACTATTAAAGTATGAAAATAAACAATCAATAATTGGCGCCCATCGTGGGACTCGCGGCCGGCGGCCGGCGAGGCGCCACAAAATGCCATGTCATGTTGCTGTACGAAGCTATTATCGACTAAACGAACATTGAACCCTGCTATAGAATGCTACAGTTAAATTGCCAAGCAATGTTGTAAGCTGAAAGTGGTAACATTCAAATGAATATTTTTTTTGCCTTAGTAATAGTGAAGAAAAACACATAATTTAAGACTTACACCTTGGCTTAGGCATTGCTATACAGGTTCTATAGTACTTCTCTCAGAAGCAGGAGTTTAGTTTTCCTTTAAAGGGTAAAATTACCTCAAAAATAAAGACTTCACTAGAGAATTCATCTTAGTGATGAGTCATAGGCAAGATTACATTTCATAAATGTAATTTAATATTTCTCCTTACATAATTTCGGTCATAGGCCTATTGAAAACTCGTATTTATCCTGTTTGACGTTGGCCGCAGTGCAGTGAATTTAATAAAGCGACAAAAGTCTGATATGAATCGCCGCAATGAACTGTTGCCATGGCAACGATTCGAGTGCACTTAAATGGCGTGCACGAAGGACGGCAGGAAGCAGTGAAGCGCTCATAACTCAGGCGACCTCTTGTGACATCTTTCGAACTGCGAGATGTTGCTGAAAGCATGTTTCGTAACATTCCAGGACAATTATGGGAAAGGGGAATATGTGTTCTTGTTGTATTTATATTTATTATTATTTTGTGGAATACTGTAAAAGAATATTCGAAATATGTTACATCATTTCGAAGACATTCGCTATGAATCATAGCTTGGTATAAGTGAGGAGAGAGTGAGGCCGTGCTTTTTCTCTGTCGCACCCACACTCGCAGCAAGTACTGCAGTGTATGCTTTCGATGGTAATCATAACACAAAAATATATAGTTATAGCAATAAAAAAGCATATCTCTTATTGCCAGTTACGTTGTACAAGTCTCGGCGCGATATCACGCCGCACACGCAACCCCTTCCACAACAAACTGTGTCGTACGTAACAGTGAAAAAATAAATCAATAACGGTTTCAAAACTATATATTTTTTTATCTCAACTCGTCAATTTCTTACGGCTTTGGCACCAAATAGGTCAATGCCTGAATAAAAACCACACAGCAAATATCGCTCACAAATAGTCTTGGTTAGACTTTTTTAACGGACCCTTGCTGCTGACCGATGAGGCCTACACAGGGTTAGGGTTTTTTTGGAAAGCGCAACTGAACAATTATAACAATAACGCCACACGATCACAACAACTATATGGTCCCACACTAAGCAACGCTTGTATTGTGGGTGTCGTACAAAGGACTGAGGGCGAACTTAGTATATAATACTAATATAGATATTAAACGTCCATGACTCGGGTACCATTAATTAAACAATATTTGTCCCTACCAGGATTCGGACCCAGGATCCTCGGCGCAGGAAGTAGGGTACACTACCAACTGCGCTAATCAAGTCGTCAATTCATAGTACATGACAACATCAGTAAACCGTGGCCAACAGCCCCCGCGCCAGATCCCGGCCGGGACAAGCGTTGCATAACGGTGTCGGACGGTTCGCCAAAACCAAGTGCAATCGGATTCATGCCAGTGTCAGTAGTAGCCTTGGATATTTGTAACGTGTTCACAACTCTGTGCCTTACCGCGGTTACATTTATCCATTTAAAGATTCAAACGTTCGCTAATTAATCAAAGCACAGGCAAAGCTGTTAAAACTCTTCAAGAAATCAGTTAGCAAATTTTAACGCCAATTTTTTTCCTAGTATCGATGTAGAGAAATTTGTAATGTTTTTATCTATATCGCTACAAAATAACAAATCATGTAACAGTCCCAAAACTGACTGCTGAAAACGCTAATACCCGTCGACATGCAATATAATTTCAGCTATCCATTTAAACTGATGTTGGTATACCAAACCGGATCTGAAACCAACCAATACACGCACGAAAGGAACTTTCTCGAGCGACGTCATAAAGTTTCCACGTCCGGCGCACCCTGGGCAATCGACAACCTGTCGATAGCTAATCCTAAAAACCAAGATGGCGAAAATATTTTTTTCACAGCGACACGATAGGAGGACTCAACCCAACTCAGACATAGTAATGAGCAATGTCTATAAACGCCCACTGGATTTCATGTCTAGAATAGGAACTTTATAGACTAAAGACCGCAGATAAAAACTAGCTGGGTCGTTAACTTATGTTATTTCTGGATAATTATGCCTTTTTATGTGTAACAGTTGTTGCTGTAAGACTATAAAAACATCAAATGGAATCTTATTATAATTCTACGACAAACTTCACCAAGTCTAGATAAAAGTTGCGATAAAAATTAGAATAAGCAAAAACAAAGAACAACTTAGTGGGTATTACACCATCACCACTGTAAGCTTTAAACCAGGGATTCCCAAACAATTTTGGGCAAAAGATACCTTTTCCAAAATGTACCTCAGAGCATAGCCAAATTACTTTAAAAATCTCTAGTTTTTTCCCTATTGATAATAAATAATAATTTCATCATGTACAAACTTCTGCACGCTTATCGACTTGTTGAGTTTTTTAAAGTACCAACACCAATGATTAGTCATTTTTATAACAAGTTGGTACACGTAACACAACATATACAGTATCTTGAAAGTTTCAAATAAGAACGTGTGTTAATGAATAGGGGTCGATTTATAGACCTTGTCGACCCCAAAAATTTGTTTTCGTTTATGTCGACTCCTGGGAAATCGCTTGGGTCAACCTGGGAGAACACTTTGGGAATCCCTGCTTTAAACCATGTTTCTAAAACAATGCTCGGAAGAGTGATAATCAACATACGTATTTTTCTATGTACTAGCCTCTCCCCATTCCGTCTATTAATTTCCTTCCCTACGTATGCCAGTTCTTTCTAGAACTCGTCAACTATAGTAGCAGTCAATTCTGCTCTGTCCGTTTACCTATTAAATATTCCATCGTTCCACGTATACGATATTTAAAATAAACAGTAAGACAGTTAAAATAAACACTTATAAAATAAACAGTATTCAACCAGAATTACACCTCCCAACTACCAACATATACCTGGGGGCTTATATTAATGACAACCGCCGCTCATTTCCTTGAAAGCCTTCCCCGTGGTGTTCTATGAAGTTCAATAGAGTTCATCGGTCTTTGACGAGCTATTAACCCGATATTAGGTCGGACGTTTTCCATTAAACTTGTGTATAGAGTATTCGCATAGCGTTGCGTCAGATAGACATCTCACTTGGCACTGACGTCAATATTATCGAATGTTAACTGTTCTTTAATTTCTAACAAAGAGAAGCCTTAAATATATAGTAACACAAAAAAGATTGCTTTAATAAAAGTTACTTTGCTGACAATTATTTCAACTACTCTTGTGTCATCCTGGAGCCATTCTTGAATTACTAAAAGTTCAAGTTCCAGGATGACAGTCCTGTTAAAATTATTCAATTTATACAAGGTAATAAATCTTAGAACTTCAAAGATTATTGGGTTACCCACGGACGACTTTTTTTTTTATTACATTATAGGCAAGTATTTGATCTCGATCTCACCTGATGGTAAGTGACGATGAGATCTACGATGGAGCATACTTGCCTAGGTAGGAAGGCGGCAGTAGATAGAGACGCTACATTCACTAGGCACATGCAGCGCAGCTGATCTGACCCGCCATCCATGAATGGCAGCACCGAACATCATGCCGGAACACGGCTAGGCCGCTTGGCGACATGGCTTTGTTCAGTGGGTGGTAACTAACCACGGCCGAAGCCTACCACCAGTAAAAACGATTATGATCACTTTCTATCCTTGCATGATTCTAAAGTTAAAAACACTGCCATCTTTTGACAAAAACTGAACGAATCGACTCTTCAGATACAACGCTAGATGCCGCTACAACTAGCCAATTGTATAACACTTAGCAGTGATACGAATCAACTGCGTCTCCACTGTACACACAATGACGATGAGGAAAACTCTGTTTGTTTGTGTATCTTTGTTTACGTTGCGTCCATTCATTGATGCTCTGCTAATGATCTCTCGCTAAGGTCATTGGTTTTTTTATTACTACGTACTTTGTACGCAGGGTGACATAGTATCCAAGCGTGTAGATAGATCTGTAGTTATCATCTAGCTAGGCTAATAGTACGCTGTGGTCACTTTAGTGCGATAATTGACCCTTTGCAGAATGATAGTTACAGCTAGATAGCAGGCTTATTTATATTATCTTTTGTGTGGTCAAGCATAGTGAAATTCTAAGTTGTCTGGGATGGTCGCATATGTGGTTGCACAAGCTAGAATTAAATACGAATTAGAACTCAATCATCTCCAGTGACCGTTAAACAAGACAAACCACACCACAAAGAGTGACACATTTCGTGAGATGAGTTTTGTGGGTGCCTAACCAATCGCAAACAAAGAACATGTTATAAAATAAGGACCTTATATCCTCTTTAAATAAAACAGAAAATAATAATCTCAGAAAGGTAGCAAATATTCCTGCAAGGGGCTGAATAAAACAAATTGTAGCCCATATGTCTTTACAGCGAGAGTGGGTGTTAGTATATTTACAGACGCCGCTACGGTTCCTCCGGTAGATAAACATAGGGCTATCGATTTTATAGAGCCCAATGCGACCGAGTGCAGTGCAATGGCCTTAGCTTCTGGAAACGTGATCGACCCTTGATAGCCTTTAGAAAATTGCATTGAAAACTGTCGCTGCGAAGATGGGGATATACCGCTTTATGCTGCGGTGTTCTTTTCTTGAAATAAGTTGATTGTGGATATGAGAAAATGATTAATATGTTTCGTACGACCACAGCTTGGACCGTTAGGTTGCAGACCTAGTTACATTTCTCACTTTCTCACTTACAGTTCTCACTCAACGAATGCCATCTATTGCTTCATGTGATGAAGGGGAAAAAAATTGATTAAACTAAATTGGCTTATCCAATTCTTTGCCTGATCCGGTTCAAGAGATCCCCGGGGGCGACCATTATCAGCGGGCGCGTTGTCAATAAACATTATCTGTACAATAACATTAGCGTCGCCCGCCTAGCTGATGCTCGATCCAATAGTCACGTCAATGAATATTGTTATATAAAATAATGAAGTAACCAACACGGATTTGGGCCAACTAGTTTTTGACTCCCAGTCGCTTCAAGATTGCTTATTAAGGGTCTTTTGTTGCGCGCAGTTGACGCTCTTCAAGTGTTGCAAGCAGTCCATTGAGCAGTTAGCAAAAGTAAACAGCGTACGACTAGATCGCGTTCGCATCCAGATCTAGTTGCGACTGACGCACCTTATCTGAGCATGAAAAAGTTGTTTTGTGCAAAGGCTCGAGTACTCACGACTGTGCCCTGTATAGTGTATGTATATGACCGCTGGATTTATTTGTTCTTGTCTAACATCATGATCGAGTACTCATTAAATCTTCAATCTTCTTCTTCATAATCGTATTGTCCAAAACAACATAATCATAGTACCTAGACGTCTTGACCTATGTCCTAGTAAATCTGTTTAATTGAGTCACTGTTACAGGACTTGTATGAAAAAAAAATACGAAGAAACATTGGGCTTTGCTTTATGAACAATCTAATTTGAATCATCTTTGAGTTTAGGTTGTCACTCAAAATGTTTGACTACCCGTTAAGCATGCGAACTTCTGCCAACAAAGCTTCCAGCAACTAGCGAGGGCTGTCAAACAAGCGGTAAACACGGAGCGGTCAAAGGTATTTGTAACACAATGCGGGAGCCGGGAGCGACCGGCAGGTCACAACAAATCAATAACAGACTTGTTTACATCGCGCAACGTACCGTAAAGTACCGCTACTGAACAAGACTCATGACATAGTTTCTTATACACGCCAATTGGTCCTTGGATACAAACATCTATTACCCTAGAGTATATGAAGACTCATATTGCTATTATTCTATCGTAATAGTCAATGGGTATTTTGAAAAGACGAAGCCGATGGATGATACCAACAATATTTTATTTAATTTTTCGAATAATAATGATAATCCTTAACAACGACCGATCGAATAATAATTTTGCTACTCGAAAATAACATGTACCGAAATACCTGTACGAAATCTAGATTTTTCAATTCACAGACATTCAAGATATCGTCAAAACAAAGGCGTTAAGCACTTTTAGAGGTGATCTTTGAGATAATGATGTTTCTTACGTTTGGATAAAGAAAAGCCTATCACATTATACTTTTTGTGTGCCTATTGTTGAAAATGTACGATTTCCTGACCTACGCCAACGGACATTGATGAGCATCGTGGAGTCATTGTAGAAAATTGCTAGACCTTAACCACAAGATGATTAAATGTACCTATTAACCTAGCGATCTAAATGCGCCACAGTGAAATGGTCACTCACTCAGTGGAACCACTCATTCGAAGGCAGTACAGTATTATAATGATACTAGATTTTCTAGCATTCTCTTCTCTCCTAACTCACAAACCGTGTCCCGGACTACGCGACACATTACACGTTTGACAAAATGAAATACTAAATATTTAGCTGGATGAAATGATCTTAGTAACAAGCTAGGTGAATTTGGCGCTTTGTATCTTTATACATTTCCAGTCAGACCTAAAATCAGACACATGTCATGTCATCCGCCAGACGCATTTAAATTCCATCACTTCAGTGTCGTACTGTCGGCTGTCATAGCCAACAAGTCGGTGAACATTCATAATAAGCACAAGCGTCAAAATTGAAGCAGCTCGTATTCAGAACACGTCCACAACCAACAGGTCAACAGGAACATCAAAGTAGACTGAAAATATGCTGTAAACCTCAACACATAAGGTAGAAATTCGAATGGGGCCGCCGCAGACGGAGTATCGATCGCCGATTTCCCAGCAAAACTCGAGGCGTCCTTCACCCCGTGCCCTTTCTGGTATAAACCGTCCGATTTTCGGGTGATCTTGTATGTAGGGTGTAGGAAGTGGCTCGGGTACCTTCGTGCATCGTCGGATGAGTTATATATGTTTTCATATTATTAGGCGAACGTCCGGTGAAAATAGCAAAACGGTAATTCTGAGCTTGTCTAGGTCAGGCGGGAGACTGTCAACACGCTGTCAGGTTCTGTCAGTCATCACGTCTCTTGGAACTACTGACGAAGTAAACAGAATGAGAAAATAGTCATCGTGATGATGTTATATTTTTTGTTGACATCGGATGAATCATGAGATAAAATTGTCGCGACACTAGGCGGCGCAACCTCTGGCGATGTCGATGCCTATGAGCTTATTATTTGGTAATGTGGCAAACTTCCATAGTTTGACGCGTAATCACAGATCCAGCCTGCCGTAAGAAAATATTAATTAAATCAAGCTACATGTTGGAATATCAGTTAACTCACTGTATGTACTATATTTTATAGAATGACTGACGGCGGACAGAACACTCACTCTCATCACATTTTGGCACATCTCCCGAACTTTCCAGCACACTTGCAGGAAGACTATAATAAAATAAGACAGTATCTCCATTCTCTTATTGTGTGGAGATCTAATACTCCTCATGGATTGGTCAAGTAGCTTTCTTAGCTAGTAAACAAATGATTTTTTTTATTAACGAAGCTACAACATTGAGTAACTAACTATACACGTAAGTACAAATCGTACTTATTTCCGATTCTAGTTATGTAAACGTGCGAAGCTGGCGAAATATGGAGCCGGGCGACGACGTCATCACAGAACGGGTGGGAAGTGGTGGGAAGTCACAGGTAGACATGGAAAAATCGTTAATAACAACATTGCCGTCTTATACTCGACGTCTTAAAAGCTGCGAATATTAAATGAGACAGGAAATAATAAAATAACCGTTCCGTGTATAAGAATTTATACCGTCCGACAAAATGCAAGTAGATAAGAGAAAGTAAGTAGTGAAAAGGAGGAGCAAATATGGTCATGTTGAAATCAATTGAATTGACTGATGATGTAATAAAAGCTTGAATTATAAGTGCTGGAGACCCCGTTTTCCTATAGCTCATGACCAAGCTAAACTTCTTTGGGCACGGGTCACGAGAAGTTCCTAAATTAATAAACGACCAAGAGTTTTTCATATGGATATATCAATTATACTTGATGGAACTAGCCGATGCTTGGCGGAAATCCATTGCTAAGCAAACCATGGGCTCATTCGTAGCCCTCATTCGTAGCCAGCCGTCCTGAGGATGCCTATTTTAGATGCGAAACACGTGTCGAATACTTTTTTAGATTCGCTTCGTATCGCGGAGAATTGTATATTAATTAGGTCCCGACACTCATAACAGACAGATTCTCGTAAACATCATAGAGGAGTTCGGTTTTGTAGGCTTTTTTAATTATCAATCAACTTGTTTGGTTTGTTACCCTGTTAAAATATTTTGCAATTTTATTGTTACACCTAACGTACTTACATCAGAAAAAATAATGGATTTTTACACACATAATATTTCCATAGCATTTGGTGGGGTAAGATAACCAAAACAATAACATCAACCACGTCATAACATTACGCAGTGGCACTTACGACTCTGAGTCCCAATGAACTTTTTTAGCCCGTGAAAACATTGCTTTGGTAGGTAAGTAGCTAAAACATTCTACTTTTTTTACGAATTCGCGCCATCGACTGTCCTAACATCGCGAGACTATTCAAACGACCCATAAAAGCGGTGAATGCGCGGAATCAAATTGTGAATGCATGGCAATAAAACGGCGTTGGCAACAGGATACCGAGGTCGAGGGATGAGGCGGGGAGGGGGGTGACGTCACCCGGTCGTCGCCCCACCAAGGTCGCGCCCCCCCAAAGACAATGCCTCCCTTAAGGCCCAACGCTCACTGTCAGAAGAATAACGCAAAAGATTATTAAGTCCTGACTAGTTTTCGAAGACATTCAAGGTAACTGCTAGACGAACTCTACTAAGCGCGACCAGCACCATGGCACTGATCTCGTTTTACAGTTCTATTGCCGTTAGTTAAAGACCGCCAACCTTTTACTTTATCAAACGTAATATAGTACTGCGCACAAGTTTTGCTTTGCACAGTACTATATGACGTTTGGTAAAGTTATATAACGTCTATAAATTCGGGGGTAAGTGTTTTTGTCAGTAAGCGTTAGACCTTGAACACGGCCTTCCAGAGCGAGCACCGCGCGACAGCAATTGGTACTCTTTTTTGCGTACAAAAGAGCTTGTTACCCACGAAATTTATACTATTCGGATGTAAATGCGAGTCGCGATAGCTCGACCCTGAAAGCGGGCATGAAGTTCGAATTAGGGTTGCCGTTATACATATAAAGATGCGAAACACGCTATACGTATCCGTTTTAAATGGCAATTGACAAATCAATATCAATATTCGCAGTCGCACGGCCCGTGCTTTCAAGCCATCAACATCATTGACACCTTTTAATTGACTATTCATAAGATCTTAAGGAACCTTGGTTGCGATCATCATTACATCGCCGTTTTTGGAGCGGAGTGGCCAAGAAGTCTGGGATAGCATTGCCTTCACAAACCTTGATATTGACAAGAAAGTGACGAGAATATATTGCTTATCAAAATCATCGATTACCCTATAAACGTCTGTTTACGCAGTTACTTAACGTGTTGTGGGACGCCGGCTGGAGGTCGCGCCGGCCGGGCCGGTGCGACAGCCCGGTCTACAATACAAATGCTGAAAATTTAATTCTGTATGTTCTGACTGCATAGGTAAACAGGACTTCACATTACAATTTGTAAAAAGTGGTCACCAGCGTGCTTTTTATACCTACCCACCGAACAAACAAAATTTTATTAATCTACGCCATCGAGTACCTATTGGAGTGATGATATCAACGATGACGATCATGCAATCGTACCAATGCATTTTTTCATATTCGCGGACAAAACAGCGAAACTAAGCGAGCATGCAACGTAGGATCTAGGACTCTAATTATTATTGCATACATTCATGATTATCGCACGAAATGAGAATCACGACTTTTTAATCCACAAACCAAATTCTTCGATTGGAATCACACGATGTTTTATCCAAACCTTGAGCTGTCCGATAACATCTGTTTACATAACAATATAATACTTAAGTGAACTTATTTCGAAGGTATATTGTTATTTACATACAAACGGAATTGGGTGCGTGTTCCTACGTCACATCTATTTCTAGAACTGATCAGGCGCATGTCTATGTGTGGGGTGACGTCATGAGTGCCAACGTCACGCCAAGTGTGTCAATGTGATTCAGAAATTAAAATCGCTTCATTAGTTTAGTGGTTAGTCAAGCTACAGTCGCACGGGTCCCTCGGTGATGGTTTAGTAGGAATCGGAATTACTGCATCACTTGCTGGTTCGTATGTTTTGAATCGATTCTCGGGCGAGGTGAAATGCAATGGAGGATTTTCCTTAACATGACTGCGTAGCTAGAGGTACTGACTGTCTATAAATAATGAGCTGTAGGGTAACCGCTGATCACTTAGGAGCCTGTCGAATGATCATGCGTCATCTCCGCCGGCACTGTGCGTGTCGACGTCACGTCGGGACATACGTCATCACGTATCCCCTGCCTGAATGTTAATTTCTGTTCATTTATGGAAACACTTGTATACGTTGTATTTACTTCACCCTTGATGATTGTTTGCTGTCTAGACTTCTAATACCTCATGTCACCACTGGTATATTCGCGAATGACAACACAGACTATACATTATGAGTTTTTTTTTATTTATGTAATACAGCAGGTACCTATGAATCGTCAATAATGTTAGGCTACGAATTTACCGCCCGTTCGCAATGCCGTTCCTATGGAGAAGAACGTGCAAGAAACTCTATGGCTGTTCTTTTTAACCGATAGAAAAGGAGGAGGTTCTCAATTCGATTGCATTTTTCATAAAGTTATTCATTTAGTGCAATACATTGGTATGGGTATGTGAGAACAATGTAGGAACAGTTAGCCAGGTTTGAGGAGGAAGTTAAAAAGTACGAACTCGGTATAAATTACAAAGAACCTGCACATACTGTCTGCAAAATAATCTGACGTCATAATTGAATATTGAATACTAGATAATATGTTTGTGCCGCAATTGGAAGTAACGCCGCTCGTTTCCTACGTTCCTTTACTTGGAGTCACTTCAGCACCACTTATATGGCCCGAAGATCGTCATTGTCGGTTGCGGGCGCCAATGAGTCATAGTATACATTGGGCACATTTATGTTTTAAAATCACAACGATAGATGGCGGTGATTATAGTAGAAAACCTCAAATCAATTCACCTGGATTTGTGAGTTTAAATACCGGGTCAATACGTATACACAATCCATATTTAAACCGGGAAATAGAAAGGCTACCCGGGATGATAAAATAAATGAAGTCCACGCGTACGAAGTCATGGGCTCAGTCTATGAGAAAGGGAAACGTTTATTGGGTTCAAAAGGGACATAAAAATACAGTAGCATTTGAGTGTGACCAGGCATTGTATGCCGTATTATTAAATTTCATACTTATACCAGCAGTTATATTTTTATAGGTATTCAACAAAAGAAAGTCCACGCGATATGCTGTCCAACAAAAAATATTTGACCCGGTTTCCGGCGTCCGCATTGGCATACACCAAGACGACCGGACATTTGTGAATGGATGACGTAAAAATCGTATCCATTATCATTGTTGACGGCGGTAACACAGATACACAATTTTACATTCATCTTTATTGAATAATACCGGCTACGAACGCACAGTATTAACTTGCGCGGGTTTGCCCCCCTCATGCCTACTACCATTGTGTAAAGAGAGGAGAGATTTTTCGTTTGAATGATTGCCGGCATCTTTTTGTTTTGTGCTTTTTATAGAAATATCCAAAATACATCTCAAACTGGTCGTTATATAGTATATGTGGCAAATGGCCGAAATTCGGACACAATATAAAGATGAAAGAAGGATGGCCAATAAAAAATATTATAAAAGTACCTATTTTATATCTTATGTATGTGGCATGACGTCAGTGTTCGTGAGTCAGTGTGTCTGGCACGTGGAGCCCGTCCTGTCGAGGGCCTTGGGGCACAATAGTGCTAAATTACACTGAATTATTGTGGCTCCAAAAATATCAGTTCGCCACGAAATGGCTGTCTAAATATTGCTAGGCTTCGTACGCTATCTATGTTTATGAAAACCGGTTGCTTTGGTGAACTTGTTCACACGTTAGTTTGTTTTGTTGATAATTCTGATTCCCGTTAGCGATTGGTACGACTAAGAACATAAAATAAATAAGATAGTAACAGGTTTGTAATAAACAATGATAGAAATAATCTCATTTGGAAAGCTAACTATCCAATATTGTAAATACGTACAATCGTAAAGACACAAGATCTTTTGTAGATGCTGGTATAGTGTAGTCGATACCTAACACCAAATATGACTAAGCTCCTATCACAGAGCTCGCAATACAAACTGAAAATTCGCTAGTCACTCTGACCGGCGAAAAACTACTTCGCTAAATCCTTTCTCCGCCGAATTTTGATTCCCCCATCGTAATTGAACCACTACCCAAATTATTCACATATGTCAGCCTAAATCAAACCGCACTTAACCCTCATTCCATAACCATAAAACCAAGCCCCATGTCTTCAACCGGCAAACTTTAAAGGCCCAGAAGGACATAAAAAACAGCAAGATTCCGCCGAAAGGCTGAGCAAACTCCACAGATAGTCATGTGCTTCCAGACAGACTGATTGATAATAGGATCTGTTGCTACCCAAGATTCACTCAGTGCAATAGCAACTTTAAGACGCTGAAAGTACAATTGCGATTCGATTAAATTGTACGCGTGTGTTCCTTAAGATGCTGTTTAATGCCAAAGGAAATGAAACTTTAAAGTAAAGAGATGTGATCACATTTGACTGTGCTCGTTGATATGGTCTACTTTGCCTGAGCATGCGACTCGGTAATACGTCAACGCGGCGGGACTTGTAACAAGTATTATGTTAAATGTTCGTGTAAATACGTAGGCGCTGTCATATTGATTTCACATCGTTCAGATTTAATAAATGGGACATCATGAAATAGGTCTCGCTAAACTCCAATATGGTTATCGAATTTAAAAATAAAGTTAATAAGTGACATTCAAACGTGTACAACTGTAAAAGATGAAGTTCCAGGTGAAATAATCAAACGAAACGAATAAATGCTATGATATAATATATTAAATTATTGATACATTTCAAAGCAATCGATCCTCTAAGACTGTTGTAATAATGTTTTAAACATTTCCCAAACCGCGTGTCAATAAACACACCTGAACACGAGAACACGTTGCAAGTACTTCCAATAAGTCCATTTGGACATAAAACTAAAAATGCGACAATCCGGCCGATCCGTCACTGGGCCCATTTCATCTACAAGGTAGCGCTTCGGCCAAGTGTGGAATAATAAAAACACAATGTTTAGCCCCATGCAGACATTAGTCGGGGCAATAAAGCCACCGCGTGGCGTCATCTCGTCTCGGGGATCAGTGACCTCACTCGCAAAAGCCATGGTGGATAAAGAATGCGTAAATTCCGACGGTGGTATTTTATTTAGTATGCCGTAAGCAGACGCAAAATATTTTGTCGTAATATTTGCTTACAATAAAGTTAGGGGTTTTTTTTATAAAGGATTAAATGTTAACAATCTAAAATGATGTAGGACACATTTACCTATCCATCACTGAACAACCAAGAACTGAAACTTGGCAATCATTCAAAACAAGCCAATAGCATCAATCAACAAGAGAAGACATTCCTTTATGCGCCTAAAAACCTTTGTAAACAAATCGTGCAGCAAGGAGGCGGCAACAGAAATAGGCCGTCGCGCATCTCTGGCGTCTCACTGACGGACATGACTGTATTTTTGGATGTGCACAGTTGCCAATGACACACTAGATGTATACACAATGAACATCTGATACACGCTTGTGGAGTGAACAGCATTGTTCGCACTGGTAACTTTGTCTTAACATTGGTGTTAGCTTTTTAGAAATGAAAATCATATTCGAATTGGTATTTATGGTTAAAGATCCTTTTTAAGTTTGTACTATTATGGTTTTAATACTAACAGGCTGAAAAGGCATAGAAAGTATGTAAGCGTTACGACTCTTAAATTAAGCAGTATTCTCGGAGTCTGATCTTCAAGAGGCGATATAGAACCAGTAAAGACGAAAGGCAACAATACATGCCATAAGTCTCGTATCATTTTGAGCGCCAAATTTGACACAATGATTCATCCTGCAACAAATCAGTGGTAATTAAAAAAAACGTGACAATCTGTTCAAAATGAACCGAGCAAAATTAAGATTATTTTTCGCAAAGCTCCGGATTGGACTACAGGCAAAAACGGCAAAATGACGACGATCAACGCTCTGATGACATAACCACTAGATAATATACTATATCTAAAAAAATGGTTGTAGCATCGCCCTCTCGTTTATTCATATTTTACAACCACAGTAGAGTGGTACCTTTGACCTCCACCTATTTATCTACCATTTTCTGCATTTATGGCTGGTTTATAATATCGGCTATATCATTAACACTGATTCATCACTAGCATTCCAAATTGAAGATTTTAAAGGCATTTGCCGGAATAACCATTTGTGAAACTGATAATTATTATTGATATTAGTTGGTTAGAGCGTCGATGCCAGGCAAAAGTCGATGTTGATGATGTTGATGCAAGTGACCCGGCTGACTGAACCGAACAGCTACCACCAATCATCGAAGAGTGCGATTCGGTCATTGCATTAGATGCAGAAGGTACATTCAATTCACGGGTTCTGCTAAAATTTTCATTTTATTTTTCCGTGTGCAACCAGCAAGTTGTTAAGTCGGCTGCAAGTCTTTGACTGTCAAAGCGCAGCGTGTATTACCGTATTGTACCGCTTCATTGTTGTAATATCGGTCACGGTTCGTGTTCCTTTCTCGCTGTGCACCGTATTAATTATTGCATTATTGTCTCGAGTGGCGATGCGTCTGATATTTTAATGGGAATGTTAATTACCTACCTAAATCGGCCTGTAGAATGTAAATTTTTAGGTGACGCATCAATTGCCTTTTGTTAGTGGTGAGTGTGGTCTTGGATATGCACAAATAGTTGTATAGTTCTCTAGCTTACAGGTATTAAATAGAAACGCGGGGACATGCAATTTCAATGCTTCCAATGGATAGCTAAAGGGTGTCCAGTAGCGAGACGTTTGCTTTGTTTTGATCAGAGAGATCTATAAGCCTGCATCAATTCTTGCATCCACCAGGCATTGTATTCTTATCCTATCCTTACACAGCTATTTCATCAACATACGACAAAAACATCAATCTGGGACAGACGGACAACTACCAACAGACTTCCTCACATTTAAACTTAGGCATGTTTGAATTAGATCTAGAACATGTCTGGGAAACATTGATAACATTATTTACCTAATTAATACCTAATGTTAAAAAGTGGAACGAGAAATCTGTAACAGATCGCGCGGAGAGTTTTGCTTATCGATAAATACAAACAAGGCATTGTTTATCGGACTTAGATTAGAGGCGAGTAGATGTAGGCCAAGATAAAATGTATCAACATGGAAAATGGTAATTGAGTACATACAAAAATAATGCTGTACTATGGCATGTATCATTTTACAATTTCGAGGGCTGGCAACGAGGTGACGGGTGCGATGCACCCTACCCGCGACCGGTATAATGTCGCCAGGTCTATTTGCTCGCGAGCGGTCCGCGCAAGCGACCCGCTCGCAGAGCGTGCGTGGGTGCACGTTCCGAAGCATTCATCGACATCTAGGGTGGTAAACTATCGCCTAAGCCTTAATGCCTCGAATGACTGTATCGAAGTAACTAATACATTTAAGTGTTTCTATAACCTCACAAGGTCATTCATAAAAGGAGACCTCCTTAAATTATCTAAATAAGCTCTTTAAATTTAATTTTTGTTTTAATTTTAAATTTAATTATGGCTTATTATACATACAAGAACATAAGCAGTATTTCCGATTACGTGTGTATTGATAAAATATATCGCAGCACATAGACTCATTGATATTTCTGCAGTAACCCTTAGCAATATTTAGGTATGTACTAAAACATTAACTGATTATAACATAATATATTTTCAGTTCAGGATATGTCTTTATCTTTTTCTGTCGCGTGGAATATGAACGAGACAGTGGCATAATAGTGTAGTACGAAAGAGAGGCACGATAATCAACACAGCAGACGTCGAAGAACACACAGTGTTGTTTATTTCCACACAACGAGCTCGTGATCTTGGACTTTGAGCACCTATACGTTTTAAAACGGCGTCGACCTAAAAGTATGTAAATATTTGAGGGTTGAACCAGATCAAATCCGATTCCATTAATTTGATCGCTGGAAGGATTTCTGAAATATTAACTTCATAAATCCCATGTCAATACATTATCTTACGGTGGCTATTTTGACATATTGCGTATATGATACGATGGAACACTAAATGCTGCTACTAATAACTTGATAAAGTTCATAATACCTAGATGAACATTAAAGTATTCACAGATGAAGGAAAATAGAGGCTACATACAATAAACGATGCATTAGGTGTTTCGGTAGTGCCAGACAGAGACCAAATATAGTAAGGCTATGGACAAAACAAACAGACGGGGTGCGGCCAGCAACGGCTAAGTATTGGGCATCTGAAGGTAATACATTTGTACTAACTGCTCCGAATGACAGATAGTTGCTGTGAATTATTTAAGAGTGTGCTTTAACAGTATTTATCTAGTTTCTTAAAATCTCAGGGGAATTTAGGAAGTAGTCCATGTTTTTTAAGTACACATTTTGATTGGTAAAATTTTGTAGTTTAATTATGCATCAGAGTATTTTTATCCTACAGTTATTGCCACTGTCCTCGATTGTAGAAGCCTAATTACTCTTCATATTTGTAATACTAATACATACAGGTAGGTAGAGTAACAAACAAGTAAGTAAATTACAATTTTTCGAATGCTCTTAAAAACATTTCTAGGGACGAAACTTTGGCTCAGCAGAAGCGACATGGAAGAAATTTCTCAAGTCAAGAGCAACTAACACAGCTTTAAATATTCAACAGCAATAAGCATCGGATAAATATTGCATCTCGAGGACAAATATTTGGGGCCTATGTCTTCAAAACAGTAATGGTAAATTGCGCAACATCGGAAAACTTTGTGTGACACGTTCTGTGGTCAGTTGTATGTGAAGTTGAGAGTGTTTCACGCACGCAAGATTTATGTCCTATTGAAAATGAAGCGAGAAGATATCGATCCATCGATAAAGCCCATATCATGTACGTCGAGTCGAGCTAATCATTTTAAGTTTTATATGACAGACCTACTGCGAATGCCATAATGGCAATAATAAAGTACCGCAGTGTTATCAACACATTTCTTGGTAGTTTCCATCATACGAGGCATGTAAATCGTCATGAAACTGACACTGATGGCCAAAATTGATTCTTAAATATTATAAACAAAGCTTTATTCCACAAAATCCACACGACAGACGGTCATACAAGCATTAAACATTATCTCTAACGCGTAGCAGGTCGCCAAACCTGTATTTAATGATAAATAAAATACAGCCACAGCACCAGAATATTTTCAACCTAATCATATAGACAATATAGTCCAATATACTTTATACGACGTGTAACCAAGTAACCTTCAGAAGTTATGCGAATGCAGACCGATTAGGAGTCGTCAAAACAAATAGAATTTTAAAAGGTATCAAAATAGAGTGACATAATTCGAGAGCGGGTGATACGATTATAATTATGAAATCGGTTATTTATATAACAGTGATCTCAGACGGTGTAGCTGGCATTTGAGGGATTAGGCATTAATCGATTGTGAAAAGATTATATCAATTCGCTCAGCCCCGATTTTTCTAGTAGACATCTAAAAATATGTTTGTACCTATCGAAACACGAAGGGATTCGAATTAATCAAGCAGCGTAATGAGGACTAAATAATAGTTTTTGTTTCTCTATCCAGCTAGTTGCCTAAAAATGTAAACGCATCCTAAGTAGTGCTAAGGATAGTTCGGCCAACAAAGGTGCTACTCGTATAATGGGAACAGCAGAAAAAAACCATGAATTAACACTATGCAATAACAGACGAATCAAGAATCAAGCTTTGCCGTTTTGAAGTTAAAAAAAAATCTCCTTTATGCCTTCAATAAGGCTCCTGTATCAAGAACTCCGTATCACAGGTTATTATAAAGTACGCGATGATCAGCGCTTGTTTACCAATAGTCGCGGTGTCATTGCGCAAGCGATCGTTGGCACTGGACCGCGTGCGTCGACGACCCCACGCCGTACGCGATGCGCGAAACATACGTGAGCGTACCACGAGCTGGCACGATGAAGTCTAACCGCATGCAAGTGCAGGACCTACCTGCATATTATATTGTTGTACAATAAGCCTCCACAACACGTCGTCTTGAACGGCAACAACAACTCCCTGGAAAACTACATTGACCTTCAAGAAATACCGAATGCACTTCATGTATGCCTCATGTCTGGGCTTATTATAAAATAACACTAAAAACAATTCAATCCAATACCAAAGGTCGTATAAATTATGATAATATATACAAGTTAATGGCAATAACGGCGGCTATTGACGGGACGGGAGTTAATTATCAACATTGCACAAGAGAAAAAATAAAGTAACCCGATATATTAATTAAGGAACGCTACTTCGTGGAAAGAAACGGCACACGATAAATATTTATCAAGATATCGCTAACGTTTGATAAATTTGACTGACGCTGATAGCTATACTTTTGTGTTGCGATTACATCTCTATAAAAACTTACTGATTACTATATACTTGCAGTAAACATATATTAACAATATGAAAATAATGCTATAGAGGCGAATAAACTCACCAAACTCAAACCATGGCTACATTTCCTATTAATGTCTACCGTGGTCTTGCAGCCTATTGGCATTTAAACCAAGGACCAAATTACCATAATGCCGGGTATTATTAAAGGAGACCCAAAGCAGAGAAACCACAACAGCTTAAATAATCATAAAAATGTTATCTAATCGTCAATATAGATTTGTCATATATTCAGCATCAATTAACGCGATCCAACTAAAAAAAGCTTTAGAATGTGTGCGAACAAATTTAACCAGTTGGAAGCGGTGTGAAAAGCGACGCACGCTATTGTTGTGCAGAACGCAGACTCGTGTAAAGGTTGTTACGTAAAGCGGAGACGCACTAACAAACAGCTCGTCTAACACGTACATAAAGAGTAAGTATTTATTTTATAGTGTCTATTGTGCAGACATCGATCGCGTCTAAAACCTTGTTGAGGACAACGTACCATAATGATCTTTGATCCATGGATGTTCCCAAATAAACTGTGGCTATTCTTTACAAGATCACCCTAAGTAGGCCTACATTCTAGCACACAACAACAAAGAGACCTAAACCCTTGTCCCAAAATGGTATAGCAATTCATGACAATGCAACAAGTCAATACGTACAAATTTTCCACATGGATTTTACAATCTCAAACATTTAGGTTACGGAAAAATCTCTCATAAAATTGCCCAGTCTTAGAGCAGATAGAGTCACAGACTTGACTCAGTAAAGCTAAATAGAGAGATATACTAGATAGATAAAGTCTCTACTTTATCTATCTAATCTAGGAAGAACAGATTCTAAAATAGGTGGTCGATGACTTAAACCTGAAACTTATTTGGTGTAGATCATACATCAGATCATAAGATGTACTTATAAAATGCACTTTATATTATCGTAAACCATAACAACTAGTAGGCATCTATCTCTAGTCAAATCCTTACTCAAATCATACTGATACAACAGAAAAATAAAAAAAAGTGAAGTACAGAAACAGCCCTTAAAAGTAACGCAAATAACATCCCTTTATTACTTATAATGGTAGATTAAAACAGAAAAACCAAATGTAGCCAAGTTTATCGACTAACAGGAAAATGTTAGCAAAAACAATGAATGACTCATAGCATAATCAGCGTAAGACACAATGTGCTTTCACTTTTAGAGCTATGCACCTGGCATCCGATTTGTGAATCTGAGACGTTTTCCTGGTACGTACTTAGGTATTTAAAATGGAACCTGCACTCAAGCAAAATACTTTATAAAACCATGAATCAGTGAACTAAGCTCGACGGGTACCTAACTCAGAAAACAAAATTCTAAACGCTTCCACGAAAACTTAATTACAAAAAAGTTTTAATATGATGAAAAACCGTGTAACCGTTCTATGCATAACCCACAAGCTTCCAACGACTTCGCCCAATAGAGAGGCTAGACAGCCGCCGGCCTAGTCGATAAACAGCCAATATTATAAGTTTGTCGGCCAAGCTAATCAGAGCACAAGAACCTAAAACTATGTTGATATACAATAGTCACGTGTGTGCGTAAGTGCAAGGCCGCCCCGGCCACGATAGAACACATGTGACACAGATACTTCGCCACGAATAAGGTGCAGCCAAACGTAGACCAAGCCCAAGTCCTATAACTTAGAAACTTTATTCTGGTAGTAATATTATATCTTTTGTGTCTTGTTTGTGAGGATTGGTTTAGTCTTTGATTTTACGATTGAGAATGAGTCAAGAGATAGTAGGTATAATAGAATCAGACCATCATTTACCAGCTGCAAGCATATCTGTCAAATTGAAATGAATCTTTCTTGGGAGTCAAAAGTCTAAACCTTAATGTTTTGAGGCAACTAAAGTTATTGATATTCGAATTGGCATCAAAAACTATGTTGCTAGTGATTAATTTCCAATCGTATCGTAATTTAAAATCGTATTGGATTCAGGATGCAGATTCTTCTTAATATGAATACAATAAGTTAATGCAACATTCACTTCTATTGCTTTCATCTGGCTTAAAACAAAACTGAAATTGGCTTCTGAGTCACACGCACACAGCAAAACAAACATACATGTATCAACAAGTAAGTAGTATTGTAGTTTAGATTTACTAGCTTAGTCATGATTACAGAGAAATTTCGCAACTAGCGTGCAGTAAAATTGATTTGTCGAAGGAAAATAAGCGGGAGGTCAATATATTGTCGTCTTTCAACATTTATTTAAGCACAATACAAATAGACCAATAATGTACTACAGACTGCTGAGTCAGTGGTCACAGATTCAATCTATACTGCTAGGTTTATTCAGATAGAACAGTTTTAAGTTGGGTTATCCGGAATCATTTAATTATTGTCATTTAGTGTCTCCACTGGGCTGTTTATTTAAATATCATTGCAACCCTAAAGTAACTGTTATCACATCCTGCGGTTAATTATTGCCAGGCCATAAGTAATTACGACTATTGGACCAATCAAGCAGTCTCATGGGTAGACTAGGACTAAAGTGGTCTGGTGAGTCACAAGACTCATAAGTGATATAAATCCTATCTGCTCAAAGATCAGCAGTTGTGACCTGTATGCAAATTTTAGGACTTAGCACACACCCAGCAGATTTAGAGACACTATGATTAAATACAAAACTCTGGTGGAGGAATCGCTGTCACATCTATGATGTAAATTAGAATGTAGAGAATAAGTATCACAACAATAGTTGCATACATATTCATACCATACAGAACACAAACAGCAGATAGACAAAACAGTTGAATGTTCAGCAATGACAAAATGTTATGAGTATTGAGAACAAGTTGCTTGCACTATTATGCTAATCACTGATAGATAATTAGCTATTTATAACTTACACACTAGGTCACCACTCTTGGTAGATTTTATGATTGCATAGTTGGACAATAGTGACTAGTCTAAGTCTAACTAGAGATTTAAACCTATTATAATGGATAGGTTAAAAATAATATCAAGTGGATACCTAGGAGATTATCCAAATAAAACCTATATTAATCAACTTCATAAACCATTAAACCACTTCTACTGTAATCAACTGGTTTATTGTACTATTATACTTGCAAATTCATTTAATTTTGTAGAACTGAATAAGCACCACAATGTAGCAGAACATGAAATCTAGTAAATTATTTTTCCTCTTTGTTCTACTCAGAGCACTGGAAAGCTCTTGCCCATTAAAGGTTTGACTTGTAGTAATCATGTTTCTAAGTAGTTAGTACTCTAATTACTAATATAACACTTTTTAAAAAACATAGTGATGAGTGTGGAATGGGTAATGGCTTCCGGAATAGGTAGTTTTACTCCAAAATATCAACAGTTTAAGAATAGTCTGGGCACATTTCTTAACTGAAATTATAAAACCTTGTAAAGAACAAGAAAATCCAGGCATCTTGCGAGCGTATCAACTGCTTGCCTTATAATAAATAATAATATATTTATTTGGGTGTAGTTCTTGTTCAGATAAAATACCTAATTTAAATTAATATTTTACAGAATTCCTCTGGTATTTCCGTACATAGTTTGATAATGAATTTTAATGTATTGAGTACTGTATTGATAAATAAGAATTATCAAAACTTAATAATACTACAACGGCAATGTTTGAATGTTTATTATTTGATTATGTTAAATCAGCCTAAAATATTAATTTAAATTAAGGAAAATATATGTTAAATATGACCCCAATTGACAGAGTAGGTAGGTATTAACTGCCTGGATAGTATGAATATGAATTGTGGCTGATGGAAATTATACTGGCTGGATACTATAGTCTATACGGAGTTGAATAAAATCACGAATTGAATTGAGTGAATATCTGAATAAAATGATAGTTTTGGATGTCTTGTGTTATTATGGTTCAGAACAGATGGTTTCCTGTCAGATACCAAAAAATGGAATCTCAAAACCTCCCAAAAGCTTATATATAGGTCAATATTATAGATAATGTTAAAATAAAAATTTCTATGTATTGCATCATACAACACAAATGTTTTGGATATGCCTTATCAGCCAACATGCAGAGTCCAAAACAGCAGATAACAATTATCAATCTATTCATTACAAACTCAGTGACACAAAAAAATGCAGAAATTTTTGTTTGTTTACCATTTATGATAACATCAATCATTGTTTACAATGACAAGACAAGTCACTATTATAATTATAGTCATAATAGTGACTTATATAAAATAAAATTAAAAATCATGATTAACAAGGAAAATAGAGGTGTTTATATGCAAAATTAAATCCTTTTATGGATGATGGAGTTTTTCATAGCACTACTAAATATACAAAATCACATTTTGAACACCACATGTGTCAACATACTTTATAATATTTTTTTAAACAAAATACAACAGGTGGGTAGAACATAAACAATATGGTTTGTTTACAAACAAGAAGCTGTGTGCACAAAAATGTAGGGCGTATGTGCGTTATCAGGGGTGGCGGATGCGCCGCAAGCGTGACTTACCTTTTGGGCAGCAGCATGGCGGCGGAGCCCTTCCGCTGGAACACGCCGTCCACCAGCACGCCATTCTTGCTGTTGCACGTCAGGTAGAACTCCGGGTGGTCGTAGAACAGTTCGAGGTGCCGCCGCGATATAAAGCTAGAGTGTCCCATGTTAACGTCCACCTGTCCCCTACTCGAGTTCCGGCCGATGATGACGCGTTTCTGCCGGATCAGGTACTCGAAGTCGCGGCCGTCGAGCCTCGCGATCGCGGTCGGGGCCGGCTCCTGGGCCCACTGCACCTTGGAGGGCGACGGAGGCGCCGACTTGAGCGACAGCAGCGCCCACGCGTCGCTCTCCGTGGCCGAGCTCCGCGAAAACTGAGTCTGGGCCATTGCAGGCGCGCGCGATCCGTATCACCAACGCTGTCCACACGCGGCGCGCGAACGCCTCGCACGAGGGCACATCACAGAACAGCCCCGAGAACCGCCACCGCCGCGACGCGACCCGGATATCCGGAACCTACCGAACCCGTGCCTCTACAATTTTAGGTTACTGACGGGACGCACATGCGCAAAGTTCCTACTTGTGCGGTAAACAACAATTATATAAACCACCACACCACCACGTGATAATAATGTATACATATACCTAGCCCGGAAGAGCGGATCGATACTATAACGCACGGATGTGTCCTATATGAACAAAATATTAACCTTTTGGTTGTTGCACAACTGAATTTTAGCAATTGAACCGAAATTAGACACTAAAGTAAACACGAGGCGAGAACAAAAATAACCAAAAACGTCAGTTCGGCATACGCAGTTTACAAGTTCGCCGCGCCATCTATACAACATAGCAACTAAATTGTAAATAACATGTTTCGTTCTACGCAAGCGTCTAGTGATTGACAACAAATCAACTTGATAAAATTATGCGACATGACTTCATAATATTTATCAATTTTCATTATTTTCTATTAATTGACTTTATTTTATAAATGAGTATGTGTCTACGTAAAGTTATTTCAGAAATGTTCTGAGCAAGTTCATTTTACGTAGACAGTAAAAGTGTAGAACGGAAAAATGTGAATAGCGTAGCGCTATAATAAGAATTGATTAATTGAGTATCGATGGAAGTTATAGTACAAAAGAAAATTATTTTCTATTTTCTAGCTATTAATTAACATACATTCATGGGCTTCGATAAATGCAGATGGACACAATATAGATCGAATACAGATGAGTACTGATGATTATAACGATTAGCAACTTACAAAATGCTCTCTTCACGCTTGACATTGTTGATATTTTTTCGTAGTAATGAGCCACTACTATGTTCATGCTAAGATGTCTGTAGTAATAATAATTAACAAATTAGTACTTATTAATAGCTTTATTCTCCTTTTATGGAGCCATAAATCTGCAGAACCTAAAACCAACGAATGAAGCAAAGCTTGAAATACATTGAAAAGCTATAAAAAATAATAAAATAGAATAATATTCGATGATATGGATAGACCAACGCACAAATTTAAATTAAAAAATATGATATATACTAAAACAGAATCGAACGATTATCGATGCTTTAACTCATTGTTTTACTATGGATTTCGAAGAACAACACTAAGCGAAAATATGCTGACGTCATCGACTTTTTTTAGTTTAGTCTATTGATTGTCTTTATTTGTTGACGTTTTGGATTTTAGAATTTTCTCATTGAACCTGCAACAAGATGTTTTATAAAACTTTGCAGTGAAATCCCTGCAACAGAATAGTTGCGAATAAAAAGCTACAGATTGTACGAGTTTTTCGTTATTCGAAACCGAAGGTGAGTGTAAATTTATTGATCTAACCGCGAAATTCAAATATGTATCCAGTGTAAAAATATTTGGATTTGGACATACTTGGACGGAGCCCCCTGCTTCACTATCTGCTTCACTATTATAGTAGATAAATTGTAAAAGACGTGCACTATTATTTATGTGCAATTGCTAGACCCTACTATTTTAGTACTTTTATTACTGAAATTATTTAGCCCTAGAATTATTTAGTTTAGGTACTGGAACATATTCCGTGACCGAATGCAGTGTTACTTTATAGGTCACAGACTTGTTAAAATTTTCAGACAACATGGCGTGCCCTACAAGTGCATTGTAAAAAACTGGTCTAGCATGTAAACACTCACTCAGGCACACAAATAATATAACTATGTTTAGAACTTCTTTCTTGACCATTTAAAAAGTTTTGTATGTGGTAACATTTTCCAAAATGCAAAATGGGAAATGGCTTCACTTTCACACATCGAAACATCTAAACAAGTCCGTGTTATGGGTATTAAGTTGTCAAAAGAAAATCTAACTAAAATAACCATATACTTAAGTTTATTTTGACTTTTCCTTGCATTGTTTGGAGTAGGTATGTTAGAATTAATACTTGATTTGCACAGTTGGTTGTGATCCTGATTTCTGTACTGAGTTGTATATGGTTGTGTGATGAGCACAAATGTTGGTACACCAGTCAGTTATTTAACATCTTTTTGTAAGTAATTATATACTGAGATCGCCCCAGTTCATTGTTCGGTACTTTATTTGAGGGCGTACAGTAGGTGTTTTTCTGGCAATATTATGATTTTACCCCAAGGTATATGTAAAAACTGAGCATATTTGAATAATAGCAATGATTGTCGAATTGCATGGGGGGCTTAGCCCAACATAATCCTGATCCCCTTTAAGCATGTTGGATACACTCTAATTTTAATTAGCCTCAAGCTGAGCCAAGCTGACACTGATTTGTAAAAATGTAAAATCTTAAATTTCACTCTATTGTAGGTTCTGGAGGAAAACAATATCCTCCTTTGACCTGTTAAAATGTTTGTCACAGTAGCTACCCTTATAATATTTAACAAGTTACATTTGAAATGAAAATGCATAGGTTTTTCAAATTTAGCAATTATTTTATTTTGTAATTAGGAATAGATATTTATCACAGATAAATTATGAAGAGGAAATTAAACATTATAAATCTATACACTGTAATCAATGTACTGAAACTCAGTACAAAAAATATTCATATTTATTTAGTAAAAAATACTAATTGGAATAAAAAGTAAGATCAAATCTCTTCACATTATTTTACATAATCTGTTCACACAAAACAAAAATAACTGTGGCGATTTTATTGATTAATAAAATATAGCACACTCTTAACCTTTTGAGGATTAAAACTTAGGTGTTCTACTGCATGGACCATTTTTTTTACACTTTTTGTAAATATATAGTAGGCCTTCACACATGAATCTTTCGAAAGGCCTTTAATTTCATTAAAAATTTGCTCAACTATCATCCCTATCGAAAAGCAAATTCAACTTGCCGCTGTTAACAGCTGTAGACGAGAGATTAATGCCTACTTTAACGCTACGCAATGTACATGGCAGTAAAGATCTAGCCAGTGAAACACAGCCCGCATGCTATTAAGTGGGGTTACATGTAGTCACATGCCATCTGCATGCACATTCGGTTTCCTCGTAGGAACTCCTAATGTAATCCTATCATCATCGAAAAAGTGTGCTCTCACAGTTATTCTTATTAATGAAACCTGTGGAGTGTCCGGGCTAGAGCACACGTGACTAACGGTACTTAAAGTTCTTTTGCCAACTTGTTCATGTAACTAGTCTGCCTGTGTCAGTAACACACATGTGTATCAGGGCTTTAGTCATCCAACTGAGTCAAACTAGCAACACCCCTGTTGATCCAATGCTTCTGTGGTATATCCGAAGCGAGGGTGATGTACATGACGAAGTTGCTGGAGTGTCCCGTGGTGGCGAGCACGCCCTTCCGCTCGCTCGTCTTGTATATAGGACAGAAGTAGCAGGGGGGCGGGTTGAAGTTAGCGATCATGGCGGGCTGGAACCAGATGATAGGGATCGTGTCGAACAGAATCTTGGGGTAGGACTCGTCCAGCTGCATGGTCTCGCGGTTCCATCTGGCGCCTTCCAGGAATATACCCTGGAGAAATAGTCGAATATTAATGGTACAGCCATAGTATGGTATGTGAACTAATATGATGATGTGGTTCCTCGTAGTTCCTTTTCCTCGCCGTTACCTACGCTTGTCCACAAAGCTTTCGTGGACAAATCCATCTGGTAAAATGTAATAACTCTAATAGTAAAATGTATTTTTTAAGAATTCCATAGCAACAAAAAGACCTGTATCTACTTATTATATGTAGAAATAATGCACCAAATGTACATAATCAACACAGTCATCAATTTAAAAGTTCTGGATGCATAAAAAAATAATTGCCTACTCCTAAAACATAAACAAAATAAAAACAGTGCGAAATTTCCTATAAAACATATTAAACGCACACACATGCACATGCACATCATCACGCTGTCGACTCACCCACACGAACACACTGTGTTCCTGACCTTGGTTGTCCATCTGTTGCGACTGCTGCTTGCAAATCAATGAACATCGGATGTAGTGACAAAAATAACGCACTTTACATGCGGTGAGCTCTCTCGCTGTGATGAGGACATTTCACCCACAAATTTTTATCAAAGATCATTTCTATGTTTACCCTGAGCTTTTTAGATTGACCAAAATGATCCTTTCAATAGTGAAATCACTTTAGTGTAACCAGATTTTAATGGTTGCACGTTTGAAAAGAGTAAAACTCGGCAACTAAAACTTCAGTTTCATAAGGAATTCCAGTAACACCAACCAGAGGAAATTACCAAAAGCACGATTCCGTGGGTAATTTTGGCCGTCTAGGAATCAAATCCTTGACTGCATTATCTGATCATTAAATACTTAGCTGTATAGTTAACATCATATACCAGCTTTTCGTAACATACTACTGTGCATAAACCTTAGTTCGTTCACGCTATGGTTAGCGTCTCTATCCCGTGCTTATCTCATCCAGATCCATCGCAAGGTTATTTTTATATCGTCAACCTAAGTTCCTGCTGGACGAGCATTGTATAGCTTCTGATTTTTAAATATTTAATTTCGTCCTTTGTACCTACCTTACAATATACTCCAAAAGAAGGTTGCACATCGCACTCGGACTCCATACTCGTGATGACGAACTCGAATTGCACCTGGTCGATGGGGATCTTGTTGTGCCGAGAGTAGTTCTGCAGCACGCCGGTCAGAAAAGACTGCGTGAAGTAGAAGCCCGATATCCAGAACACTATTGGGGGGCCTTCGTCTATCCAGTCTTGGAGAAACTTGAGCCTGAATTAGGGTGGAAATAAAATGTCCCATCAGAAATATGGCGTATTACCAGAAGATAGCAGTCATTTGTACGTACGCGTAAAAAAACTGAATACTCCTGTTTCTAAGGTTTCCGTTTAGTCCCTGTTAAAATCATAATTTTGGAAGATAGAAACTAATGCTGATCTATCTTTTTATCTTTCCAGACAAATATGACTGAGCAAGTCCTGGATAAGGAAACATGGCCCCAAGAAGCGGAAGGTGCCATCAACGACATCCGAAAACATGTGAAAACCGCATGCGTGTCACCCCTACTCACTAGCAACAACCAGCGCATCTACATCAATCTGACAACCTTGGAGAATTCCAACTATTGCGTGGAGATGTCAGCGCTGGGGTTCAGAGTCGTGGGGCGTACGTATGACGACACATCCTTGTCTACTATTGAGAATATGAATTATGAGACTCCATACGCGTTGCTTAACAACATCAGCCAAAAGTACAGGGAGTCGTTTGGCGGGGAGCTCATGAACAAACTCTTGGACTTGGCCAAGAACGCGGAGGGTTGAATTTGTACTCGCTAACAGCGGCTTAAGTAGACTTTGTGTAAGAAATTCACAGTTGCAATGTCAATTTCGTAGGGATTGTCACGTTAGCCGCATTTGAACCGTCGAATTTATTAGTGGATGTGTCAAATTTCAACTGTCAGTATTCGCAAGTGCTATAGTAATAAATTGTATGTACCTAAATGTAATGTAAGTCAAATGTTCGGTCGAACTAACGCCCGAAGCCTAACCCAGGTGATGGCTATCTATATAATCAATTCCATTATGGATTTGTTAAGATTTTAGCACACACGATTGTTCAGCTGCTTACACAGCTCACGCGCAAAATTAAACTGGCTGGACCTATAGTTTATTTCTGGGATATCCCGAGCTTCACTGCTCGATCATTTCCGTAGATTACTAGATCATAATAAGTCGTAAATTCTTACGTGTTTCATAGTTCTTCCCAGCCGTTTTCCCAATAAAATTGGGAGTTACTTACGTTATTTACTCAGAGCATTGAGTGTTTTGTATCAATATAGACCATTTTGTTTACTTGAGTCTTGTCGTTAGTTCGTCCGAACACATGTTGCCTCAATGGACTGAAACTTTGTAATTATTGTTTTCATTAAGTATATTATATGAGCATTGAATCTATATTTTATGGAGTGTCTTCTTAGCGTTATCCTGACTGTCAGGATTAATAGTCATAATTGTTGCCGAGCGTTCATGCGAAGAGCTTTTTTGATGTGCGATAAAAATCATAAAGGTGGCATGTTCAGAAAAACTGAGCTATCGGAACGGAGAACGACGAAAACATATATCAATATGATCAATTCACTATTTTAATGCGTAGCATTGAACCTATTCTATTGGGTGTTTTATTCGCCGTCCGTGCTGTTTAATTTAATCGTATCACCGTCGTACGTCCAAAAAGCTATTTTCATGAGAGCTTATTTCTTTAATGTAATCTCTAAAGACTGGACATTTCAGTCATAATCCGGTATTAATAAATCGATCTTAACTATGAGAACGAACACAAGCGCGCTCCTGATATATCGTGATGAATTGAAATGTATAAGTTGGCTTTTAGAGTTGAGATTAATTTATTATTACCGGCCATAGTGTGGTTGTGCCTATTAACGCTTAGTCCCACTTTGTGTGCAATACCTCGTACCTATGCCTACACAGCATTTATATGATACCACAAACTTATTTATTCTAGTTGTCAAACAGGAACTTTCATTTGCTGTTCTGTACTGTACTGTACCGCCTTGACTTTTTGGAATAGATATGTTTGTTGTTTTGCATTTACCAGTACAACTGTCGCCAGACTGAGTACAAACTTGTGTACCTCTGCCGTGATGTTTAGTGGCATGCGACAAATAACTGCGCTTGTGTAACAACCGATAACAAGTATAGCACAACGATAGGGTTCCATTTGGACGTTTTGGGCAAGAAACTATAAATAATTGAGCACTTTAAGTGAGACAAAATCCAATGCAAGACTTACAAGAAAAAGTGAGTCAATTTGAAATAGCCATTGTGAAGCATACATATCATTTGGGGTTGGACACTTTTTCAACCATCATGAAAATTATTGTCTGTCGCATGCAACTACACGTCACCCAACTTTTTAGATTATATTATACACAATAACGTAGTTAATGTGTTTGTGATAGTAAAAATAAAATTGATTTATTGTGTTACTTTCATTTCTAATCCCAACTGGCAAGACATATCCCGGAACATGGGTTCAAAAACTGAACCTCAAAATCTATCTGGAATAGTATCATATAGCATGGGACGGCTAAAATTCATGGTGGATTACTGAAAATTGTATTTGGGATATGTACACAATACTCAGCGCGTACGCAATCGCAGGCTCTACAACTTACCTCGACAAAATGTCGGCGACGTATGACCCTAACGGTTTCATGGAGGGGTAGGACTTGGACATCCAGACCCCGGGCACGATGCCCTTGCCGAAGGCGTTGTTGCACTGCTCCAGCTCGGCGCTCATGATGGCCAGGCCCTGCGCCGCCATGTGCACGCCGTACAGCGTGCGTCGGATCACGATCAGCAGCCGGTTGTAGCGGATCAACTCCTGGATACAGGAATGTAAGGGTGGGAGATGAGAACATTGTAAAAGTGAACCTGGGTGTCTCCGTTGGACACCGCTGTATAGGACCTGGGCCCCATGTCTGCTAACACAATCGATTCATAATCGAACAGCAACCGCATAGTAACTGTCGCTTTTGACAGATATTGTATGGGATATCTGTCAAATGTGACAGTTACTTTGCGGTTGCTGTTCGGCGATTTGTATTTGATGAACAGTGCCTGTTATCAGCAATCATTACTGTTATTGTTTAATACGATAGACCACTTAGATCAAAAATTTAAACTCTACATGGAATATTGCCTACAATAAGGATGTTTTAACTACATTTTCTGTTGGTAAAATGGGATCTAGTTCCACCCAATAGTAACGCAAGATAAATAATATTATGAAATTAGGCCGTTGTCAAGCAAAATATATTCGGGTAGATGAGAAGCTGCCTATCTTGAATCCTCAAAGAAAACACGGTCGTAGCCGCAGATAATGCTAGTCGTTTAAATGGTAAAAATCGTCGAATGTTCATCTCGGGAAGTTCAAACTTCAGCTTCTTCTAGATCCTGGCTTACTTACAGAAGTTGCCAGTGTCTGGTGGGCCATGTGTCATAGCTTGGAAGGTGGTTGAGCTGACCTGTTTGAGCACCGTGTTCATGCTGTTGTAGTACTGCACGGGGTACTTGAGGGAGACCTCGAACACGTCGTAGGGGTGCGGCAGGCGGGCGAGCATCTCGCGCGTCATGTCCACCACGCCGCCGCCCTCCCCGCCCTCCGCGCCGCCGCCCCCCGCCACGATCGTGGTCTGAGTCAGCAGGGTGCCGAACAGGAGCTGGGGGAAGGGTTCCCTTATCAGGGGCCGTATTGCAAACTCTTATCTTATCGATGTTTTCCTTCACCATGTACTACGTATACATCTTTACTGTATTTTTTCTGCCAGCTGTTGGGGGGAGGGGGGGGGGGGTGTAAAAATTCAAAGCGGAAGAATTACAGCGATCGAGAATGAACTAGTTTTATTTATACAACTTAAGGTCTTTGTTCCATGCCATGTCCAGACTATTTGGTCTGAAGCAGGTATGGACACATACCGCAGCGGTTTCCTTGTTGTCCTTGGTGATGTCCGCGTTCTCGTGCAGGCCGAACACCTCCGGCTTGGCGATCATGGGCAGCGCGCGGATGTGCTCCAGCACCTGGTTGTACTCCATGCTCGGCGGCATGATGTAGTTGCCGCTCGGAGAGAACGAGTAGCTGGGGGGAGGGGAGGATGTGAGGGCTATGGCCTAGCCAGGTATGTGTCTTAACAGTATGTTTTAGAAAGGGTATACTAACCTTTGAACATGCACTTCTTAAGCGAATTTGTAATCATTATGTGAAGTCTTAATATCGATAGTTCCCACCATGTTAAAATTGACAAATCTAAATTCTGACTTCATATTGTAGCGACCTCTTCAACCACGCCGCATGCTATACAGATGGCGCTGCAGACGAGATTCAGAACAATTGACAATTCTCCATACAATCCTGAAACGCGCTATGAGAGTTTTCAGAGCACGTAAAATTTATACAAGATCACGACAATAACCGTCGGGGCACAGCGACCGCCTGGCTGGAAGAACTTCCTTTTTTCGCTAAAATATTGAGATTACAAAAGCGCTAAAGAATCGCAAATTGTAAGGTCAGTGAACCCTTTCCGAAACACCTGTACACGTAAGCCTTTACAGTTGCTTATGAATCGTCGAAAATATGCTACGACTTTGCCGCCCGTAATAGTTAGTTATGATTCTGAAAGAACAATGCAAGTAGTGTGACGCTATGTATAAAATTGATTATTGGAATAATTTGATTGATCGATGGATGCATAAAGTTTTCTATCCTATATTGGTCGACGAGGATGATCAAACTCCGTATTTTTTTTATAAGTAGTGAACGAAGAGGTACCTATAGTGCAGCAGGTACTACTCACTCAGGATCTTTAGTGACCTCCTCGTTATAGAAGGTGGAGAGCAGCGACAGTATGAGCCGGCGGTCCTTGTCGTCCGTGACGCGGCCGCCGTAGTTGCACTCGCCCGCCAGGTAGTTGAGCGCGTCGAACGGCGTCTCCGAGTACTCAGTCAAGAACATCTGCCGATATACCAACACTTCAATGCATTGATCGGCCACTGTCATTTTTTTAGAGGTACCAATAAACTCCATGATTACTCTTTTAATAAAGATGTGGTTCAGTCTGTGTGCAACATTAGTGCCTTTATAAGTCCATATGTACCTGAAGCTAGTATGTAAATGCGATATAAACTAGCAGTGATAGCCAAGTTGGTAGAATGCTTGCCTCGGTGACGAGAATCACAGGTTCAAACCCCGGCTCGCACCTCTGGGATTTCCGGATTTCATGTGCGAATCTCATTTTCAACCATGATTATCACTTGCTAAACGGTGAAAGAAGGAAAACATCGCGAGGAAACCTGTATGTCGGAGAGAACCCCGCGAAAGACGTGTGAAGTCCTCCAACCCGCACTGGGCCAGCGTCGTGGACTATGGCCTAATCCCCCTCGCATTGAGAAGAGGCCCGTGCCCAACAGTGGGACATTAAAAGGGCTGGTATTATTATTATACATGTACCTGAAGCTGCATGACGCATATCTTGAGATCGCTCTCGTTGAACTCGTACTGTATGTTCCAGCCGAGCGGGCCGAAGGCGCGGCGCTCCTGCACGATCGCGTGGAAGAAGCACAGCGCAAACAGCAGCCGCCGCCAGTCCTCGGTGCGCGGGCACGAGATGTAGAACTCCGGGTCGCAGATCGGGTCCGATATGTACGAGCGGTAGATGTTGTTCTTCAAGCCCTTCGGAGCCTCGTTTGTCATCTTTACGCCTGCCCATGGAACAACGACGTACAATATTAACCATCCGGGATGGTTAATTGGGAACACAGTGGCACAAGCTTGACTGCAAAATTCAAGTCCAATGCCTCACGCGTCTTTAATGTAGAACTTCTAACGTTCTAACGCAATTATCGGCTATTCATCCATAAACAAATCTGACTGTTTTTTTTTTTTTTACATTATAGGCAAGTATTTGATCTCGATCTCACCTGATGGTAAGTGACGATGAGATCTACGATGGAGCATACTTGCCTAGGTAGGTAGGACTGTGAGCTAAAATCCATTAACTATGTCTTGTAGGTACTTTGCCTGAATAGAGAAGTGCATCAATGAGATCGTGTATACATTGTTTTTAAATAGTTCACACTTTGAATTAAACTTTCGGACATGGTACAGATTCAGTCTTACAGCTAACCTATTCTACTGTTAGCTCCACTAGTTATATCTTGTAGGGCAGGCTAAAAATCAACCTCAAAGAATCATCTCAACAATAGGCATGGTAAACAAAAGTATAATCATCAGCTACAAACCATTCTGTAGCACGGTGACCGGGAACGCTCTGCTGGGGTAGGAGGTGAGCCAGCACCGGAAGTGCGCGTGCGTGGTCTGCGGGATGATGACCTCGGCGCAGATGCGCTCCAGCTCGCCCATCCACGAGTCCATCACGTGGCAGTTCTGCAGCACCACCCAGCCGCCCGTCGCCGTCGCCGAGCTGATCATCTGCGCCGCGATCGGGCCCTGCACCACCAAGGCACAGGTTCATTGAAAACTCCTTATCCAATAGGTACGTACTGACTGACAACTTTGACCCGAGCAACCGGTTTACGCAAAATTAACATAGACATCCATACAGACAAAATCTGAAAATATCTTACTCATATAAACTATTACAGGGCTTATGAATTGTTTTCTCAACCGTTCGGCATTCCGTTCGTATGGAAAAGATTAAGGAGCAAGATACTCCATGGTTTCTCTTTGTATACGGGTGTTATACATTATTGTGGGTATGTGAGAACAATTGAGATAAAGAAGCAGCAGCTAATGACACATAACAGCCCTCCAACAAAACAGCGTGAGCATTTGCCTCGGGCGAGTTACCACACGACTTAGCACGGCAAAGCAGCCACTAGAGCTAACTCGGTTGGTCCGCACGCGGGAAATAGTTTGATATAAATAAATGAAATAATAAAACTCTTGTGGCATATAAAATATGTGAAACTTATAAGTAGTCTTAATAATCTCCAGACAATCTGAAAGCCGCTTTGGGTTGTCAAATGTCTCAAAGTAAGTATCTTGCTGGTGCAAGCTGAAATAGATTTTGGCATTAAAGACCGCTCACCTGTCCCTGTCCAAGCGAGATGGTCTCAAAGCTAACGACTTTCTTCTCCATCGAGAACTTGACCAGCCCCGACATAGGATCAGAGCCTGGCGAGAGGATAAAGATGAGGGGCGAGCAGCAGTTGCTGTCGTTGTAAGACTTCTCTAGGTCAAAGGGCGGCGGCTCGATGTAGGTCCGGCCCATCTCCTCGACCACGAACTGCTGGACCAGGGGGATGAGCTTGTCGGGACGGATGCACCTTAGAATTTAAAAATATAAATAACTATCAGCAGTGGTTAGGTGCTGGTCCGGCTCCTCGGGAACATAAATTACCTTGTTCGAGCAGACTATTTCGATTTTGTCTTTCTCCTCTACCTTCTTACCTTTATTTACAAAATTAATTTGTAAATGTGGGAACCATGTAGCCAATAGCTTGTAATTATATACATAGATTGAATCCTTTTCGGACGAACGGCATTCCCAGCGGGTTTTAAAGTTGTAGCTAAGCTTTTTTTGTAATTTTGACGATTCATAAGTATTCTGATTGACTGATTCTGTTCTGCTGATTACGCAAGGTTGTTACCTCAATATGATCAGCTTGGGAATGCCTTTGATGGTGTTGAATGGTTCTGGTAACTCGTTCTCATGCGGAGCCGACAGATCGTAGAAGTTCTTCCAGTCTTGCACGTGCGACTCGAAGTGCTCTTTGAAACCGCGCAATCTGAATATAATGTATTAAGATGAGAGAACTATCGCTTGAAGACAATAGAAGGTCGATGTAATCGATTTTAGACTCTAATCTCGTACGTAAATTACGTGCATTTTATTTTAATTTTGGTTACAACAACTAAAAATGTTTCGCGAATTATTGTAACACAATCATCCGTAATGAGTTACTAAAAATAAATGAAGTCTTCCTTTTCATCTCAATCAATCTAGATAAAGAGAGGCAGATAAAGTTTTGGTAATAAAATACAGACAAGTCTTGTAGTGTCCGGCAATCTATCTCCCATAGTGGTCCACGGTGGTTCAGAAAGGGTATTTCCTTAGCTTTAAACCCGCTAACTTATAATCATCTTTCTGAATCACGTGTATAATCGTACCCGTTCAGGTTGCTGGCTCTAACAATTTCCGACCAGGCCTTCTCAGTGAGCCAGGTCGGCGCCGGATTCTCGAAGGGGTTCTCCAGCGCCACTCCGCCTGTCAGCAGGTACGCGACCAGTTCATCGTCTATCGCGCCCTGTAAGAAAACGCTTCTGTTACATTCTAAAATTGAGCCAAAAGTGCGAATGGAGACGATAGCACCCTCAGTATTGATTTCTTATATTAACGCGAATACTACACATTGAAATAAAACTATTTTTAAGGATTTAATCGAGTTTATTTTTAGTTTTTTCGTTCGTGACATTTCGGCTGCTTTACAGCAACCATCGTCACGGGAGGACTGAGGTGGTTGACGTCCTAGTATCATAGTTTGACGGGGGTACCCTCAGTAGCTAAATTAACATTTGCCTGCACATTTAAATTAAATAACACGTTTGCTACATAACATATCTAACTAAATGTGCAAGTAAAGCGCAAGACTCGGGCTGCCGATTACTCAAATATAAAAACCAAATTATTTACATGTTGCGCGTGAGGTATGAACGCTATAACAGTCTTGAAGCGAATGATACGAGACCAATCTATTTTATAAGACGACGCATAAGCTAAATTGTTGCATTTAGAAGCAAGAAATTTTGCACTGGAGTTCCTTACGTCATAACGAAGATGAGTACTAAGCAAGGATTTTAGGAAATTCGACACCAAATGGCGGTCAGTTTGTAGGAAGAAAAATTTTTTTCAAGGTACGATAGCACAGGAGTAGTTTATTTATAAGTACTCACCTTAGCTCTAGCAATGCCGAGCGTCAGAACGAGCGAGAAGATGAGCTTGTCCTTCTCGAACAGGCTCCTGCACACGTTCTCGTAGATGCTCTTGGTGAAGTACGCGTTGAGCCCCGCCAGCCGCTCGTCCAGGTCGTCCGATTTGGGCGAGTTCTGAATCGCCTGGTTGTATAGATTTATGAACCTGGAAGTTGTAGCATAAATTGATTTCAGCTGTTACCTGTGGACACTACAAGAATCTTGACGTCAAAAAAACATTTAACCATTTGGTTTTAATTAAGCAGCTGGGCTCACTGACCCAACGGTGCTATGGGTCACAAGACACCAAGAACCTGGGATGCTAAAATAGTTCAGTTAGATTACTAGACCGCTCTCTCTCCCACCCTCTCTCTCTCTCTCTCTCTATCTCACACAACAAATTGCTCACTTTAGGGGCTAGTTTTACTAAGTTGTGAACGATGTCCCGGATCCCTTTGCACTGAGGAGTGTGCCCTGTACTAGGCTCGCCAGCAACTTACCTTCCCTATTAATTGGGACAAAAAACCAACGGCAAAATGTGGAAATCAAAGAAATGCACCCTTCTTTAACATTAGAGGATAACTCACCACCCCAACGAGTACTGATACATGGGGTCGATGTTGGCCAGGTCCGATATGCAGAAGAAGAGCACGGAGCTGTGCTTGGAGACGGGCACGTACAGCAGCCGCGCCTCGTCGATCTCCACCTCCGTGATGGCGGCGGCCGCCTGCTTCGCCTGGATCTCTATCGAGAGCACCTTGGACGACGACAGGATCTGGTTCGCCGACTCATCCTCCAGAATGTTGCCGGCTGATGAGAGGACCTTGGAAATAAAGTTATGAACGTGAAGCAACGAACTTCCTTGTAAAAAAATCTCTCATAAAACCATGGAGAACTGAAAACTATAAATGTTTGTCTATCTTTTGAAATCAGTACCCATCCAAATCTTTACTCATGAGAAGATGTTTGAAGTGGACTATAACGTGGCCATTTTCTTTGGTAACCACTTGAAACTTTTTGTTACTAGCAAGAATCTAACGCGCTTTTCTCGACTCACTGGTCTGACATAAGCAAGAAGCTGAAATTCAGAAGTATAGTAGAGACTTCTTAAGCGGTATTTTCTGATGTGGTTGCTTGGCGACTGTTTTTCCCTTATTTTCATGTTACCTCTAAAATTTTGTCCTCAATCTCCTTCAGCGTTCTCTTATTGTTAGCGCCCTCTACTATGAGCTGATTCTTCTTCAGTTCCAACTCCGGCCTGTCTTGTGCCACCACGATACCGAGCAACTGGTCTTGCAACCCTTGGGGGGTTATCATGAAGTTCAGCATCGTGACCTGTTTGGTAATAATTAAGTCATTAGGCTTTTTTCTTTACAGAATCATTGAATTATTGAATCTCTTGAAATAGGTACGAGACTCCGTAATCCACCAAAATCTAGGTGTAATATTTGCCAAGGCATAACTGCCTCCGCCGGAATAAGAGGGGCAGCTTTTATTCCTCATTCGGAGAGACTCCCATCAGGTTATGAGGAACCATGGTTGAGGTACCTTGAAAGTCTTTGCACTGGCCCTATGTTCCTATATCGATTGAAGTCGAGGTAGACTTCATACATAGCTAATACTAGAGGGCGCGGATCGAAGATGGCGCGGAAAATTTCTTCGTAAACTGACTCATATAAAATGTTTTTCCTTATTTTCAAAGTGAAACATGTTCACGCTAGCAACATGGCCGCCACTGGCAATGCACTACGTACTGATCGTCAAACTGGGCGTCAAATTTAAATTTTGCTCTCGACACGATAGACGAAGAAGGACCTACCTTTACTGCAATCTCTGGTAGGTAGTGGGGATTGCTCAATCGTGTTGTTATGTAGAATCTAAAGTTGTGATTGTACTCCAGGACGTTATCTCCAAGTTTCAAGCAGTCCACGCCACCAGACCTGTTGCGGGCAAAAATTGCCATATTTTGTATCTGCTTTATTGTGGCTATTACTTTAAGGTTTCTGTCTATACACGTCACCCAGGCTTCCCAAATACAGGATTTGGATTTTAGCTCAGAACGCTGAACGCTCCTATCCGTGGGGACCTTATCAATAAGGCAGTACAAAACGACAACCAACGCTAGAGACCAGCAGCTACCCTGACCATCCCCGCTCGGAGGCTGAGCATCTCCGACCTGAATATATTCCTGAGCAGCACGGGCTCGAGCACGGCGTCCAGCTGCTCGCGGATGTTCTCCAGGATGACGGGGAAGCCCATCTGGATCGCGTTCTCCATCACGCGAATGTAGTTGCCGTCCGTCAGCTTTATGACTTTCAGGTTATTCTCGCGTTCCATGTTCTTCACCCATTTGTTGGCTTGTTCTTGAAACAGAACAAGAATCAAGGACTTATAGGCCGAAAATAAGTCCGGACAATACGATGTGATGGCTGCATTGGTATTAGGCATTTAGAGTCGAGAGCTCGAAGCCAATGGCCGAGGCCGGCGGTTATGGTCTGAGACCGAACCCGCCTATATAGCCTGAGGCCGAAGCCGGTTGTTATAGTAAGTCCCAAAGATGCTGGGCTTAATCGAGCTACAAAATATAATGTTTATTTATTAATATCACCCAATAGGGGGGGTATTAATTTAAGATGTATTATATTATTGACCTTACTCTTCTATTATTGAATCATACCTTGTGGATCGATCATGAGTCCCCATCTCCTGGAGTACTCCACGATGATGCCGTTCTCTATGGAGTAAGCATCGACCGGCAGCCCGGCGATATTCCACACGCGGATCACGACCGGCTCGCCCAGGGTAGTGATCAGGGAGAACGCCTCGGAACACGGGATATCTGGCGCAGAGATAGATAATATTCTATATTCCAGATTGGGAATTATCATCCTTCATTGAGCTTAGATAAGGGTCTTTTTACCTTCAGCTGCATGCTTTCTTGTACGAAACAGAAATAATCCTGACGGCAGGGAAATAATCTATTCAAAAGCTAATTTCTGAGGCAGTTGGTAAGAATTTTGTACCAGGTTCGGGAGAAATTAAGAAGATTATGATGAAACAGCCTGATAGCGGCGCGTGTCGCATCGACTGAGTTGTAACGCAGTTATTTAAATGCAACGCTGTTGTATCTGCCTCATATATGTTTTTCCTCCCGCTTTGAGCCATTCTCGCGTCGATGAGAGAACATACTACGGAACAGAGCAATTCTTATTGAATCCTCACCCAACTCTATAGATCTCTTGTTCCATACGGACAGCAGCTCCCGCCTGTAGTTGACTGTGAAAGGACCCAGGTAAGCGATGCAGCCTGCCGACAGCAGCACGTCGCCTGAAAATGACATAGGTACTTAGAAAACGTATCCACCGGCCCGACATTTTATTATCTTTTATCTGGTTACTCTAGCTATTGCATTCGCTAAAGTCGTGCCAGTCGCTGTTGCTTAAACAACTTGTATAGTCTTGTACAGCGATCCAAACAAATACCCAGGAGAAATGAATCAATCACATTTTCTTTGTATGGATCTATCTGATGAGAAAAAATGAATGTTTTATGAAACCCACTACACACTTCTATCAGAATATTTTTTTAATTCATGTAATACTTTGCCACACTCATGCTCACTTATGAAGGTGACTTCATTTTAAAATATCCATATTTTTTCTGATCGAGAACTTTAATCCTCTAGTTGTTTATAATTTTAGAGTTATTTCAAAAAATAGTTCACAGTTAGTAATCATAGTCCTTATACGGTGCGCAGGCCCTGCTGAGACCCACCGATGATGTTGGAGAGCAGTTCAAGCAGCTCCTGCGCGAGCTCGGTCCAGCGCGCCTTCTCGCCGCCGAGCCCGCCGATCAGCTGCTCGGCGCGGGCCAGCTTGGTCGAGCACAGCGCGATCTCGTCCTCTAGACCTTTCTTCTTGCGAGTCATCTCCGCAAACTCGTCGTTTAGAGCCTATATGGATACGGCTGTTATATTACAGGGCTAAGTGGCTATCGACCTTACTTGCTCATTCCGACTATGATCACTCTCTGTTGTGCTTCCACTCCATACTACGGTCACGCTATAGCTACCTACTACTAAAACACATGCCCGATAATGACTTTACACATGAAGGTGTGCGTGTGCGTGGTTCGTTAGCGTCGAGACTCCATCAAGGGTGAAAGAGACAAATGTTGCGCGTACCTACTCTATGCCTACAAAGTGCAGGGTGGCGTGGAGTAGCTAATATCGGTAGGGGACGGAGTGACCACTCTACATAAAATACAACGAAGCAGTAGGTACGGTCGCGGTATAGGCTGGCTAGGCTATGCGGTACCACACTAAGCAACGCTTGCAATTTATAGGTTCCATACAATGGACTGAGGGCGAACTCAGTATATAACACGTATATAGATAATGATAGTCAAACATGCATGACTTGGTTATAAACAGTCATCACTCAAAGATTGTCCCTACCAGGAATAGAGCATTAGACCTTATCAAAAAACTGGCGTTGTAAGTAAATAAATAATCAGCTTGAAATAATTCGGACCTGCAACTTGTCGAGCACGCCCTGCAGCTGCGCTCGCTTCGCGTTGAGCGTGTTCATCTGCTGCTGCAGCTCGCCCTCGGCCTCCGCCAAGGCCGCCTTTTTCGGGGCTACCACCTACCAAATTTATTTATAGCTTTTGAACACATCTGATAAATTCATTATATTGGTGTCCACGTCCGAGATTTGAACTTTAGTATCTAATATCTTCAAATTGCGCAGAATATGCATTTCAAAAATTGTATGAAACTGAAAAAATATACATAGCCCCTGAAATCTAAACTCATAATTCAGAATCAGAATATTTTTTATTCATGCAAACCATTATGTACAGTACTTATGTATCGTCAAAATATTAACAAAATGCTAAGCTACAACTTTACCGCCCGTTCGGAATTGCGTTCCTATGGCGAAGAACGGACAAGAAACACCATGGTTGCTCTTTTTAAAAAGATCCGTTACATTTTTGAGCAGTACATTGGTATGGGTATGTGAGAACAATGTAGGAACGGCTAGGCAGACATTAGCAGCTGGTCAAAAAAAAGTACTAACTCTAAGTATATCATTCCAAGTTAATGGCTACATAGTTCCCAAATTTTCCACATCTTATACCCTGTAAAATTAAATGGTATATTCATAGATTGAGGTTGCTAAAAAGACTGCTGATATACCTTTATCACTCTGTCGTAGACGTCCATGGCCCGCACCCACTTGCAGAGGCCTTCACAAGCGGAGGACACTTTGGCAATCACGGCCGGGTCGAACTCGCGGTCCGGGATGTACCTGGACCAATACTCAACAGTCAAACATGACTTCTCTATTGAAATAAAACTAATCTTACGAATTTATCGCGTTTATTTTATGTGTTTACGTTCCAGACGTTTCGGCTGCTTTACAGCGACCATGGACATGGGAGGCTTGAGGTGTTTGACGTCTTAGTGTCATAGTTTGATCTGAGGTACCCTCATATAGAGTTTGTAAAATTAGTTCTATTTCAATGTGTAGTATTCGCGTAAATATAAGAAATCAATATGACTTCTAGTCTACTCTGGTCTATTGCAAGATACGTAATCAGGAGGCCACGGTTTCATAATAAGTTTGTCGCTTGATTACGGATGTAAATCACGGCTGTCTTGCCACATGGACCTTGACAGACAACGTTTAGGTGTCTTCATTCACTGCTACGTACTCCTAGCTTCACGGTCGTCACATTGTGACCGTAACAGCGGAGTGGTACCACTTTCTTGGGCAACCCTACATTAAGTGTTAGTACTGACTTGTCTCTAATTTTCTTCATAGTAGGAACAGGGATTTTATCCTTGTCGTAGTTCTTCAGACTTTCCAAGAATTTGAGGTCTCCGAGCATCTTCTGCGAGGGACCCCAGTAGTCCTCGAAGGGTTTGCCTGTGGCAACAAGTGTTCACACATAAAACCGATTTTTTTTTTACTTTTCCAGCTGATAGTATTTCCCTGTAGTCTAAAAAGGTATTTTCTTAATATCCCTCTGGTCTGGATGTTTTTTGTAAAAAACACACCCCATATTAGATTTTGCGTATTCATCATAGTACCGTATATCGTCGTCCTCAAATTATTTTTAACCGACTTCAAAAAAAAGGAGGAGGTTCTCAATTCGGTTGTATTTTTTTTTTTATTGAAAATAATGAACCCCTTGCTGCATTCGAGAATCATCTATTGACAACCTCCAAACACCTCACGGCAACCGCGCGCTCTATTGCCTAAACAAACTTAAGTCGACTACATCCTAACAACCGCTTTTATCAGATACTAGCTGCGCGGTGTTACCCGCGATTAAAAGGTATGAAAAATTTAAACAAATTTATCCCACGGGAACCATACATTTTACCGGGATGAAAAATGGCCTATGTGCTATTCCAGACTATAATCTATCTCTGTGCCAAATTTCATCCAGATCCGTTCAGCCGTTCTGGCGTGATTGAGTAACAAACATCCATCTATCCATCCATCCAAACTATCACATTTTTAATAATAGTGGGAAGTGGGATAAGACGATGTGAATATTCATAGAACATACCATTTGCATCCACCTTCCTGTCGCCTTTGATGCCCTTCATCACGCACACCGCCTCCATGACCAGCTTCACGCCGGCCGGCGGGTTCTTCATGGACTTCACGAGGGTGATGTCTGCAGGTTTCAACGTGTTCAAGGCGTTGAGGGCCGCCTCCAAGGCTGGTACCGCCTCGGCCAGGTCGGACTCGCAGTCATCCTTGATAGCTTGGGCGGCGGCTGCTGCTTCATTGGCGAGGGCTTCGTCTGCTCCTACGATCTGTGATATGCCAGAAACAGTACCATGGTAATATCACTTGTTTAACACAACAACTGCACAATCATCTCCTCATTTACTAATATTTGCATTAAGCGAATTTTAATGAAGTTTGCAATACACAGCAACATAGGAAGAACAGTAAAAGGTGTAAAATATGGGCTATATTAAGTAATTCTAATCTCAGTGTGATCTGTCCCGAAGGGTAGCTCAGCATGAACTGGGGGAACAAAATCTCCTTCAACTCTGATTTTCAGCCAAAACCTTCTCATGGTATCGTAATAGATCTCATTACACGCTCCAGTTATGTACGGTGTAACAAAAATGGTGTAAACTATTTCAACAGGGCTAACAGTAGTTTATAAATATAACATTCAAAATGAAATAAATCAAATTTTAGACATAAAAAATGACGCTCAGCCAGTACTGAGCGCACGGCCAAACGCTACGGGGTTGCCTTATTTAAAAAATAATAATTTTATACATTATTGTGATCCATATAACTTACTGATTCATCAGTTAAAATATTTAACACAATTTTTGTTATACCTTATATCATAATTTACTTATAGCTCCTATCCAGCTGAAATCTCCACCAACCTCTTTCTGCTTCTCGACGACGACGGTGTCCTGTTCGATCTTGATCATGAGCTTCTCAGTCTTGTCGGAGGTCTCCACCAGCAGCGGCTGCAGGTCGCGCAGGTTCTGCTGCATCACCGCCACCTGGCTCGCCGCGAAGTCCAGCTGCTCGAGCCCAGTCTCGTAACTGGGGGATGAACAAGTTTAAATATTCTCGTTGTATGGTTTTCACAGTACTACGAGTAGCAGTCCCATTAGTACTTCAAACATATCTAGCTAGATGCTTGTGCTAGGACTAAGCTCTCGTGCCTAGCCTGGCGAGGCTGGCTCGGGCACCCCCTAAGCGCTTGTTGTCAACGAGTCCAATGACAGAGTATAGTGCTTTTAGGAGGCAGCGCGGTCGGTCTGGAATGTCTGGATACAGCCAATAGTGTAACAGTCGTTTGCTGAATCGCGACCATCGCTGGAGGTGGACGTAACTTATAAAAACAAAAAAAAAGGAATTTTGTAAACAAAGACAAGCTCGCTGAATTTCTTGCCGGATCTTCTCAGTAGAAGTCGCGTTCCGATCCGGTGGTAGAAATAAGAAAAAAAATTACCATTTGTAAGAACCCCTGTAGGCATATAGGAAATAAATGATATGACTTTGACATTGAAAGGTGTTTTAAAATAGATGCCCTTTGTCTCTCGGCGGGCATCATCATGATGATGAAGAGGATAAACCAATATCAAAGGTTTTAATTGATAGCTGATCGCTGAATGGTTCTGAGATATGGCGGTTCAGTTAAGACATGAAAGTTTATTGGATAGATGACGCTGGCTTCGTAGCAAAGACAACATAAGACATAGGTAGCCCTGTGCTTTCAATATTTAGTTGGCAAGAAATAACTACAGATGCGCGCGAGTCGATTGCATTCGAGGGCGTAAGAGGGTTGGATTAAATCAATACTACTAATCCATAATTTTGTTTCAATGTAGTTTATCGACATAACTATCACTAAGTGGGTCTCAGCACTCGCGCATTCATCAGAGTTGCTAAACTCTCGCGCATCTCTGGTATTAGTATATAAAAATGTATATTCACCGAATCCTCGCCTTGGTAATTTGGTCCACCTTCATAGCATACAGACTCTGGAAAGCTTTGATCAGCTCCAAGTAGCTCGTCGGCGTCACGTACACTTTCCTTTTCTGTTCCGAGTAGAACCTGGGGGTCATAATTCAGGATATGAGAGCAAATATGAACTTCTGTAGTGCATGTTACTGACTAACAACAGTAGGCCTTAAGTACATTTATAGAAGGTAACTTTTCAATCCAACCACAACGGGTGCAATCCTCGTTACCGAGGCAAGCATTCTACCAACTTGCCTATAACTCCTATTATATAATGTAAAAGAATACGTAGCTATATTATACAAGATCAGTCAAAAGTTACATTTACTATGGCACAGTGGTTTAATTATGTTAACCGACTAGATAAATAAATATCATCAGACGAACACACCAACTATACGGTCCCACACTAAACAAGGCTTGTATTGTGGGTACCGTACAACGGACTGAGAGCGAACTCAGTATATAATACATATATAGATACTAGTTGCGCCCCGCGGTGTTACCCGCGATTAAAAAGTATGAAAAATTAAAACAAATCTCTCCCACGGGAACCATACATTTTACCGGGATAAAAAGTATCCTATGTGCTATTCTAGATTATACTCTATCTCTGTGCCAAATTTCATCCAGATCCGTTCAGCCGTCCTGGCGTGATTGAGTAACAAACATCCATCCAAACTTTCACATTTATAATATTAGTGGGATGAAACATCCATGACTCGGGTACAAACATTAGTGCTAATCACACAAAGTTTGTCCCTACCAGGACTCGAACCCGAAACCCGCAGCACAGATAGCAGAGTCACTACCCACTGAGTTAAACAAAACGCGATGAGTGAGTAAGATGCTCTGATGGGGGTTACTAAGAGCAGCCGGCGAGCTGACCTGTCGCTGAGCTGCACCACGCTGACGTGGAACAGCTGGCACATCTCCACGCACGCGAGGCGCAGCTCGTCGCCCACGTTGGCCATGCGCGATATGAACATGTTGGCCACGCGCTCCAGGGCCTCGGAGGGCCAAGCCGTGAACCTGGTATACAAATACATATGTGTAAAACAGCGACACGTATAAACGCATTCCAAAAGTACATAACAAACATTATAAATAACCTAAAGAAAATAAACAACACGTAAATGATAAAAAATATCCTGTATCCATTAGCAGCATCAATTTTGAAAAGACACCAACTATAACAATAACTTCTTCCCTAAATTAATCTGAAACCTTTAAAAATAATTGATACAAACGCAAAAAAAAAAACCTCCGGGCGATGACACGGACAGAGGGAGTTTATGTTTGAGGTTGGATTATCCGTTCCTACATTGTTCTCACATACCTATAACAATGTACTGCTCAAAAATGTAAAAGATCTTTTTAATAAAGAGCAACCATGGAGTTTCTTGCCCGTTCTTCTCCATAGGAACGGCATTCCGATCGGGTGGTAAAGTTGTGGCTTAGCATTTTGTTACTTTTGACGATTCATAAGCACTGTACTTAATGGTTTTCATGAATAAAAAATATTTTGATTCTGACGAACTTTCAATTCAATTGCATATGATTTTAGAATTGGGAGAAAACAGACTATACTTTACTGAAGCGTCGATAAACGTATTTAAATGAACCAGTCTCGCGAAGCTTCACGGCCAGTTTTGACACGGCCAATGGTATAATAGTCAGAGTAGCCGAATAACAGAGTGGTACTGGATTTAATTCCAATGATTATCAAACTATTCTATACCCACACCTAACACCAACTATTGCTTAATTAAAGGCGCTATCGGGTCTACAAGTAATATACATAGCACGTTATTTTTGTACAGGTTAAAAAAAAATACTATTCGTTGTAGAAAGGAACGATCTATCTGATCGTTCCTTTCTACAACGAATAGTAGTATACTTTGGAGGACTATGGACTACGAACGGTTTGGTATACAATGCGGTCATTCAACCAAGTTCTGGCAATTCAATGAATTGAGAATACAAAGAAGGTCCCCTAGTTTCCTGTATTAATACCCTGTCTATGATCCTACCAGTCGATGGTGCAGCAGTTGATGAGCGAGGGGAACATGCGCAGGCGGTTGCGGAACGAGTCCCCGATGGGGGACATGGCCATCACGATGCGCAGGTTGGCCTTCACCCGCTCCACGTAGAACCCGAACATGGCCAGCGGGGTGGTCTCGATCTTCTTACCCTGGACGCGACAAATGCAAATAGAATTCAGAAGTCACTGCTTATACCAAAAGAAAACAATAAAATTGAACCGTTAGTCATTCCAACGGCTTAAGCCACAAGCCAATCCAGGTGCTTCAAGAAAGCAGGGCCCCAAGTCTGCTAACACAATCTATTCATAATCGAACAGCAACCGCATAGTAGCTGTCACTTTTGACAGATATTACATGGGATGTCTGTCAAAAGTGACAGTTACTATGCGGTTGCTGTTCGATTATGAATCGATTGGTTTAGCAGACTTGTGGCCCAGTATCCATCTCCGCTAAAAGTGTTTTGTTGTTTTCTTTTTCGGTTATTTCCCGACGTAACCGCTCCATCGGGAAAAGCATATGTACATCAAACACTTGCGTCTATATTGACAATCAAATTAAAAGAAAAATTTATGTCTCTAACAGCCATTGTCAAAAAAAGTCCAATAATATCTAGCTAGAGTACCGATCAGGGCTCACCGCTTCCCTGACAGCCGTCTGCATCTTATCCAGGATCTCAACCTTCTCGTCCATGCCGTATAAGTTCGGTATATCACCCGTGTTCAGCAGCATGTTGATATCTTCCACCATACCCTCGTACATGATCTGCAAACATTATGTACTTTAAAAAGTTCTAGACTATTGATTATTACGAAAAGACCAGAAGACCATTCCTGATATTGCCCTGAAGCCGACCAATCTAGAGAATGGCACAGAATGCGATCAGAACATTATGGCATATGGTCGATATGTTACCTGGTTGTCAGCGAAGAGGAAGACGAGCGGTTTCCCGATGATACCAGCCTTCATTAACATCTTGCGGATGTCGTCACGCCACTCGTTCTGCCCGTACACTCGCGATATTTCAATCTATAATCAAAAGAAGATATAAATAAATCACCCATTAGATGCCAGAATAATATATACGCCCATTAAAAGGTCTCATGCGCCTGCTGCGTTTATTTATACCTGTATGACGTTCATCTCCAGGATGCTGGCGGCCAACTTGACAGCGCTGCTTCTGCCGCTACCACCGACACCCACAAGAAGTAGGTTTCCTAAAAATATACATTTGAAATAGTATCAAGAACATAATAGCGTGAATCAATGATAAAACAGATTTATAGACATTTTCTGATAAGATCGAAGGCAATTTCACGAACACCTGAGCCAAAGAAGAATTGAATCGAAATTGCCACCTGACCTAATTCCCTCTCACTTGCACAGATGAGATTGAGAGAGCTTGCGAAACGGAACACGTCAGGATCATTTTCGTGTCGATTTTATTCATTATAACCGCGGGCTACTATAAATAGTTCCTGGAAGGATTCACAAAGTCTACGGACTCATGTGTCCTCACCGTTATCTTGCAGCAGCACCCTGGTGCACCTCGAGATGTGGTCGAGCGCATACCGGAACATGACCAGCGCCATCGGCGACGACGAAACCACGTTGTACTCCTCTAAGTAGTACTCCATCTTCACCGCCATGTCATCCAGGTCCATCACCTTGAGGAGAATACTGGATTAGCCGTGATGCGCCTGATGGAATAGTCTTGTGGGGCTCAGTCAGTATATGGCTGACTCTCATTTAATTCAATGCCAGCCTGGCCACTTATGTCAAAATAAAAAAAAATACTCTTATTTTAAAGCCCCTATTTCGAGTATTTCTAACAGATTTAGGTCTCACATGTATAAAAACCGTTTATTCATTATCAGCTACTAAACAAAGCAGATAGAAAGACAGAAAAAGCCTTCAAAATATAATACCCAGCTTAAAGGTTGCCCCAGGCCCGGGTGATAACAATATTAGTGAGAAACCGGTACCTCTGTACCGGCGGTGTCTTAAGTATTAGAAGTAAAGCCAAGCAACCCAAGGTCCCAATAGTCAGTTACCTCTCACCTGATCGTAAATCTTCGGGTCTGCATCGGGCTCCATATAGTTGCCGAAGAATATGTTCGCCGCGTGGCTGTTATTCAGTTTTTCGCCGTCGGGCACGAAGCCCATCTCCGTCATCACCTGGTCCATGTGCACACGGAAGTTGCCGTACACCGCCTTGTATACCAGATCGAAGAGTTTTAACCTGGAGACGGTAATATTTAAGGTCGCAATAGGTTTAGAGATTGCTCGAAATTTGAATCCGTAGACGAAATAGGTTCACGGACACAACTCAAACTGCTGAGTGGAAGCGACAGGGGGCGGGGCACATCCACATACTGCACAGAAGCGATAGCCGTTGGGGCAGAGAAGTCCTAGAATGATGACCAGAGATTGGAAGACGTAACGCAGGACGGCCCTCTCGAGGTGGACCGATGATGATCTGGTCGCAGGAAGCGGGCGGATACTGATCTCAATCAGTGTACATTTTTAATTGATGGATAAAGACCACAAATTTTAAATAGTTACATAATGATTTATACACCATTATGATTTAGCTCCACTAAAAATATCTGTCTATTAATATTTATAAGGTTCTAGGATCAAATCGATCGTGAGTATATAGGTTTTTATATCCATTGTGCATTAGCAGGTCAGAGATCAAGGGTGGAGAATAGGGTTTCTGACCCAATCAGCTCCCAAGACGTCTAAAGCCAGCCAAACCACGCTGGGCGAAGGTGATGGACTATGGCCCAAATACGTCTAGCATTAAAAAAGAGGCCTGTGCCAACCAGTCAGACATATCTCTCTCTCACCTGTCGGAGTCATCGACGAGCCTGTCATAGAACACCCTGTAGGTCTCGTGTATCCACAGTATGACCAGCTTGTTGAGCTCCTTCATGTGCGTGGCGGGCACTAGGAGGATGCCTTTGATAATGCGCGCGAAGTCGCGAAGGTTGAAGAGGTAGTGACACTTGCTGGGCGTCGGCAGGAACGACAGGGTCACCGATTTGTACACCTCCATGGTCGCTGCTACCACTACCTAAAGAAGTAATAACTTGATGGATAGAGTGTAAACCTAGAGTCGTTTGTGTAGGGGCTGGAACTACCACTAAGGAGTGGGGGTTCTCATCATTTGAGGCTTCATTATAGACTTTAAGTTTCCCGTGTTTGTTCATAGAGATTAACGCAGTATTCTCAAATCCAAAGCGTCCCGCGAATGCGCAGTTATTTTTTTTCGTTTTGGCTGTCTATTGGCATCCCGGAAATCTAAAATCGAAAACCTACTGAATCCAATTTTACGGGATTTTCTATATTGGATAGCCTATGGTTAGACTTGAATGAAAAGGTACAAAATATGACGCTAAGACTATTAGAGCAAGCTACAGAACAAAATCGATGGAGAGACAAGCAGCTTTTGCTAATAGCTGGTTGTCTATGTGCTGATGAAGCATACCTTGCTCTGTCTCGCCAGCGTGTCAGCGAATCCCTTAGCGAAATGCCAGTCCATGATGGTGATGAATATTTTGTTGAGCGTGTTGTCCTCGAAGGAGTCCAGCGTGATGAGCACCGTGTGGCGCGTGAGGCGGGAGCTGATGAGGTTGGAGCCGCCGCCCGGCGGCAGCATCGCCGACACGAACAGCTGCTCACGAACATCCAGATTTATTGGAATCATTTAACTATGTTTACACGAAAATGTGATATTCTAGACATCTTTTTTTTATAGGTCGTGTACACCTGTCAATTGAGAATCTATTTATATTATTGTAGTAGTAAGGATAAAAACGACTCAAACATCAACAGCTTTAAAATATCAACAGCATATGTAAAATATCAACAGCAGCAACAGTGTACTTATAATTCAATAACAATGATCAAGAAATAGTCGACACTCGCAAAAATGGCACTTTTTTGTAGCCGATTGCTAAACTTAAAAAAATGAAGAAGGATGAAGGTAATTGGTGCGTCAGGATTAGCTGGTACTTAATACGAACTCCTTTCCAACCATGATTCTGGTATGCTCGTGCCTCGGAGAGCACGTAAAGCCGTGGATCCTACCTCTGATTTCTCCGGTAGTATCCGATTACCATCCTATCGGACTATAAGACTAAGGGAATAGAGAGCGCACCTGCGCTTGCACACACACGTATGCACTGTAATATCTCCTACGTAGTTAGCTAGTCTCTGTTGAGATTAGCCACCGTGACCAAAATTCGGTCGGGAGAACTATTATCATTACTCACCACGTCCACCACCTCCTGGCGGACCATCTCCTTGAGGTCGTACCAGTGCCCGTGGTCGATCCACTGCCGCAGCAGCTCGAGCGGCGGCTGCGCTCCGTACTGCTCCTTCTGGGGCATGCTCAGATCATCCACGAACAGCACACACTGAAGAAGGACATATAATGTTGTGATGGACTCGACAAGCAGTATATCCTAATCGCACGCACTTCTTGGAGAAAATGGTCGCAGTATTAAACATCTGGCATTTCTTCGTGAGACTTTTGACTCGTACAAGCCAAGACCTGAATCGTAATGTGTTATATGATAAATATGATTATAATGTAATGTGCACCCACGGAGAACCTTCCTCGACCTGTTAATGGTATATTCCAAAAAGCAAGTCACCCTCAACCGAAGGAAGTGTATGAGGAGATGGAGCGATAACGATATGCCAGGATCGAAGCATATGGCAATAGGTAGTCTCTGCCCACCCCCATGGGGTACAGGCGTGAGTATATGTTATAATGTGTCATTATTAGACTTCAAATATAATTTGTTTCATGTAAATCTATCGCCTGTTCCAAATACCGTTGCTATGCTATGTAGAAGGGAACTCTATTGTAACTCTTTTTAAAAGGATGTTGCAAATTTTTGCATAGCACCTTATAAGTATGGCAGCACAATTTAGGAACAGCTAGATAAGACTTATGTAATCATGATTTCGTTTACCTTTTTGCCCATGGAAGGCCCGAAGACACCTTTGCGACGCCGATCCACCTTAGACATTATGATGTCTTGTGTCTGAATAACAAGAGAATACTTCTGTAAGCTAATCTCCAAATTAATAAAAGTGTTCATAGATTTACAAAGCATTTTTACAAAAAGAAAATTACTTTTTAATTCCTTTGTAAATGGCAGAAATGTTTTTGTACCTGATTAGCAGTAGTCCTGGCGGAGAAGTTGATGGTGTTGGTGATATACCTCTCCTTGGGCAAGGAGAGGAGGAAGTTGAGCACAAGCGAGGACTTGCCGGTGCCGGTGGGGCCCACCAGCAGGATCGGAATCTTCGACTTCACCATCTTGCTCACGAAGTAACGCAGGCAGGCGTTCTCGTTCGTGAGGATTATTAGATCGTTTACCTTTAAAGCAAAAGACAAACACGTATGTATTCCTCAAAATAAATATGGCGGCACCCATATTACTATTTTAGTATTGATACAGCATAAAACAACGATACATGACTGACGGAAAATATTTTCGGAACAATTTTAATATTCCCGACGTTCGTATTGAAATAACAGTTGTAGCGATCATGATCATACCTTAGCGTTGGGCAGCAGAGGCACCTCCTTCTCCAGCTCCATCCAGGGTATCCAGGTCCCGTTGTTCCTCTTATCATACACATAATCGAACACTGTGTCCTTATCCTGGAACAGCTGGTTCTTCGTGAGCTTAAAGCACTTTGGCTTTGGGTAGGCCGCGTTACTGCCATCGAGAAGTTTGCGGAGAAACGTGTCGAATACTTTACGGCTGTCGGCTAGGAGACAATGGATTTAGATGTTATACGAATGACTAAACTACTATACAAATTTCAGTCAACACTTTTAACTTGATTATAGACAAGTCTTCTTCATCCAAAAGTTGTCTGGAAGAGATAGCAACTTGCGAATAAACCGACTCATGTGCACTACCGTTCACTCCTTGTTTTGTCTCTTTTATAATATCTATGTTTTACTGGTGTAGAATAGAGAGTTATCTATCTAACTACAGCATCGCCCGCGTGTTCTTCAGGGGTAAAGAGTACCCTATTTTGATGTATATATATCGTATATCATCTAAATCCGTGGAGCTGTTTTTGTGCAATGCCATTGAAACTAACAACAAACACGTACATTAACATATATAATATTACTAAGAATAGTTGAAAAATCAATCAATACATATCGTTAAACGTCATTCCATTGTACGATACCAACAATACAAGCGTTGCTAAGTATGGGATCATACATTTGGTGTGTTGGTCTGGCGATATTATCATAATTACCGTTGATGGTAGCGCACAGCCCCCACAGCAGTGCGAACACGAAGGTGCACTGCAGCCACACTGTGCTGAACTGGGACTCGCCCTCCAGCAGACACGTGAACAGACGAGAGAATGACTGCAAAGGACTATATGTGAGTACAGGGCCGCGAGTCTGCTAACACAATCGATTCATAATTGAACAGCAACTGCTTAGTATCTGTCACTTTTGACAGATATTGCATGGGCTATCTGTCAAAAGTGACAGTTACTATCCGGTTGCTGTTCGATTATGAATCGATGGTGTTAGCAGACTTGGGGCCCAGAGTGAATGATAGTACTAAGTCCTTACAATAGTACTCATATTACTCTGGTCGAAATATCGACACAATAAACTATCACACGTTGTACGACGAGCTAAACCAAAGCTATAATAACAAGGCAATCGTTTCTGTTGCAACATTAACCCCCAAATGTGCTCGTACATTTTTGTATGGATCCTGGCATACCGACCTAGCATCCGCCATCTATATATATATACTTACGAAATTTCATCGCTGAATGCTTTTTGTTTGTAAAAGTAACTACACACTCTCTCGATTGGAACTTGTTTCATCACATGCCGCCAAAACCAGCATTCTTCAGAATGGCGGACTGATAAGTATGCAACGAGGTTCGATATTCTTTAAATACAGTCGACGTCCATTTACAATGGGATTACATATTTCTATTCTCCTCGTAAATGCAATCTGAATTGTCATTGTAAATTGATTAAAACTTTTATAAATATTAGGGGTAGCATTGTAGCACTTATAAATTGGCTCCAACTCACATAGAACTGGTGTATCTCGCCGACTTGTACGAAGTGTGAGCACTTGAGCATAAGGAACTCGAAGATGGCCGGCATCAGCCATTCGATCAGCTCCTGGATCAGCTCGTACTGCTCCGGGATCAGCTTCTTGGTCAGATACGTGTTGTAGGACTGCAGGAATGCGCGCCAGCCTGGACCACAGTGGATATGTGTACATTTTAAATTGAATGTTACAGAGGTCAGCAATCATTTTGGAAATAAATGGCGCCTCTGCCCTAAGTTTAACTCAAAATGTTCGGCAATTTTTACAAAACTGTACAAATGGGACCTGTGATAATATTGACAGGGTAGAAAGTCAAGCCAGAATATCAATGGTGCAAATGTCTATTTGAACGTCTTTGAAACCAAAACAAATGTTTATGGGATTCATGTCTAAGATGGTGAAACAATGGCTATAAAGGCTGCCAATGCGTGAAGCTGGAGAGAAATAGCTAAGTAGTGTTTTTTTTAAATAACGCCACTAGTCTCTATTGACACACCGAGCAAGGCTTTGTTTCATACCTAATTGCTCCGGCTCCATGTAGATCATACCGCAACGAGACACCGTCGCCGGAGAAGCGAACTCTAAATCCGCTGGCTCGAAGATCAGGTTCATTTTGTTTGTCATCTACCGATATATTGATTTCTTATATTTACGCGAATACTACACATTGAAATAAAACTATTTTTAAGGATTCTATCGCGTTTATTTTTTGTTTTTACGTTCCCGACGTTTCGGCTGCTTTACCGATATTATAAATTAATTTATATTGACACTGACATCAAGTCCAAACTACGGAGTACGTACCGTAGTCCAAACTAGGTTTACCTGTATCATGGGCCACAGACAACGTAAAGCATACTTAGATATTAAACGTTCCTAAGTCTGGTACAAACATTCATGCTCATCACAAAATTCTGCCCTTACCAGAATTCAGAATCAGAATAATTTTTTTTTATTCATGTAAACCATTAAGTACAGTACTTATGAATCGCCAAAATAGTTACAAAATGCTAAGCAACAACTTTACCACCCGTTCGGAATGTCTATGGAAAAGAGCGTGCAAGAAACTCTAAATTCGAACCTGGTACCCTCGGTACAGAAAGCAGAGTCAGTAGTCACTACTATAGTTTGCATGAAAAAAAACGGTCTGTCTGAAATTACAATAAATACTGACACAAAGTACTATCAAACTGGAACTCAAAAGGTATAAACTTATGTCGTAATTATGATACAGATCTAACTAATCTCAGCCGGGAAGTAGATTTAATTGCCTGTAAATAAGATTTCGTAATATACCTCCTGGTAAGTCAAAGTCAAATCGTTTATTTCGTATAGGCCTACGGGGGCACTTACAAATGGTCATTATTATTTTTTTCGTAACTCTTCAAAAGACCGACATCATCTGAGAAGATGTGGTACCTGAATGATCTCCCCGCTCATGAGGCACAGCTTCTTGTTGTCGTCGAGCACTGTGTTCATGTTCTCGATCCACACGGCGTCCACGGGCCCGTCGAACAGGATCCACTTGCGGTCGCGCGTGATCGACATCGCGTACTCGCGGAACGCTATCGCGAGAACGCCGTCGGACCTGCACGGCGTGGGTTATGTAACCAAGAGAACGTGTTGGAACATCGTTCAGAGATAGTCTACGACCCAAGTCAGATACGTGTGGAGAAATAAACGAATGGAATTTGTCCGAGCGTTGGTTTTATGAAAAACGCTGGCTGAGAGAAAACATATGTATGTAAGATATAAGATTGTCTGAATAAATGTATTATAAGAGAGAGAGAGAGAGAGAGGGAGTGACTCGGTGCGACATAATCGTCATGCCATAAGTGTTACCTTCAAAGGCCCAGTCACTATGATATACTGCAGTTTTAACATAACCCCTTAAAACTATAGATAAAACGCGGCTAAGCAGCAACAAAATGCATATCAGACTTTTTCAAACTAAGGGGCGTTTACGTAAGCAGGGTAACTTTTCCACATGTGAAAATTACACTAACGGGTGCTCGCTGAACGGTCATACCTTTATATCAATACTAGCTGTTAACTTCTATTGTTAAATTTGTCAAATAGTTGCGATTTGACAAGATTTTATCTAATCTGACAGCAGAGTAAAATTATGGAGGTCGCTAAAATGCACACTTGTCAGGGGAAAACTGATACCAGCGGATATTCGTAAACGGGGCAGTTTAAATTTTACCTAGTATATTTTTTTCCCTCGCGGAGTCTCTGAATGGGTTATTTTGCGTTCCAGTATTAATTTTACGCTGAGTGAGTACCGTAAATGCAGCCTTGTATTCACGATATTACATGACAGCGGGCGGGTGGCGGCTAAATTCGGTATCTGAACTTCATATAGTTGCATCACATGAGTAAGGTGTACACCTGTACTAGCTTAGTCTGAGAGTTAACAAATCTTACCACTCGTGGGAGGCAGGGTCGAAGCACCCGTACAGCTGTCCCATGGTGATGGCTTTGGGGTTAATGATGCGGTAGATGGCGCCGAACTCCTTGTGTCTCGGCGGCGGCTTCATCAGCTGCAGCGCGCGGAGCGAGTCCGCCAGACTCTGGTAAGCCTGCGTCTTGCCGCCCATCGGCGGACCCACTATCATGAACCCGTGACGGACCAGCATCATCTCGTAAATCTGGTCATAAGGGCATAGATTTGAAAAACTGGTCCCACTGCTAGATCCCTCAAGGGCTATTAGGGTAATGAGTGTCCGTAGGTTCCTATGAGCTCCAAAGGGAGTTAAGAGCGTTTAGAACACCAGAGTGGTTTCGAGAGGAACAGTGAGTATATATGGAACCCCGAGGGGGTCCAATGGAATGCCCTCACCAATCAATGTGGGAGAGGTTCAGACCACAGTCCATAACGCTGGACGACTTAGTATATAAACCTACCATTATTATTTTTCTTATTCTGGGCGCTTTTTGGCACGGCCCGCAAATACCCCTAATATCAGCGACATTACCTACCACATTTAAACCCTATATATAATATGCAGTTACCTGTATGATCTTCTCGAGGTACCAGTCGGTGGGCTGCAGGTTCCGCTTGTCCAGGTCCTTCTTGATGCAGCGCAGCAGCTCGGCGCGGTCCGGCTGCGGGATCTCCACGCCCGGGAACAGGTCGGAGTATATGCCCGCGAATAGAGGCACGTCCTGGAAAGGCAAAAAAGCCGTCAGTATCCTGGAAAATCTGACTGGTCTCATCCTCAGACTTGCTCATTAGTTGGGTCTTGTGCGATAGGGATTTCCAGTTCGATCTCAGAGCCGAGACCTTACATGGAGACTAGAAGACTTAGGTCTTCATATAGCCGTCTGACTTGACCACCATATAGTCACGATTAATAGCAAACTTGTCTTCTGTACCGAGAGCCCCGAGTCGAATTTTGGTATGGGCAGACTTTGTGCGATGAGCACGAATGCTTGTACCCAAGATTTTTTTTTCAAGTGGGCGTGGATGGTCAAATCCTATATTATCAGATGGTGCAAGCGTTTTTTTTATTATTTAAAAAAACGAACGATGCTGTTTTAGTTTCATTTATATGGTTTACGATTTGGCATTTCGAATTATACATTAGGATCGACCCCAGTCCATAGTGCGGCCGCCATAATACAAGCATTGCACGTGTGTTCGTATGGCGATATTTCTTCATCAAACAGGGCCCCAAGTCTGCTAACACAATCGATTCATAATCGAACAGCAACCGCATAGTAATCGTCACTTTTGACAGATATTGTATGGGATATCTGTCAAAAGTGTCAGTTACTATGCGGTTGCTGTTCGATTATGAATCGATTGTGTTAGCAGCCTCGGGGCCCTGGCACGTGTGACCTGCGAGAGGAACTTGGGCATGTTGACGTCGATGATGGCGCGCAGCACGAGCTGCGCCTCGTCCTTCTCCGGGTAGTTCTTCTTGAGCGCGCCCGACGCCAGCAGCACGGACTTGACGGCGCGCATGCCGTAGTCGTAGTGGTTCTGCGACGACAGCTGCTCCGAGCACAGCTTGTACGCCTGCACTATCTTGCGAGCGAGTCTGGAGGGGGGGGGGGGGTGATGATGATGATGGATTATTATTTTCCTACGTTTTAGCTTGTAATGCATCACATCAAAGCAATAAATTGACAATCTATCATTTTCTTCATATTCTTGTAAATGTAAGTATGCGTGCACACCTCACTAAACTGTCGGCTTAGCTTGAGAAAAGAAGGCAGAACGATTCAACTCACGGTCCCGCACAAACGAATCCGTTGGAGTAGAGCGTGATCTCGCCGATCATGGCGTAGTCCGGCACCATCATGGCCACCGTCCGGAACAACACCTTCAAGTTGTCCGGCAGCTCCGTGCGACCGGCATACCTGGAATCAGAATCGGTCAATACCTCACAGCATAGCAGAGATGGGAGGTCGAAAACTCGAAGTCTGGGATTCTCGAATTTCAAATGCGAATCTAATTTTCAATAATAATTATCAGTTGTTGTACGGTGAAGACAAACATCGTGAGGAAACCTGCACGTCTTTCAAAAGTCGTGTCAAGTTCGCCAACCCACACTGGGAAAATGTGGTGGACTATTGCGCTAATTCCATCTGCCATTGAAGAGAGATGTACAAACCGTCCGGGAGATCTTTATACTTGTCGTGTTATATTACGCATAATTAGGGACCACACTGGGCCCCAAGTCTGCTAACACAATCGATTCATAATCGAACAGCAACCGCATAGTAACTGTCACTTTTGACAGATCTCCCAATCGATTGTGTTAGCAGACTTGGGGCCCTGTTGCATTGAGTTATCCTGTAAGGACAATTGTTTTAGTCGCAAATAAATAAATAACGACCATAGGCTCGACCTATTACATCGGTACTATGAGCGAACTGCAGACCCGATGACCCCTTTGGGGATTACAAGACATAAGGTATTTCTGCTCCAGTCGTTCACACTCACCCAGGGTTCATAGTAATGAACACGGAACACGTCGGGTTGAGGCTGATCTCAGTACCCTCGAAGACGAACCGCTTCTCCCGGCGCAGGATGGCGAGCTGGATGGACAGGATCTGCTGCGCCACCACCGACAACACCTCCAGCTCAATGCGGTTGAACTCGTCAAAGCACGCCCACGCGCCTGACTGAGCCAGACCCTGGGAACATACCACTATGTTAACTTATAAACATGCAACCAAGTTTGTATATACACGTGTTTCAGAAAGGGTATACTGACCTTTAAAACTGCGCTTCAATAGCTTTTCTTCTTTTAACATCGACCTATTAAAATTTTGACTTTACGTACAGATTACAAATGGGCAAAAGATGCGCTGATAAAGGGTCGATACGCCTTTTCTGAATCACGCTGTATTTGGGGATCGATAATATACACTACAGACACATAGTTTAACGATTACGCTTAGCTTAACTATAACTATTCCGTTGATGTTATCTGGAGTAGACTTTTATAATATTATTTCGGACGAATCCATTAATTCCCTTCTATCCTACGTACAAAATTGATAAAACTCTTTCCTAGCTTCCTTCTTTAATATCATTCTGGTCAGCTTCCATGCCGACCTGATTGGGCTGATTGCCAATACTTGCGGCAAATGTCCACCAAGATGACTAGAGGGAACTTTTCAAGCTTATGACTGCTCCTAATGGCACTCAGAGATGAAGAAGAATTATATTTAGGATCGCCAGTGTTACAGTTGCGTCTATAGGAATACTACTTTAGGAGAATAGTGAATATCTTTCAGGCAGGAAGGTAGTATGCCAGGCGGGTCACTATGCCCCGACAGTTACTGTCGGGTTATTTTATATGTTTACATTCTGCGACAATACTCATAGCGCGTTTCAGGATTGTATGGAGAGTCATCACTGTTCTGGACGTCGAATGCCGCGCCATCTGTGAATTGACGCGGTGAACATGTTTCTTGTAGCGACGTTACTTAAGTAGTGAGTGACTAAGCAAATGAGAGATTGTTCGAAGCGGACCTTGAAGAATTTCCCGAGCGCCTTGTAGTCGAGTCCGTCGGAGCAGTTGAAGACGACGCACTTCTTGGCGACGGCCTTGGCGAGGTCCTTGGTGGTCTCGGTCTTGCCCGTGCCCGCCGGGCCCTCGGGCGCGCCGCCCAGGTTCAGCTTCAGCGCGCTCATCAGCGTCCTGGCGCACACCATTACCGTACATGAAGATGATACTCATTCGCATACGGAAAAAAACCGTATTGTTAGTTGGCTTAAAGGTTGTATTACTTCGTTTCAGCATCACGGCTGTAATTGCCAAAGGGGAAGACAGAGGTGCGCTGCAGTGTACCCACAATTCGCCGTTAGTATTTGGTCCCAATGTAATACAGGGCGAGGCTAATGCCATTATACCGGGCAATATAAATGTTATTTTTACTTCATAAATTAATAAGATAATTCACAGATACTTTATAGCGGCGGCAGATGCGTCATTTCCTTGCCCTTTTTCATACAAAAGGAATTCCGAACGGTTCCAAAATCTGAATATAATTTTGTGATGTTATTGACGGCAACTTTTACCCATGCTGTGCATTATTAAAGTTAATAATGTTACAAACTCCTTACAGTAAGATGTAAATCAGCAAATAAACTGCTATATCCAAATTAGATTACAAAAAACAATATCTTCCACTCAATGTAATAAAACTAATTTTAAGGATTTTATGTGTTAACGTTCCCGACGTTTCGTACCCTCAAAATTAGTTTTATTTCAATGTATAGTATTCGCGTATATAAAAGACATCAACGCCCCCACTCATCCCACTCCCTTTAAAGGAAATGTCTATGCATGTATCTCGCTTACACATCGGATATAATCACAATACCACCTTTATCGTGTAGAAAAAAACATCTTCCTCTGATTTCTTCTTAGATCTAAAATTCCCTATACACTCACCTGAAGCACCGGTCGGTGAGCGGCGTGGCGACCAGCCGGCCGATGTTGCCCAGGTACTCAAACCCGTACTCCACTTCGGTGGTGATCATGGAGCAGGTCATCTTGTCGCCGCGGAAGTAGTAGCGCAGCTGCGAGATCCAGTTGAAGTCCGAGATGTCCAGCACGTTGCGGGACACCATCTCCTCGAGGATGGAGCGGCCTGCGGCCGGTGTTGGCATTTAGTTGTTGTACAGCGTGATTCAGAAAAGGTATACTTACATTTGAACCTGCGCTTTTTTAGCGTATTTGATATCGTTGTGGGCGTTAAAATTTCGATATGACAGTGCTGAAAAAAGGTTTTCCCAACTACCTAAATGTTTTTGGAACGAAGTTCCTTATCGCGCGTTGCGAAAGGGGGCTAGACGGAAAAAATTAAGACGAAAAGTTGTAACGACACTTTTTGTAAGCCGTGGGGCGTGCGCATGTTTCTCTGTCTGACTCTCTCTCTCTTATAGAAAGCAAGCCAGATATTTTCGTTTCGTCTTTCTATTTCGCATTGAACAGTGTGGTGTCGCGACGATTATTTTTGTTGAGTGTATACAGGTTTTTTGTACATAATAAATAATAAAAATTAATAAAGGAACTTCGTTCCAGCATCCGGGTGTCCCTTGACACCTCTCAAGTTTTTTTTCTAAATTGACATCTGATGTATATAGAGCTTTGTGTAATGAGCACGAATGTTTGTACTCGAGTCATGGATGTTTAATATTTACATAAGTATTATATACTGAGTTCGCCGCCAGTCCATTGTACGGTACCCACAATACAAGCGTTGCTTAGAGTGTGGGACCATATAGTTGGTGTGTTAGTCTGGCGATATTAGTATTCGAATTATTATATTAATAATTAGGTCTTAGAGATAGCAGGGCCTAATGTCACTAGTGAATATGAACTCTTCTGAATGTGCATTAGGTCGAGATTACCGTGCACGTCGAGCACGATGAGCGCCTCCACGGTCATGCGGTTGCCGGGCTCCAGCTCGCCCTGCACCAGGTACACCAGCCCCGTGATCTGCTCCGTGCTGCGCTCTACCAGCTCGGGCAGCGTGTGCGTTTGTATCGCTTCTATCGCCTGAACCACATAATCATCACTCAAAAAACATTTACAGTTACTTAGAAATACTTATTGTAACATATGTCATGTTAAAATTTGTACTTATCTATTGATTTCTTATATTTACGCGAATAGGTACTACACATTTAAATAAAACAAATTTTACGGATTTTATCGCGTTTATTTTTAAATATGAGAGTACCCCGTTTCCATCTATGACACCAGGACGTCAAGCACCTCAGTCCTCCCGTGACCATGGTTGCTGTAAAGCAGCCGAAAGCCAGGAACGTAAAAAATAAACGCGATGAAATCCGTAAAATTAGTTTTAGTACTTACCTATCATCATTTTGCACACATTTAAAGATATTGTTAATACCAAGTAGTTGGAAGAGAGTTGTACCTTCCTCTATCTCTGTCGCACTAACACCCACTTATGGCGGTGACATCACTCAACACTGCAATGCATATTTTCGCTTTCATCTAATCCAAAACTTTAAACGTTTTGATTCTGTCAGAATTTTAAAGTTATTTATAAATGTCGCCAATCACAGCACATTAATTATTGTATTAAGAAATACAAATAAAACCATAATAGTCCTTATTCTCCCACCTCCAGGGTATACTCGACGCATGAGCCGGCCTGCACGATCTGGCCCGGCCATATCAGCACCCAGTCCTCCCGCTGGGTGACCGGGTAGGAGTTGATGGCCTCGCTGGTCACGTCGCGGAGGCTCACCATCATCTGCTGCTCCAGCTGCTGCAGCCAGCGCTCCACCATACCCTGGAAACACAACCAATTCAGCACAACCTTCATCCCGAACATAGACTAGAACTTATTTGGTTGTTTAACACTATCAATACTGTATGGTCAAAACTCAGATAGTTCTATGGTATGATGCGGTACTATGTTTAGAATTATCACGACTCATGTTATCACATCTGAGCGATCCGGATAGTAATTACAGTATCGTGATCTGGATTGATAGTATGAGAAGTAGCCAAGAAGTCTAATTCTTAGGTAATAAAGTCGCATAGAAAAGTAACCACAATATAAAACTCACCTAGCTCATATTCCTATAAGTTGTCTTTGTAAAAACGGCTACAATCGCTAGTAGTCCGGCTAGACCAGCATAATGCTATGCGATTTTATCGTAAATTGATTAAGACTCCTTGAATTTGGGGGGTGAATCCTACCTTAGCCTCGGCTGGTTGTATGGAAGTCGACAGCTTGACAATCTCTCCCTCAGAAGAGGTCATGCCCACGATCTCCTTCGCAGCGTTGAACTCCAGCGTGTAGATGCCCTCGAAGCACTTCTTGAGGTGAGGCTGGACGCGCATCGGATCTTTCGTCTCGGAGAGTATCTCGAGAAGCTCGTCATTGGATAGGAAGAAGAATCTACAAGAAGTGATTATATTCATATTACACAAGAACTATCTATTCAAATTAAAAACTTATTGCGAAATATAGGCTACATAATTTGTTGTCAAAGTTGTTTATAGGCATTACCATACAAAATTTTGAAAATGGACTTCATGATGGCTTAAGGTTTCCAATCAATTCCACTTTCAGTCGCTTTGCGCTGATCTTACTGATTCCAATGTTCGAATCTCTTTAGAGCGGGGAACCCTATGGATTCTGGTGGGGTAGTCGAAAGCGGCGCATGTCCTGGACAAATCTGATTGCCTTAAAGTCGTCCCGGACGATACCACCTCCACCATTTTCTCATGGTGAAGACAAAATTGAAATGGAATGCGGTCATACCTGTTCGGCACCGTCACTCACCTCGGGAAGAACAGCCTCTTCTTCTCCAAGTAATCGTTGAGTCCCCTCTGTATGTCGTCGAGCAGCGCGTTGCTGTAGCGCAGCTTCTTGAGCAGGCCGGGGAAGTCGGTGGCCGGCAGCACCATGGGCTCCTTGGCGGTGGCCGTCATGATGGTGCGCCACTCCTTGTCCACGTCGCGGAAGTTGCGCGCCTCCGTCGGCATCTGGCGCATGATGTCTTCCGACGAGAAGATCGGCTCCAAGTACATCCAGGTTGCTTGGCACTGATGGGAGACGACGGTTCGTTCGTACAAGTAAACGGCAATAGTCTAGTGGCTAGAAGGACGCCCCTTTAACTGAGAAGTTTCGGGTTAGATTCCAGCCCTTGCACCTAATGACGTGATGTATTGTGCATGTATCCAATGCTACAAGACTATTGAGTCTTGTAGCATTGGATACATGCACAAGACAAAAACCTGAAAATTAGCTTTTACCCATTGTGTTATCAGCCAAGTCTGGGTAAAGTTCAGGCCTCGAGGCGATCCTGTTACTAAAGGTTAATGTAAAAGGATAGTAGGATGTCAGCGATATATGTCTAAGTGTGGTCCTTACTTGCAGCCACTGGTCCAGAATGTCCTGCATGCTGATGAGCTTCTCCTCCCAGGCCACCATGTCAGCCTCGAACGCCTTGACATACGGCGAGCCACGCATGGTCTGCGACTTGAGGATGTGGTCGTCCAGCAACTGCTGCACATCGTCCAGACCTGTTAGGATGCACGTGCCGGTATCTCTGGAAATTAAATATTTCCATCGATTTTCTCATAAATTATACGCATTTTTTTTCAGTATTTTTAAATTGATTTTATCATATTGATTTCTTATATTTACGCGAATACTACACATTGAAATAAAACTATTTTTAAGGATTTTATCGCGTTTATTTTTCGTTTTTACGTTCCCGACGTTTCGGCTGCTCGCAGAAAGTGCTCACAGTATCTTGAGGTCTTGCAATGGTATGCTGAGCACTTTCTGCGTAGATCGGACCACAATCAACAATTAAATATGAGGGTAGCCCGTTTCTAACTATGACACCAGGACGTCAACCACCTCAGTCCTCCCGTGACCATGGTTGCTGTAAAGCAGCCGAAACGTCGGGAACGTAAAAACGAAAAATAAACGCGATAAAATCCTTAAAAATAGTTTTATTTCAATGATTTTATCATCATAATAGAAGTCTAAAGTGTAAGCTTTACCAAAGTTTTCTTTATCATGCCCCTTACACCCTGTGTGTATATGCTAGTTTGGATCCTGGGCCCCAAGTCTGCTAACACAATCGATTCATAATCGAACAGCAACCACATAGTAACTGTCATTTTTGACAGATATCCCATACAATATCTGTCAAAAGTGACAGTTACCATGCGGTTGCTGTTCGATTATGAATCGATTGTGTTAGCAGACTTGGGGCCCTGGAAGTACAGACGACGTGGCGTCGTGGGTAAGCCGAGTAATATCTATATCCATGGTCGGACCTGTACGGCATGACTTCGAACTTGACGCCGACCCATTCCTCCTTCATCTTGTTGAGCGCCTTCTCGAGCGTGTACTCCTTGGAGGCGTACTGCTCGATCTCCTCCAGCTGCGCGGCGAACACGTGCACGCCCTGCTCCACCATGTCCGCCAGCGAGGCCTCCGCCGGGTGCGCCACCTCCTCGCCCACCAGCTCGCTGATGCGCGCCCAGTGCCGCTCGCGCATGCCCTGCCGGCACCGGGGGTAAGCGGGGCCTTCTCATGTTACGGTAATGACATGGAGAACATGCCGTCACTCAAAGTCAAAGTCAAATCATTTATTTCGTATAGGCCTACGGGGGCACTTACAAATTGTCATTACATTTTTTTTTTCTTAAGTCTACAACCGGATCGGAACGCGACCTCAACTTACACACACCACACTGACTACTATACTGCCACACTTAGTTATCAAATCTGTTGTGTGAGAGGGATAGAAGGCGTCACGTTAGCGAAGCGCTCCGTAAAATGGTTTGTGCTTGTGGTACTGTATCAGTATCGATAGCTGAACCACAATCTTTTGATATGGACAGAAAAACACCAACTGTACGGTCCCAAACCTAGCAACGCTTGTATTATGAGTACCGTACAATAGACTGGGGGCGATCAAACTATATAACTTATAAAGGGTGGATATTTGAGATAGGTAAGCACCGCTACTACCTTAAGGGTTGAAGCCACGCGAATATGATCTTAAGAGATTGTCTTTTACTTTTTGAGTTATTACTCACGGCATTTCGATATTTTACAAAAATAATACGTTAAGCGAGAAATCGGCGATTTCCAAAAGACACATTTATAGCTTAATCATTCCTGTCTCTGAAAATAATCAAAAGGCTCTATCGGGTCAAGTTAGGTTAGGGTACACGAAATGTCACAAAACGAAAAAAATAAATTTTCTCATACATTTCGTTAAGAAAAAAAATAATTACACAGTAATGCAAACTTTATTATCACGAGAAACTACTGGCTGCCAAGAATGAATGCGGCAAATAAAAAGTTTGGTAGGTAGTCATGATCATTTCAAAATGTTGAATTTCGAATCTTTGTTTTACTCAAACTAAACGGGATACCTAGTTGCTAAACGTGATAACTAGTTGCTAAACGTCATACCTAGTTGCTAAACGTCATACCTAGTTGCTAAACGTGATACCTAGTTGCTAAGCGTGATACCTAGTTGCTAAACGTGATATCGAGTTGCTAAACGCGATACCAAGTTGCTAAACGGGATACCTAGTTGCTAAACGTGATAACTAGTTGCTAAACGTCATACCTAGTTGCTAAACGTCATACCTAGTTGCTAAACGTGATACCTAGTTGCTAAGCGTGATAACTAGTTGCTAAACGTGATAACTAGTTGCTAAACGTCATACCTAGTTGCTAAACGTGATACCTAGTTGCTAAGCGTGATACCTAGTTGCTAAACGTGATATCGAGTTGCTAAACGCGATACCAAGTTGCTAAACGGGATACCTAGTCGCTTCGGTGAACATTAATTCAAATAAAAGCCTTTCTAAGCTGGCTTACCCTGTTGCAGATGGCGCACAGCACGGGCAGCAGCACCTTGAACTTCTCGACCTTGTTGCGCACCATGTCCGCGATGCGCTTGGCGCCGGGGTACTCGTACATCTGCTTGCCCAGCTTGTACAGCAGCTTCCACCACGCCTCCACGTCCTCCGCGATCTGCTCCGCGTCCAGCCCGAGGAACGGCCCGTGGTACCTGCAGGGCCGGACTGAGCCATGTACAGGCCGCTAGGCATTGCAGGTCTTTGGGGTCTCCCCCTAGCTAGGTACGTCTCTAAGTAGGTATAGTATTTAAACTAATTTGATTACTAATACGGGTTCTGTTTTACCAGCATAAACATAATGGAATTATAAAAAAAAAAAACAGATTAATTAAGTTATTAATGTTAAAAATACCTTCAAACATCCTTTTAAAAAAAAACCATAAACATTTTTAAAACAAAAGAGAAAGCATCATATAAAAATGTGTAATGACCGCGGGGGTGTAAGTGTCTCAAAATCCACTGAGCGGATTTTAATTAAACTCGACATGGTGATAGCTTATAACAAGATCCACATCTAGAATAATTATTTATCCCGGGAAATGAAAGGATCCCCAAGATAAGAAAAAAAAAACTAAAGTCCACGAGTACAAAAGCGCAAGTACTGCAGTATTAAGTATAAACATAGTATCTCCTCGTACGCACCATTTCTCATAGCCGTCGTAGAAGTCGTAGGAGGTGTGCCACAGCTTGTGGAAGGGCTCGACGCCGGCCAGCATGGTCTGCAGGCTGAAGTACACCGACACCTCCAGGTCAAGCAGACCTTCCTCGTTTATTATGTCCTCCGCCTCGTATTTATCGTTCTGGGGTACAAAAATATCATTGAAAAAAGTGCTGAAACCTCCAGCTAGCATGTAGCAATATAAAGGTTAGGTTTCATGTATTATTTTAAGAAATTATAAAACTCGTATCACTATTCTTGTACCTTGATTAGTGTACCGAGCTCCAAGATACAGACATTGTCTAGTTTGGAGCTGTTGATGTTACTGGGTATTAAAACTATTCTTATTCTTATCTATACATATAAATAAAATTGGAGTGTCTGTTTGTAATATTAAAATAACCGCTTTTTACTAAGTGCATTTCGATGTATACACGGTACCTATACCAAAACAACATTTTTTACAATTTTTGTCTGTCTGTCTGTCTGTCTGTTCCGGGTAATCTCTGAAATGGCTGGACCGATTTTGACGGGACTTTCACTGGCAGATAGCTGATGTAACAAGGAGTAACTTAGGCTACTTTAATTTTAGAAAAAAACATAGGATCTCACGAAAAAGATTAAAACCAATGTTGCAGCGTTGCGCCTGATTAAGTTTGATAGCAGCAACCTGAAATGCGTCCCGCGGGCTCAGGACGCGCGAGCAGGCTGTTGCCAACGGTTGTGTCTTTGTTAAATACCACGCGAACGAAGTCGCGGGTAACAGCTCCATAAACATCAAGCGCGACGGTGGACTACGTGCGGTACCTCTGTGCTCAAAATGGATAACCTGGACTAAGATTAGCATGGTGGATTTATCAACTAAATGTTTACACAATATATTATTCAAATTACCATCAAGTTCTGGTTTATCTCATCCACTTTCCCGACCACGTCCTTCAGCAGGTCGAGGTTGAGCAGCGGCGGGTCGAACCGACGGAACTGCTCCAGATCTTTCTCGTGCTTCTTCAGCTTGTCCTCGAAGATGGTCTTCCTGCTCCTCAGCTTGTCCTCCGCCATGACCCTCTTGGTGTTGAGCGTTTTGAGGGTCAGGTCAATTGTATCCTCCATGTCCAGGGGCCAGAGGAATACGCGGGTGTTCAAGTTGATATCCTCAACTGCCAAATAGGTTAATTGAAATTCATACTTAAGATCAAGATGCCTACTAATGCCTACGCGCAAGTGCGTACACGGTTAAAGATCTCCTACATTTTTTTTTAAATATTCAATGTAGACACGGCCCAGCTAGTCTTAATTTTGATGTATATAGATATATAGCGGCCTGCATCAGCGCCTATGAAACAGCTAATAAAACCACTAAACAAATAATTAAGAACTAAATAAATATCACCAGACCAACACACCGACTATACGGCCCCACACAAAGAAAGGCTTGTATTATGGTTACTGTACAATGGACTGGGGGCGAACCCAGTATAATTTAGTTATATAGATATAAAACATCCATGACTTGGGTACAAACATTCGTGCTCATCACACAATGTTTGTCCCTACCAGGATTCGGACCCGGGACCCTCGGCACAGAAGGCAGGGTCATCAATAACTGCGCTAATCAGGGCGTCATGGTCAACTGGTTATGTTAGGTACATAGCTCACAATGTAAATGCGCATGATTCATGAGGAAGATCACGTATTCAGCTGTAGTCCTGGACTTCTCCTTGAGGTCGAACAAGGCGCAATCGCGGCACTCCTGGATGTAGTTGATGAGCTCCACCAGCTGCGCCGTGGTCTCCGGGGTCTCGGACGAGCGCGCCGCCATCTCCTCGTATACGTCGCAGATGCTGCCCAGAATATCGTTCAATGTCTTTTCATCATGACACGACCTCATTATCTTTCTGTCATGATCTTTAGTTATACAAAAAAAAACATCACGTCTGTAATCCTTCATGGGAACCCTCAATGTAACCTACCCCAAGGTGGTATGTTTGAGGTTTATCATACCACTTCGCTATTCCATTTGGAAGATGAGTCAAATAGCACCGTAAAGGGGGAAATGCCCTCTCCGCGGAAGTTGTGCCTGAGATAATTTTAAGGAAATTAAAATTGCTTAGGACTTGCTCCGCCGTATCGACTACCCGAGCAGAATTCACAGGAATGATGGATCACGAATCATACAAGAGGAACTATTCCGGGTGTGTTACTAAACTAGTAACTCCTTTTATTTAGAAGCGACTAGATTTTATGAGACTCCTCCTGCAACCTTTGTGGCTTTTTACGAGAGTTACTTAGAGTGAAGAAGACGTAATTTTTAAGCCGGACACCCGACGGCTTAAAATCAATTAAAATAGTCTTTCTGACCGAATTTAGGTCATTGAGGCCGGGCGCCTACTGCAAAGGATATATTATAGTGCACAAGTGCGTGAGCAAACATAGGTGTACTCATTCCTCGCTCTCAGCCTGATGGGACGGCAATCCGACGCAACCGCAGCGATCAGGCGCTGGACCAACGGCTTAACGTGCACTTCGAGTCACACGCAAGTTATAATCATGGTTGAAAATGAGTGAAGTGAGCAGGGGTTTAAACCTGCGACACTCGGTTCCGAGGCAAGAGTTCTACCAGCTTAGCTATTACGTACGATCGGTTCCACTTTCTGTTGACAGTAATGTAGTGGTCTACAATGTGCTGGCGCAGCCCGTTCACTATATCCCAGAGCGTGTCGTTCATGGGCCCGCAGTCCAGCATCACCATGTTCAGCGGTATATCGCGGCGCAGGAACAAGAGATCGTCGCGGAGCTTCTCGTACATGTAGATGCGGGCTGAGAAATCCTGTTAAGGGGCCACAGGTTGTCTATTTTACTGAGTTGCTGCTTGAGGTACTGGTATACATCAAATATGAATTCGGCATGCGCAGACCTACCATCTTTGACCTTTAAGTGCGCGGTGCAGACAAGATAAGACAATCATTTTACTTGGAGTTCGGGACGAGGGGCTACTGGTAGTGTGCATATATTACTGGTATTACCCCCCTTTTTAATGTACCTACCCCCATCCCCTTAATTATTACTTTATATTTAAGTTACACCCTGTATAGATATTAGCAGTGTTGCTTGCTGCAAAGGCGACCCTTTGGGAACTGCTCGAAGTTAGGTAAATATTACCTGCCTGGCTTAAAAAAGTCTAGATTAGCTACGGACATGTTCTAATTCAATTGATCCACCCGAGGGCAGGCAGTTTGATTCGCGTAACTTGGGCATCTCTTATATGAATTCTTTTAAAGATATATATATTAAAGCGCAAAGCAAATAGTCGTGGGGATAATGAAAGTTCATAGGATTTTTTGTATTTCGTGCTTTTATTTTGTACAATTCCCTCACCTTCAAGTATGGCGGTGGCTCAAGGGCAAAGAACTGCAGCAGTTCCTGCTTCGCGGTACCGTTCAGTATGTAGAAGAACTCCTCGTAGCTGGACAGGAAGCTGACGGGGCCGGGCTTGTTGGCGCTGTAGTGCTGGACGGAGCGGTTGATCATGTCCATCATGTACTGCTCCTCGGGTTGCACCGCCAACAAGAATGGGTTGGGCCGGGAGACGCCTGGTAGTGGAGTAAATAGGGGGGTCTATCGGGAAAACTATAGGGAATAGCGAAATGATTCATGGAGTCTCGAGGCTGATTTTGATGAAAACTAAAACTGCATCATAATCATGTGTATGCGCACATACTAAGGACAAACTTACACAAAATCGGCTTAGGTGGAGGAGTACGCTTTGCGAGGAAAAGTCCAGGCTAATATATCTAAGGGTGGAGTGCACCATCCACAAATAAATTTAACTACATTAAAATCTATAGAAAATCCGACATAATCTGTAGAGATTTTACTATAGTCAAACTTTACCATAGATAGTTTTAGTAGTTTCTAATAAAATTATGGTTTGAAGCATAAAAGCGATTCTCGACTGACATCTTAGAGGAGTTCCGTGTTGTTGGCTTCTTAAATTATTGATCAATATGTTTGGTCTTTAATTTGGAAAGTTGACAAGTTGATGGTTAGTGGTGGGTTTCTCTTACCCCATTTGTTAAGGAACGAATGTCGTGAAAGTGAGTTGATACAAGCTGAAAGAAGAAAGAGTTGACTCACCAGGATACATGACGCTGTCGACGCTCGGCAGCCGCTGGCACACATTGATGATGGTGTGGAACCACTTAACGATGAGCACGCGCATGTTGTCCAGGCCCGGCTCGAAGGTCAGCTTGGTGGTTCCAACCTGACCCAGCACCTTGATGCGAAGCAGCGGCCGCTTGATGAACATGTAGTCCCGGTACGCGCCGCGGTATCTGTTGCCTTCCTGCCAGTTAAAAATATATTACAAAGAAAGATATACAACTTTAGCTAAATCACAGAGAAAGATATACAACTTTAGCTAAATCACAGAGAAAGATATGCAACTTTAGTTAAATTACAGAAAAAGATATACGACTTTAGCGAAATTACAGATGAAGATGTATAGCTTTAGTTATATTACAGAGAAAGATTCTACTTAGCTAAATTACAAAAAAAAGTCAGATATAGAACTTTAGCTAAATTACAGATAAAGATATATATAGCTTTAATTATAATACAGAGAAAGTAAGATATACAACTTTAGCGAAATTACAAATAAAGATATATAGCTTTAATTATATTACAGAGAAAGATATACAGCTGGTCACAGTTCGAGATACTTACAAAGTAGTAAGCAAAATATTCTGCAAAGTGCTTAACACTCCTCTCGACGAGGTCACGAACTTGATTAGACATCAGCGCGTGGACACATCTGAAATACAATTGCGTGACATTAATCACACAAACACGTCAATGGCCGTGTCACGCCATACACACCATACACGACTATTTCATGAAACACTTATGACAGCTGACAAATATTTGAATCTTTTTTTATTTCATCAGTCATAAGAAGACAAACATAGCGGCAATTATTTATTATTGTTTTTTGTACGATACCCTTACTTTATTCTAGCAGGCGACGAAATAGTCGTAGGAATGACAAAAAATTATAGTTTTTTTATCGACGTCAACTCACCTAAAGAACTGCTCCACTTCGAACGTGGATTCCTTTTTCTTCTTGGCGACGTACACCGCCCAGTGCTTCCTCATCTTGATCATGGTGTCGGCGACGTCGATCAGCCAGTTCTCCTCCAGCTCGGCGCGCGTCTCCTTGCACAGCTCCGTCAGCCGGAGCGTGAACTCCGTCGGGTACTGGGGGAACTGCACCTCTTCCTGCATCTTGTTCATGTCACAGATGTACATGTTTGAGTATCTGTGGAGTTCGTAGGGATGTTACGGAGGTGGTGTTATCGGAACCGGAGGCGGAAGCGGAAGAGAGTGATGTGTTAAGGGCAGGTCTAATAAATGAAGACACTACTAACATTATTCTGCCTCTTCAATTTCAATTGGAATTAATAAAATAAAAAACAGATGAATCAAAAACTTGTTACAAGTTCAGACGTAACGTTGCTGCTAACAAAGTGAACCCACTTTTTCAATGCATTTGTAGTGGTAATTGTTTACCACATACATAACTTTCTGCCTAGTAAATGGTCCGACATGGAGTAAGAAATTTTTGGCGTAGTTTTTTTTATATATATGTGCGTGAGTGCCTGTGTTTAAATGCTAGACCAGCTTTTAGGATTCACTTGTAGCGCATGCCGTGTATTGTCTGAATATTCTAACAAGTCTATGATGAATGAGAAATTGATTAATAAAGTACCCATTAAAATATCCTCCGATTAAAACAATCGGAGCCGAAGTCGGAGTCGAAGATGTACAATCAATTGGAAATTTCGATCTTTCCAAATCGGAGGTGAAACTCCTAAGCGTCTCTAGGAGAAGAGAGTACTTAGTTGTGTGTGGGAGGCGGTCCACAACCCCTAGTGCAACAAGCCGAGCTGTCTGCGTTCATACCACGAGACCAAGACATCATGGCCACATAATTTTAATCTATTTACGTTACAAAACACTTTTCTTCTAAAGAAATCGGCGTATAAATTGAAAGGTAAGAGTGACCTCTCCTGCCACAGAGTCCTGAGGTACCGCAGCACAGGGTTCCCCTGGAAGTACTTGTAGTGTAGCGCCTGGCGCGCGCGCACCATGGTGGTGTGCCAGGGCATGGGCGCGCGCACCACCAGCGCCGGCCACAGCGGCGGCAGGAACTGGATGCGCAGGCGCAGGCACTCCGCCGGGTCCTCCAGGATGTACGCCAGGATGCACCTGCGGCGCGGGTGCAATGCCGATGAACATTGCTAAACTTTTTCAGAAAAGAAGTGCATTCACTCGCGTCTCTAACTCAAGGTTTTTCAAAACCTTCAACGAGTCATACACAAAACATTTTGTATGCCGAATTGTATCCACATATGCGGAATGGTATGAATGAGGCATGCGCATGTCTTTGTTTATTTTATTTGATGAGCCTTACAACTCTTTAAATGTGTACATACTTTTCATAAATATTTCGAAAAGTATCAGCTGAAAACGGGCCTTAATGTCATTGTAAATTTATTAAAACTTTAAATAACGTTATTTTTATCAGCAAACATTATCAGCCAAATTTATAGACCTTTTATAACTTTGTAATATAATTTCAATAAATTCGGGGACATTTCTATGAATGTTCTGGTTCACCTCTTCATGGCCATGACGAAGAATTCCTTGATGTCGGCCTCGCTCTGGCGCACGTTGGCCTGGTAGGTGAGAGAGAGCATGCTCCGCTTTATCGCCGCCGTCTGCCGGTCCACGGTGACCTTGGCGCGTCTGTACAGCTCCATGGGGTAGTCCGGGATGTGCTTGCCCGATATCGACTGGCAACAAACGAGACTTGAATCCCATCCCATTGACCTTGAGTCCCAATGAATATAAAATAATAAAATATAAAATAAATATTATAAATGTGAAAGTTTGGATGGATGGATGGATGGGTGGATAGATGGATGGATGTTTGTTACTCTTTCACGCCCGAACGGCTGAACGGATCTGGATGAAATTTGGCACAGAGATAGATTATAGTCTGGAATAACACATAGGCTACTTTTTATCCCGGTAAAATGTATGGTTCCCGTGGGATAGATTTGTTTAAATTTTTCATACTTTTTATCGCGGGTAACACCGCCGGGCGCATCTAGTATAAAATAAATAAATATTGCCATACGAGTCGAGAGTGAACAGGTACCTTCTAGGCAAGTATGCTACATCGTAGATCTCATCGTCACTTACCATCAGGTGAGATCGAGATCAAATACTTGCCTATATTGTAATAAAAAAAAAAAATACGAACACATCAACTATACGGTCCCATACTAAGCAACGCTTGTATTATGGGCACCGTACAATGGACTGGGGGCGAACCCAGTATATAATACTTATATAGACATTAAATATCCATGACTCAGGTACAAACATTCGTGCTCATCACACAAAGTTTGTCCATACCAGGATTCGATGCCGAGACTCTCAGCGTGAAAGGTAAAGTCACTACCAACTGAGCTGCTCAGGTCGTCAGAATAACTATACATATACCCCCAAAATTTATAAAAAGTTATAATGGATTATAGTGGCATTATAATGAACTTTTCACAGAAAAAAGTGCGTTAAAGTAGTTTAATAATCCATTATAATATTCTATAAATTTGAGGGAACGGCTATATAACAATTGATCGTGTACCTCAGCCGCAGAAACAAAACAGAGTGAGGGTCCGAACAACATATTGAAACACAAAAAAACTAAGCCGATTAGTGCAGTACACGCGAATATATTACATTATTTTCGATACAGATGCCGAATTCGCCATTTTTGGATCCTCGTTCACCTGTCATTCCGCGCATTATGGGAAAACAACTGGACCCCGGTCAACGTACAGGGTATTTTTGTCTTGGGAATTAAAGCATTGGATTGGATTCTCTAAAGAACTGTTGAACTGAAATTCACTAAGCTGATTTTACTCAAAATTTAGCAAGGTGATAGTTTACATGTCGGGTCAATGCATACTATCATCATTTTAAATAAATAATCATCTGCGTGGTTCGCATTACCGTAGCCAAATAGTAATCAATACGCCTCAAATCATTGGGGTCTATGAATCGGTAGTGCTCCTCCTCCGTGGTCTTCAGCATCTCCAGCTTCTGTTGGTCGGGGTCGCGGGGCAGCTCAAACTCCAGCCTCGCCAGATGCCTGGGGATCATACGACAAATGGTGTATGTGCTTCAAAGCGAGATGACGTCTATCGTTGATTTTTTTTATAGAGAAAGAAAGAACGTCTTCTTAAAATACCCAATTAAAAAAGGTATAATAAAAATTTTGACAGGTGAACATGTATGTCATACAGATATCTTTTATGTATTAAATAATTGTGTGAGTGATGTATAAATATTTTTTGATAAAGGCGAACCAGTAGCGTTTCAACGTGCTCCTAGTACGTGGTGTAATTTTGAAATTTCTAATAATTTTATTTTGAAATTTCTAATAATTTTATTTAATTTTTCGTGAATGTTGTCTTTAGAACCTACTGATCGATCTATTAAAATATTTTACACTAAATAAGTTACACCTTATATACATTTCCTTCACTTGCCAAACAGTTCTGACGTTTTTAGCTTTTTGTCTTCGTGTAAGCAGTATTAAGAGTTTTCACTACTACTGGAAATTGACTTCATTTGATGAAATAATTTGACCATAGTTATTTTATATTGTTCTAGTGAATAGTAATTAAAACATATCAAATCAAAACATAGATCCACGAAAAAAATGCAATATTAATTCATTAATACAACAGTAATGTGTCTGTTAGGTATATTAACAAGGTCATAAAACAATATTGTTTTAATAAATAAATAATAAAATTACAATAACGATATAATTTAATGAGTTCGCAAGTCATAAGTGAATGTGAACAGATTACTTCTTAAGCGCCTCCGCCGCGGCCACCTCCGCCGCCGCCTTCTCCTGTCTCCTCTTTTCTATTCTTTGCCTTTTAGCTTCCCTTTCAGCGGCCTTTTTTCTCTCGTACGAACCGGATACCAAGTCTTCTAGCAGTACCAAGCCTAATAAATACAATGGATAATAATCAGCGCTGTCTCTACATAGGGCGCAATGAATGCAATGCATCCGGGCACCAGGTCCATGGGACAGAGTTATAAGAAAAAAAAAGACAAATGATCGTGCGTCTTTGTTTTTCTTATAGCTACGCCATTATATGTCCAGATGTACGACTGTGTGGATCACCATAGCTATTATGTAACTCTGTTTCAATAATTATGTGTATTTCTATCCACTCATTAATAGATAGAAATACGCGAGATGATTGAAAAAGGTTTGCAAACAGAATTACAATACTGTTGCAAATCTGGTTCAATAAAGTTTTGTATTTCTATCGATTAATAAATAAAGTAAAGTATACAAGAAATTATTGAAACAGGGTTACATAACAGGCCTGCTGATGTAAAGGTATATGTGTATTTAATTCGAAGCGTCCGAGTCACCCCCGCGCCCCCGCTAGGCTCACATAAATAATTAACCTTTAGAGCGGGGCTAGTTATATGGGGGGCGTCAGGGTAGAGGTCGCATCTGGGCGCTACATGGGCTAGAGATGGCGCTCATAATAAACAGAGGCCCATTTGAATGTACAATAAAAAAAAACTTGGACTCACATTCTACCTGGGCCTCAACTCTGCTAAAACTATAGACTCATTATCGATTGGCAGTGGCATAGGAAATGTCACTTTTGTCAGTTCCTGTATGGGAAAACTATCAAAACTGCCACTGCCAGTCCATTTTGAATCGTTTGTAACACTACTGCTGTAACAATGACACCTGTCATTGGCTTGTTTTTTTTTTTGTAATGAAATTTATAGTGCTTTTAATTTTCGTTTACTTATGTGATTTGGGTTTTACCCAAAGTAATTCCAGATTCCAGTCAATCTCAGTACCTCAAACATTCATTCAGTTATTTATGCATGATCCTCAGTTAAATGACCGTGGTATTTCAAATCAGATTTAGTTTATTGCGGGAATTCGACTCTAAAGGTAAAATAAACCTACACTTCAAGACAGTTAACTGTTACCTTTCGGCAGCCTATTCTTGTCTTTCTGCTTTTCTAAGGCTTCCCGTTTCTCTTTCTCCCTCTCCGCCCAGGGCTTCAGCGGCGGAAACTGCATCTCTCCATTGGGCCCTATCGGCCCGAATAGCTGTGGCGGAATGCGCTTACGCGGCGGCATGTTCACCACGCGCATCATCTTTGAGGAGGGGGTATAGCAGTTTCCTGTCGTTATAAATAAGTTATTAACATTGTGTTGTGATGTTGTATTGATATTGATGAAGATTGGTGCTTACCAATCCTTAGAACTGGATTAAAAAAAAGTGAACAGCCAGCTTTTAAGGCTGGTCACGATTCCCAAAGAACCGGTGGAATAGACAGGCTCTCCAGTAATTCATCAAATTAAGATACATACCAATAGAGTCCGCAGGCTTGGCGTGATCAAAACTATCCCGATATGGAATGCCTCTCGTCCAGGACTTCGCTTGCATGAGCGGTGGAAACTCGCTGCAGCCACCTTCACCCTCACCTGAACAGTACAAATGATTGTGGACCAATTATCGTTTCGTCGGGGCGTCTTTCTTTACCGAGGTTCCTGTGTTCGAATCTACCAAGTGTGCCAATCAGTTCGAATTAAATGAATGAAAACTTTATAGCAGCCTTTCCGAAAGTGGGCGAAAACGCCCCCTTGTGGGCGCTGCAGACCTAAAGGGGAGCGGTAAGAGACCCAGAAAAAAAATGGGGGCGTTGTGTAGAGGCTTACAACAATTAATTTAATTTGAAGTTATAGTGGTTTTTAAGTAGGTGAAATAATCGGGGCGCTAAAAAATAATTCATACTCAAAGTGGCCAGTAGACAAAGTAAGTTTGGGAACCCCTGCTTTATAGGATACAATAAATAGTTGAACACGCCTGACTCAGCATCTAGGTATGTTGTCTATTACGTTGTTTACAACAAAAAAAATTTATTAAAAATCATCAAGTCATTACCTTCAGGATAGTAGTTCTTAGCGGCTCTTAACAGCGTGCTGTCTCTCTCTAGCTCGTGGTCGTATCCAGCTCTCGGCATCCAGGGTAGCGTGCGCGGCTTGCGCGCCGGCAGCACGAAGCGAGAGGGGCATGGCTTGGCATCGTCGGGTGGCGGGGGGCGCTTCTTGCGCGCGCGGTCCCCGCTGGCCATTGTACTAAAGTAGGTACCTCAAAAATTATAGCAGCGGGACCAAATGATAGGCCAGCCCCATTATCATAAACTATTGGTACCACAATTGAAACATTATGACGGCTTAATCAAGTCTTTAGGTACATCTTTGCGATGTAGATTAAATGGAGGTCCTTATTTGAGTAGCATTAATAGTTCATAGTTAAGCCCCTTAGTTTCATTCCTCTCTCTACTGACTTTAGTGAGCCAGTTCTTCGACTCCTAATGTTGACTATCTGGATCAGCTAAACTACCGTATCACCAGGGATACAAATTTGCAATAGTAAATTGAGGAGAATACTGCTTACCTTGGTCACGAAATCACGAAGTATTCACAAATTATGCAATTTAAATTTTAAAATAAATAAATAAACACAGCGCACTGATCAGTAAGATGGTAAACAAATGTCATTTTCAGATCTAGCGACGCGTTACCATAGTTACGGTTAAATATTTGACATCAATGTTTTTTTGTATTTTATTCTTCTTATCAGCCAGTATTAAAAATCCATAAAGAAGGTAGATAGGTTAGCATTATAATATAATTTGAAGAGACCCATAGGATCATGTTTTGCATAAATAAACTCATTCCTATCGGTGATTATATAACTGAGGTTTATTGGTAAATATTTGAAATCCATAAGAAAGGCACATAAATAAAAAACCTAAGTTTAGCTTTATTAATGTTTAATTCGTATAAAATTTTAAATTTCAAAAATAATCAGAGGCATAAAGGTATAATTTGTATATGAAAATAAAAATAACCATTATTACAAAAATATGTAAATAAGTGTCAGCAAAGTGAATCTCATGAAATACAAAATCTAATAATACACAAAGTTAATCGAAGATATTTAAAAAGTAGGAACTCAAAAAGAATACTAAAGTAGGTACTAAATTTCAATTTAAATACATAATTTCATTTTAACAGCTACATCTTAGAAATTGTACTATATAAAGTTAATCGACGTGCTAAATATATTTGGCACTTTACAATAAGTATAATAAAAAAAAATGTCAAGACAGATTATCACATAAGTTAAATGCATACTCATAGCACCAGTTTCATTGATATATCATCTAATTATTATATTGAAATTAATTAATTATTGATAAATAGTTATCTTTTACAACAGTTATGTTACAATATTATGCTGTTACGAAACAAAGGCGTCGCCAGACAATAAGACGGGGAGGGGGGGCGGCAAGATCATGCACAAATGCTAGAACGCTTGCCTCTGTAACGAGAGTCGCAGGTTCAAATCCCCGGCTTCAAATTCTCTGGGATTTCTGGATTCCATGTGCAAATATCATTTTCAACCATGATTATAACTTGCTAAACGGTGAAGGAAACATTGCGAGAAAACCTGCATTTCTGAGAGAACCCGTCGAAAGACCTGTGAAGTCCGCCAAACCGCACTGGGTCCGCATTATGGAATATGGCTTAATCCCCCTCGCATTGAGGGGAGACCCGTGCCCAACAGTGGGATTATTATAATAATTGAAACATAATCTTCAAGTCGTTTCAAATCAGACATGCATAATATGTGATTATTTTTTTCGAGTCTCTAGGGTAGCTTGCTGCCCCCCTGCCTCCCTTGGCGACGCCCTTGCTACGAACCATCTCGCTATCATATAAATGTAAATTATTTTCCCAACCCTGGGTGTGGGTTATCCTCACAATTACTTCCTCGCCTCCCCAGCATCGCTTTTATTCAAATAGTTATTAGACCCTTGCCAGCTAAACGAGCTATCGGTATCCCCGTCTTCAGACTTCTTCTCGGTGTAGTTGGACGTGGGCCGGTCCTTCACGTACGACCTCGGGCGGCCCTCGGCGAGGCTGTGGCTGAGCCGGGACGCGTCGAAGTGGAAGCCGGAGTTGGAGGGCTTGCGGACCTCGCACACGTACTTCCACGTGTGACTGTCGGCGCCTTCGTCGTCTAGTTTCGGACTGTAGCGCCATTCTGGAAGGCGACGGAGCGTTTATCGGCTGTTTATTGCAATTACTCATTTTTTTTCTTGGGAACTAGGTGCCTAGTTGGTAGAACACCTGAATGGTCGCCGTTCAGGTGTTCGCGACACAGATCAACATTAATTTCTACATGAATTCTTAATTCTCTTGTTCGCCTATGATAGTCATAAATTTTTCTACAATGTGTTTTTATTTCATAGACTAATTGAAGTTGTTATTGCAATTATTTAATTGATATTGGCAAAATACCAACCGTTGGGTGTGTCAGCCCAACTGAAAGAAAGACGAAGTTCATTCTTTGTTTCTAAAAAAGGTATGTGCGTATGGGTGACCGAATTGGCGGTCCCTGTAATAATTCCAAGATCTCTAACAGTTTCAGATCGTACTTATGGGCAATTTGAAACCCGAAAGTTCGTGACAAAAAGTCTGACCCTTAGATCCCCACACTCACCTCCGTTGGAGACCTTGGAGATGGCATTCAGCAGGAACTCCTTGTCTCTGGCCTGCAGCACCAACATATCCCGCAGGATGCCCACCATGGAGTGGTGGGCGAGGGCTTTGGCGCGCATGTAATATACCGCCATACTGGGAAACATTATCCGATGATAAGGTAATTAATAACAGAAACCCGGTTGCTAGGTAGGTTGTAAAGAAAGAATCTCGCTACGGAACGTCTCAAAAATATATATATCGATATTCTAACACACACTTGAAATAACAAACCTTTAAACCCTGTACATAATACAAGTACGAGGCCGTGAATGAAAGTTTACTTTATTTAGTTTTTTTTTAATATGTAAACCGCTTTTAACTTCTTTCTAAATACCCGAGGGCAGTCTCGCGAGGCGGCATGTTGCAGGGTGTTTATCGATATCAAAAACGGACTCGAAACATTCCTTTTTCGACCTCCGACGAGCTTTTAAAAGGCTATTTTAAATATGCGATCGGATGACACCTGGAAAACATTTGATCGCGGAGGATGGTGTGCCTTTCTCAGGAAGTATTCCGATAGTTTCGACTGATTTATAATAACGGCAATGGACTTACAAGCCGTCTTTTTACTTGGCGTTGCGTTAACGTAGACGTTTTCCATCCCCCCCCCTTAATTTAATGACAGTGACAGAATGATTTTCCGATGACGATACAATTACAAGTCTCTCGCTAGGCTCGCACTCACCACAGGAAGAGCATGAGGAAGGCGATGACGCCGGGCCGCACGAGGAAGCCGAGCGCGGCGCGCAGGCGGGCGTGCTGCTGCAGCTGCAGCACGCCGTCGCTGAACACGCTGTATACGAACGCGTAGCCGCGGAACGGACCGCACGTGTGCGACGACGTCCTGCACGACCATAAAACAACATTCGCACTGCATTCTGGGACTGTACTTTATGGAACACGCAGGGCAAGCTGGCATTAGACCGAGCGCGCACTACAGCAAACCAGCGCGCGCTTAATTTGCGGGTGTTTTTTTATTAATACATTTGTAAAGCCACATTTTCGTGCGCTACGATACAAGCCGTGGGGCGCTCCTGCTTGTAATTAAATCACTTGAAGTTATTAAATTAATTCTCAACACAATATTTTTTAGCCTTCTGCGTCTTTTATTTTCATGAAGATGGGTATTAATGAATACTATGAAGAAAAATTGCCGAACTTATAAAGGGATATTTACACGAAGCTTATGCTATCTGCGCTTCGAGATTTATTTATTTACAAACAATGTGGCTCACAGCTTACGGCAAAACACAAATATGCTAAAATATACAATTACATTTAAATGTTATATAATGTAAACAATTGAGTAATGGAAGAATTCCTAAGGATTCTGACTAGAATAACGATTGTCATAGATTTACATAGATCGTCTAAACATGCCCTCCGGAGCATGAAGTAGCTCAGATAATTATGTACAATACTTACTTGAAAAACAAGGAACCGAGGGCGAACAACGTCGCGAAAAGTGACAACGTAACGAACATGTACAGAACCGTCTGCGTCTGCGCAGCGCGCCACACCTGTCAATAAGGAACAACAAAACCCGTTAACGTACGGAACCCTAAAAGACTTCTTTTTACCTAAGTATTTACTAGAAATTAATCCCCAAATTCATGGGAATTTAAATCAATCGACAATGGCATTACAAAACATGATGCAAATAACATTATTTTTCACAGTTCACCTTAAGCAACGTTTTAATTGGTCGTATTGATAAATTATTTGATGATTGTTCGAGAAGCCTTATACACCGGTGTGCCCCACCTTCCTAGCGGGCTGGCAGGCGCGCAGCGCGCAGTGCCGCTTCACGTAGAACAGCAGCAGGAACTTGAGCGCCACCGCGCCCACCAGCAGCGGCGAGAACAGCGCGCCGAACCACACCACGGCCTGGTTGTAGATCAGGGTCAGCGAGTTGTACGCGATGTTGAACTCGGGCGCGCCGCCCGAAGGGTTGAACCTGTTGGAGTACATGATGACGTAATACTAGCGTTGACTGAGCGGCTACTACAATTACTACTGACAGTCAACTTTACTCACATGGAAATACGGTTAAAACTGGTTTAGAGAAACGACTGGCTTCTCCGCTATCCATAGCAAAGAAGTTACTAGCAGGAAGGGTCTGTTCTGAATTACCATATTAAAACGTAAGGATTATACGGCGCAATGATTGGAGGACACGTAGCTGTATCTCCTCAGTTAACGTCGCTTTCCGAGTCGATTGTAGAGTTAAGGACAAAAAGTATGTAAAATTACAATGTGTATATGCCTGGGCCTATACAAAATAAATTATTAGAATTTCAATATAGGGACTTATTTCTGAACAATACTTTCCGTGATGTTCTGTTCTTAGCCCCCTACACACCAAAAAAAATTTACTCGCAATGGAATCACAGTGGCATCTTTATTGTTACTTTCACAGTTTTCGTATGGGAAAACTGTTTAAACTATTAGGTACAAAGCCGTATTCAGTCAATTATGAGTTAATTGCAGTCTTGGGACCGTCAATGCTTCTACTATGCTATCAATTCAATCAATTTGGCTTATTTATTCTAACCTGCGTAAACGTTAAATACGAGTTGTACATAGAAAAATGACAACAAAACAAAAGTAGGAATAAATATAAATAAAAACTCACTTATAAATAAAAGCTCTAGTGAACTCAAAAATTGGCAACACAAGCAACGAAATGACCGCGTCTAGCAACACCAGCCGGTACGCCTCCTGGCCGAAACACGTTTCCCAGCACTGCAATTTAAATTGTCAACGAAAAATACGAATTAAAAAAACCAAATTAGAAAAAAAAAGTCCAGCTAACATGAGCGGCGTACTGGAATACGAATGCTTAGTTGTTGTCGTGCGTGCACTTAAAAAAAATGTGATAAATCTTCTAGGATGTGCAAAAAAAGTCGTGACGTCTATTAAGTAGGAATTGGGACGTTATACAGGTGATTCTGAAAGGGTATACTAAGCCTGGAACCTGAATTAAGAATTCCGATATATTGATTTTAATTGAAATGAAACAATTTTTTAAGGATTCTATCGCGTTTATTTTTTGTTTTAGAATCCTTGAAAAAATAGTTTTATTTCAATGTGTAGTATTCGCGTAAATATAAGAAATCAATATATTGATTTTAAAATAAAAAAATGCGATTTTTTTTTTAATTGACATATCAACATTCCGACTTCACATAATAATTACAAATGGGCCAAAGATGCGCAGATTCATGACATATACGTATACCATTTCTGAATCAGGTATATTTTTATGTAAAAAAGCACAGTGTATTTAATAGAAGTCAGCGACTAGAACACTTTCAGTGCGAGGTGAGGGCGTGCCTTCTGTACACAATACTAAAAAAAACTAGCTACCCTGTGGGCATATTACTCACGTCCACTTCGGATCTGGTCCAGTACACCAGCAGCAGCAACAGAGTGCCTAGATCCAGCAGCCAGGTCCTCGCCAACGTCACGTATAGCGCTGTCCTTGGTCGGTAGTACTCCAACCTAGACAAGAAGACGTTTTTTCAATTCAATTGATCACGAATGAAGACATGGTGATTTGACAATTTAGCAAATATTAATTGCAAAGTGTGGCGTCGTATCCACGCTACTTTAACATTTAACCTTCAGCCTTTGTGTCTATTGTATGTTTTTTTTACATTTAAAATGACGTAATTTAGCAGCACACCGGATAGTGTATGATGGACTAACATATATTTTTTTAATTCACCTAGGCGTGGGAGTGGAACCTGCCACCAGCTGATGCAGTGAGCCGTTCAAATTACATATTTTGTAAAATTGTCAATGATCGATTTGGTCTTACTTGGCAACTAGATGGAAGATGAGCGGGCACAGCGCGACCGCCAGCGTGACGGCCAGCGACACGAGCAGCTCCCAGTGCGGCAGGCGCGCGCGCAGCCGCAGCAGCCACCACACGCCCCGCCCCACGCCGCCGACCAGGCCCAGCACCAGCCCCGTCACCAGGCTGTTGAACACCCACTGCGCCAGCTTCCTCAGGAACGAGGTAGTGACCTGCTTCTTGTTCTGTTCACTTAGGAGTTCCTATGAAGAAGTGTTAGACCATTTAACCTGAGATCATGACACGGAGAATACACTTGATAGGTAAATCACACTATCACACTAATCATCAGTTTGGATGGATGGATAGATGGATGGATGGATGTTTGTTACTCTTTCAAGCCAGAACGGCTGAACAGATCTGGATGAAATTTGGCACAGATATAGATTATAGTCTGGAATAGCACATAGGCTACTTTTAATCCCGGTAAAATGTATAGTTCCCATGGGATAGATTTGTTGAAATTTTTCGCAGAGTACCAATAAATTTATTGTCTCGTACATTTCATTCTGAGGCGGTACGAAGTTCGCTGGGACAGCTAGTGTAAAATAAATGCTTGCGTAAGCAGGGGAACATAATTAGACAACAGAATATGAATATACCAACGTCTACTCTCATAGTGTCTCATTTTTGTCCAATAAACATTTACCTTCCTTTCTCCCTCAACCATGGGATATTGGGAGGAGCCGCGGACAGAAGCTAGTTTATTATATAATATTATCTATTGACGGTAGAGCTGTAGAACAAATTCAATAGTTGCGCAGGCGCAGTCAAAAGTTAATTTAGTTGTATAAGTATTGTTGTATGGCTCGTAACGCACCTTGAACTCGTAGTAGAGACTGCTGGCGTTGAGGTCGGCGGCGCGCTGCGACACAACGCCGAAGTCCCAGCCGCAGAACACCTTGCTGGCGAACACGTGGCTCAGCCCGCCCGACGTCTCTATGAAGTTCACCCGGTACGAGTACGCAGTCCTGGGTAAATATACACATAACATCATCACACCTGTAATCCCGAACCCGGAACCCTCGGCACAGAAAGCAGGGCCACTACCAACTGCGCTAATCAAGCCATATACACAGTAATTAAATTTATGGAGTGGAAAATAAAAGCACAAGAAAAGTGACAAACTCTTCTGTGAAGCCACTAACCTGTAACATAGCACCCCGAATATGACCAGATACAGGCAGACCATGGTGAAGAAGTACGCGAAGGGCATGTTGTACGCGAGCGGGCCGCGGCGCGCGATGTCGCCGTCGTGGTAGTGCCCGTAGAACAGCACCGAGTGCTCGAACCCACCCTACACATACGCACTTATCAACACTGGAATGGCGTACTGAGCAATCAATGTAAAAATGTGTACCTCTACATATTATCAAAACTACTTAAGGAGCCAACGTTGCTCCGTAGCAATCGTGCACATAGCATTACTGAAACCAGCGTAACCTCAAAAACACCAACGATAAGCATTATGGTAATATGGTGAAGGAGTACAAAATGAAACAAAACTTATTGTACTGATTTTATTGCGGAGGCCTCAGTCTTCCCGTGATCATGGTTGCTGTAAAGCAGCCGAATCGTCGGGAACATAAAAACATAAAATAAACGCGATAAAATCTGTAAAATACAGTTTTATTTCAATGTGTAGACTTCAGATCTGCAATTGGCGTTTTTTATGACTGTAAACGTTGTTTATTGCCCTTAGTTGGTCTGGTTTCTGCCCGCCAATATGAACTGGTATGATACCTGTAAAACCTGGTACCAGGAAAATGTGGTACCCACAGACATATCCTTCCTTCAATGACTTACCTTTCCAGTAACAAAATCCAGAAACCCCCTCTCAACTGCAGCCGTCCCATTGCCAGTCCGATCGTGCAGCGTCTGAGGGATCACCACGAAAGAGACCACCATGATTGTCATCAGCAGGTCCAGGGTGAACAGCCAGCGGAGGAAGTAGAAGTAGGACCCGACCGCCGAGCCGAAGTGGCCTTCGATGTTCCGGATAGCTTCGTACCAGAGTTCCACTGAGAAGATTATGTTGCGGAGGCGTTCGCGACCCTGATGAAATAGGAAACCATTATGCCTGGATTAAATAGCAGTGGTAGCCAAGTTGGTAGAACGCTTGCCTCGGTAACGAGGTTCGCAGGTTCAAACCCCTGGAATTTCTGGATTTCATGGGCGAATCTCATTTTCAACCTTGATTATGCCTCGCTAAACGGTGAAGGAAAACATCGCGAGGAAACCTGCATGTCTGAGAGAACCCCTCGAAAGACGTGTGAAGTCCGCCAACCCGCACTGGGCCAGCGTGGTGGACTATGGCCTAATCCCCTTCGCATTGAGGGGAGGATATGAATATTATTATTATATGCCTGTATTCCCAGACGAGGTGGGAAGAGGTGACCTATTGTGTTCTCAATGGTGTCAATTGTGTAGTAGAGGGGGGTGTCTAATTTCTATTGCCTTTTACCAGACAGAAACTACTTCGCAGGACCCAGAAGGTGAACTCAAGACCACATTATTGTGACTAATAGGCTTAATTTGGACCAATAAGGCAGTAAAACTGCAACTGACATCTGCAACCCTCGGCACAGAAAGCAGGGTCACTACCAACTGCGCTAATCAGGTCGTCGACATGACTTACCCGTTTCCATGCGAAACTGATTCTATACTTGAGCCTCTTGGTCATGGAAATGGGCCGCGTCTTGGATCTGAGGCTGACGGACGCCGACAGCTTGGCGCGCACGTTCCGCTTCATGGTCAGACATTGGGGCAAGTCCCTTAACGCCTCCCTGATAAACCAAGAGAACCCTTAAATTTCATAAGAACAAACCATACAGTGTATTTGGTCATAAACTAGTAATATTGTAGGACTAGTCCAAATTTCGTCGTAAATCTAGAGAGAGAGAAATTTTATAAGTTATATCAATCACTATTGGTAAAAATCTAATAAATAATACTTTTAAAGGGGGTATTTTTAGAGAGGACAGATTTCTGTCGATGGAATTTCTAATCCAGATTATCGCTAGCCTCTGATCAAACGCTCTGTACATTAACCCAAGTTATTAGCCGACAGAATTGGCCATTAGAGCAAAAATTTACTATTAAATTTTTACTATTATCATCAGGTTTTAAATGCCGGCCCACCTCCTGAGCTCCTCCGCCACAGGGTTGTCCTCCATGAGCCGCCGGTGCTGTTCCATCTCGCGCACGATGATGTCGGCCGCGTCGGTCGTGTCGGTCGCGTCGGTGACGTCCTCCAGTAGAGCATTGTGCTCGGAGTTGTTGCGCCGGAGTCTGAGAGTATCTGGAAGAGCCAGGGTGGGTCAAGATTGTAACCGAGTGAGTTCCGACGGACGGAAATAGACACCGCAGGTCTAAGAGGCGATGGCGCGACGACTTTGACAATTTATAGACAAGTTGGATTATGATCGAGGCCATGGACTGAGAGTCATAAGTGTTTTAAAGGAATCGTAGTTCATAAAAATAATTTATTATGTTTATCACATTTACAATATCATTTTTAGAGTATAAAAGTGCTTTGTAATGTCCTTTTAGATAGATGAAGCACTTGCATGACTTAGGGACTAAGCTGGGTGTACCGGTGTAGAAAATAAAATGATTCCAGCGAAGTTGCAACCCAGGACGCAGTATAATACGTTCTATATCGCAGAAACAGAAATTTACACCGCGCGCACAAGAGACCTGTCCCCTGATTCACAATCTTACGACAGGTCTTGTATGGATCGATCCGGTTATTAATTGCAATTTGCAATATGCAACACAACACAAGGAGCAGTCGAGTCGAACCGTGCGATTCCGTAGTCGTATCCAATCTTCGAGTCAGGTTTTCAAAAATGTAAAAAAAGCCGATTCGATTATACTTATCGAAACATTCTGAATCGACCCATAGTTACATCTCTGTGTCAGCCCAATATGAAGAAGAAGTCTGGAAGATGATAAAAGAATACCCACCTCCAAACCTAACGTCACCAGAATGAAAATCATCTAGCTCAATGTCACTAGACCATCCGGCCATTATTCAAACTATACAGCTAATATTGATAAAAAAAAACCTAAATATAAACACCATCACTAAAAATAAAATCCATGAATATGGTCACACAAGAATATGTAATCAGACGGTAATGTTTACGCCGGGTGGGACGTTTCGGTGGCTCAAACACAATATCGTTACGAAGCGTTACGTTTACGGTTGCAGCAACCTTCCCCAATGATGGATTACGTTAGGAGCTCCCACTAAGCACACAGTATTATTTACCCAGACGCAAACTTTATATTAAAGGAGTAGTTACTGTGTGGTGAACTATAGTGGTGCCTCGTGCGGTACAAGGTAAACTGAGCGGTGGCCAGACTGCCCTGTGTAGTCATAATTACCGACTCCATAGGGTGTTGACTCATTGATGCGAATGAAATTTCTGATTTAATAAATATTATTGGATAACGAAAGAGATTTTTATTTATTTATTTATTAAAAACGGTCTACCAACAATTGTTACAACTATACATTTTTCAAACAAAAGCCCAGGTGGTCTTATAACTAATTGCATGAGATAACGAGAGGACTCTTGCTACCTATCTATACTACCTACTTATTATAAACCTATAACTGGGATGCCTTTGCATTGATGATATTTAAAAAAATATTGCAATAAACCTTGTGTATCTGATTCAAAACAACTTTTATTGGAATAATCGTCTGTTTGTTCGAGCATTACAAAAAAATTGCAAGACTATTTTGAACTGGGTTTTCTCTATTGGATTACCTACAGTTAGACTCAAAAGATAGAGTACATATGATCTTGCTATGGCGATTTAGGGTTGAGCTGCGAAGGACAATCGATCGCCGTTAGGGCGAAAGCGAGCCCAGGGTTAAAGCTACGTTTTATTATTTACATTGATTGGCGTTGATTTTGCCTGTTAGTACTCAAAATAGACTCAAATAAACTGTATCTGTATCGCTGTCTCCCTCAGGGCCGTAATATGTACCGTTGCAAACGATCTACAGAGCAAAAGCGAGTCATAAGATTGTTATGCCTCAGGTGCGTGTTTCAAAAATTGGCACCTCGAGAAATATATTTAGGCGCAATTTATTTAATAAATAATCTATCACTGATTGACAACGCACAGCCTAGACCGGTGGATCTAGATATTTAGAGGAGCACTGAGGAGGCATTTTGAAAATTCAATGCCAAAATTTATATGAAGATTTATTTTTACTTTACCATTAGGCACATGGCACTGTCTAGTTGCTTTATAACCATTTAGGCCAGGCCCTGGAACTGGAATCCTCGTGTACCAGCCCTAGTTTCCCTTAGCAGAACAGATACACCACTTTCTGTTTTCTTCTCATAGAGAACATAACGCTTTATTGTTCAATACCTTTGTTATAATAGCAAATGCACACCTGCCTTTCTAATTAAATAATGCTTTTTTGATGATTCATGAGTACTTGTTGCAATATCACATCATTGTTACTAGCGACAGCCTTGGCTTCGCATGGATGAACCATCCGTAGTACGGGTACGAACAGGGCTACAAGACTGCTTACTCAAATGACTCACAATGGGATGACAATGGCGTATTGGGAATCAAGAGTACGATGTTAAATAATAATGCATGCAGCGATATTGATTATATAAGGCCGTGGAGAGTTTAATTTCACTGCAGTTAACGACAACCTTTATCATAATTAATGGTCATTAACAACTATCATGTTTATTACACATACGTATTTAAGCAATAAACCTTTATTAAGCGATAATTGAGTTTCCGTTTGTCCCGCCCTCTGGCGTAGCTTGTTATAATCAACAAGGGTTCTAGACTAGTCTGGAGGTCGGAAGAGCACTAAATGAATTACTAGATGGGTTCCAAAACGTTGATAAAATATTTGATGATGAGTCTTAAAACAGATCTTATAGTTTGTATAATAGAGTTGCAAGAAATGTAAACCCCCAAATTTATAACGACGTCGTCAATTAAAAATTACATTACAAAGCACTTTTCCCAGGTAAATGCTTAGGCAAGGCAGCACCAGCGTTTCTCCAGACTGTGTGTAAGTGAGGCCAAAATTCCCAAAACCACAGTCCCCCCTAAAAGATGAATACATAAGAGGATCAATCACTTTAAAAAGAAATGTTCTGTTCATCTATAGCATGATTTTATAACAAACTTGTCTTTCCAAGCATTGCCTTGCAAATAGATATGTACTTACTGTACGGCAGCTGTCGCGATGGCATGAAATTGACGGCTTGCCTCGCAGCGCTGTTCCTCATGGTAAAAGTATGTCGGAAGCTCGCCGGCCTCTCTACCTCTATGTCTTCATCCATCATGTGTAGATCTAGAAATAAACAAAAATACCATCATGACTAATCCCCGAAGTGATAGCGGGGAAGGCCACTGTTTGAACCAACATTTAGCTGATGGCATTTTGTCTTAATGTATTGGCAGGGTGAGCCTCTTGCCAATATACTGGGCACACTTTATTTCAAGCCATAGTTCACCACACTGACCCATTGCACTTCAGATATTCTCATGATTATTGCTTTCACCATATGGCAAGTAATTATTGCTGAAATAAATATTAACACTTGTAATGCACAAAACTCAGCTTATATTACCACAGCACTGGTACATATTAAAAGTATAAACACAATCTATAATATATATTGTGTTGAGTGATTCACATTTTACTTGCATATAGATTCTATAAGCAGGTAAGATGGAAATTAATCTCAAACGAAATTCATTTCTGCAGGCATCTCAAAATTATAACTGTAGTAACCCTTTTGTCTAGGTAGTTATTACGTTATTTTGATCAGGCAATCCTAGTCTGGCAGTCCCTCTCAGTTGTGTGTTAAACAGTCATTAGGTTCTTAGATAGGCACTTGTTCTCTCAGCTGGTGACATTAAACATACTGCTAAATACTAGCCTCTGCTTTATCATTCTGAATGTACTTATATGTTGAAGCAAAGAGGTTTTGTTTTTGGTTTATTAAACTTATGACTGGCACAATAGAATAAGTTTTTCATATTTGTTTTTTTTATGACAGAGAATGTCTTAGAAGAAAATTGTACATTTTTGTTTGTGTTGTTATATGATGTTATAATTTAAAATATACTCAATGTAACCCTTTACACGTATTATTCTTATTACTTATTCGCTCAGCGGAAGCTGTGTTTTGATGGGCTCTGCTGTATGACATGTTCATAGAAATGAAGTAACTACACTTGAGAGTTGGTTACACCATTATTATATCACCTATTAAAATATATATAATTTCAGTGATAGCAGATCTGTTTAATGCTGATAACAATAATCAGTTTACAAATATGATGTATGTGATAAGATTTATTTCCAATGTTCTAAGAAACAGAACAAAGAGCAATGAATATAGGTTTTATGTTGTTTCATACCAAAAAAACATTGTAAAGTGAAGGGCTTCTGTGCATAGATAATACATGCTTCTGTGGCTGATGTACTTCAGAATTAAGCTAGTTAGATTATCCTGATTTTTGCACAAATTCAATAGAAGGTACTTTAGTATTATTTGTCTTTCTCAAACCGTCCTTTAAAACCATATTCATATTGGAATTATATTAAGAATTATTAAAATGGGTCAACTGAAACGTATATAGGTAGGTACATACCGGTATTATAGAACTTCTGGTTTGATAAATACAAGTGTGAAAGTGTATTGCTCCACGACACTGTAATGCTTGAAAACAAAACCACTTATAATAATTTACACATTGTAATCTGGTCTAAATAAAAACACCCAAACCATACACCTAGCTAGCTTGTAAATTGACATAAATAACTAAATGTACCCATTTTAAAATTTTCAACACAAAAAGTAATTGTTGTTGTTTTTTTAATTCGCCAATAGGCAGGCAAAGGACAGAGCCATACAGCCTGGTCATATTTTACACAAAAAGTAAACAATGAAACTTGAGTTTATTTATTTATTGGCCACAGATTAGAGTGTGAGTGACTGAGTGGCAGTGAGTCACCGAGTGATGCACCTAACGAGACTTTTGATCGATTGAATTAATGCCAAAAAAAAAATATATATTCGATTTATTTGTATAAAATTTAGGTTTAACGTCGTATTTTATGGTTAATATTTACTAACTATAATCAAAATTTATGTTTAATCATAATTTAAGCCAAATGGGAAGATTTTTTTTTACCCATTACCCATCTATAGTAAAAATGAGCATCTAATGTTAATCAACCTTTCCATCAGTCAATTCAATATAATTCTAACATAATGCATGACTGATAGAATTTATGGAGTGAACGTCCAGTATCAAGCTAACAAATCACACCATTCAGTACTGCACTGTTTGTATCAAAAACTTGTTCTCGTATTGGTCTGTGTTGGTATGTGCAGTTCTGTGGCAGTAGCTTGTATTTATTTTCTCTATGGTGCTTTTATGTGAAATTGTGCACAGTGTATTGCACATTATTTAATTGTTTATTAAATAAAGGCAAAAGGTTAATAATTTTCTATTGATACACACACAAAGCAGCACCTAATATTGGATTTCGTTAGTGATGGAGCAGTAACGTGAGTAACAATTGACTTATTTTGAGATAAAATTATTACTTTATGCAGGGTATGTCTTTCTGCTGATGGGTGGATCAGCGTAATGTCTAAATAAATACTTACCACTTGGACGACTATTGTCATCATTATGGTCATCTTGCATTTATGCATCATGAGAAGGTATTCTCATGATGCATCAAATTATTAAGGATAATATAGACTCATGATTCGCTGATTGTGTTGATTGCTTATTGTTGTGGCACTATGAGATCATCCTGGTTGTGGCAGGATGCAGAGCATTATGTTAAATTGTGTAAGTATATTATAATTTCAAAGCATTTTCAAGTATTCCCAGGCTGTGATGAATCAGTTCTCATGTGAAAAAGGTGTCTTCATATCTAAATGTTAGGTCTATATCTACTTGGTAGTCCAGACTATATTTTTATATATGCTCATAAAATAACAAAAATAAGATCTTTTAATAAAATACTTCAAAATACTACACAACATTTTTTCGAATGCCTTACATAGCATAATACATTGAACCTGCTAGATAGGATTTAGCTTCATTGATACAGGAGTTGTACCATCAATGGGCTGCACCCTTGCTATGACCACTGCCTAAACCTCCCCAATTATAGTTATTGGACTGATTGTAGATAAACACAAAAAGACTCACTGGGGTGATTTTTATGCAGGCACAATAATTATATTTTTTAATATCGGTGAATCACATACAAATATATAATGCTCAAAAAAAATAAGAGTAATAAAATAAATGAATACTGTTTTATTTGATTATAAGTAAATGAGTCACCATGGTAACAATATAGGATATAATAATAATAATATTGCCCAGACAATGATTTCTATTTCATCTTTAGATCCTATATGCTCAACTCCCCACCATGGCATCACCACAGAGCATCTCAGTGGACCAGATGAGGCAAATCCTAACGGAAGTGCTAGATTCATTGGAGTCCCCGGACTATGTGTCCAAGTTGGATGAAGCCAAGGAGGCTGCCGGCAATGAGATGCTTAAGATGATGCAGATTGTCTTCCCAATGGTTGTGCAGATTGAAATGGAGACCATAAAACATCATGGATTCAGTAATTCTAGAGAAGGTGAGAATTCAAGTTTTTTCCTACCATTACAGCCATAAATTGCATTCAATCCCCAGTGTTTTTGATAAGCCTCTTGAAAGACCCTAATTTCTATTCACAAAAATTTGAATTTAATATTTCAATGATTTTTAATATATATTCCTACAATGGGAACCTACGCCTTCTAGGGCTGGGATTGAACAAAAGAGTGTGTATTTTTGTAATGACAACACTTGCACCCTGCTGTGGCTTGTAGCACCACTGCTCAGGATGTTATTATGGGCTCAACATGTATGGGCAAACTGTCTTTACTCCAAAACCTATAGCAGAATAATTTGACATCAAAATGTATATATTCCAGGCATAGTTCAGTTCACTCAGCTGGTGCGCGAGATGGAGACGCTGGACGGGGAAGTGGCGCGCCTCCACACGCAGATCCGCAGCCACTACTTGCCCCCTGTCTCCATCAGCTCCACAGTGGACACATCGCTGTAGAATACTGGTGAGGTGAAACTTGGACTTTCATCCGGTCAGGGACCAGGCAGCCTTTACACTACTGTTGTCGACCCAGATTCTTAGTCGTTCTATTGTTAAACAAATGGGGGAAGAAGAACCCACCACTGACCATCGGCTTGTCAAATTTTCCAATTATAAACCAAACAAATTTGATTGATAATTACAGAAGCTAGCAACACCAAACTCCTCTAAGGTGTTAATCGAGAAACAATCTATCACAAGTGACAGGATCCCTAATTAAATGCAATTCTCCACAAAACAAAGTGAATCTAAAAAAGTATTTGACACGTGTTCCGCCTCAACGCGAGGCATCCTCAGAATAGCTGGGCTACAATTGGGCCCAGTCCATCGTGCATTGAGCCCAGTGTCATCATTCGAACTGGAGTCCCTACATATTTTGTTGTTGCTTACGGTCCGATCTATGCAGAAAGTGCTCACAGTGTCTTGAGGTCTTGCAATGGTGTGCTTGGTTTTGTATTTAATTATATAAATTACTGGGTCCCAAGTCGGTGGTAACACCCAGCCATCTTTGCTATACCCTCAGTCCTCCCGTGACCATGGTTGCTGTAAAGCAGCCGGCTGCCGACGCGTCGGGAACGTAAAAACATACGATAAAGTCCGTAAAGTTAGTTTTATTACAATTAACTCATAAATTTATTATGTTAATGAGTATACAATTAACTTATAAATTTATTATGTCGATGAGTTTGCTTGCAACTGTTTTCGATCGTTGGCAGTGAGATGACCCATACGAATTCGGCCAAATAATTTGTGGATAGGCTTTATCGGTACAGGTCCTCAACAAAATTGATAAGATTATTACTGTATTACTGATACGCGCACCCGTCTTGATAACACCCGCCGCTATGTCGATCTGTTGTCCATGGCTAACGGTGCCATGTAGCCAAATCTGATTAAACGAAAAATATAGTACATCTTATCTAGTGAGCAACCATTGAACCTGTTTAATCATAACATGGTTTTCCCTATAATCTGAGTGTGGTAATGTCCTTGTCTAATGTAGTGTAGTGAGTGATACAATATGCCTGGCACTAAAATGATAAGCAATTATTGTCCATGATACTAGGAAATTAAATTATAATTATTATTAAACAAATTATAATAGTAGTTGCTATTATTTTCTGTCACATTATTTTGCTCCTGTTTTCACGAAGTAAGATTTTATCACATACAAAAAATATAAAATCCTCATTCTGTACATATTCCAATTTTATAATATAAATCAGTATCACGCCCGTATTCCTTGACGGGGTGAGTAGTTGTGCACCACAGTGCTCCCGCGCCGCCGGGATTTTGGTCCCAATATAATAGGAGGTGACATTGTTGCCATTATACCATTATCTTAATAACTCGTTGCACCAGGCGCACTCCTCAATGCGACGGCGATTCGGGCCATAGTCCACTAACATGGGCAGTTCATGATAGCGAACTTTACCCGTCTTTTGAAAGACTCACAGATTTCTTCATGATGTTTGCCTTCACCGTTTGGCAAGGGATAAACATTATTGTTTTTTTTAAAGCAGGCGGAGGTTATAAATATTTATTGTTTTATTTACAGGTGCCAACAAGAATCAAAAGGAAATCTCATAGAAATCTCAAATAGACATTGCAAATCAATCATGAAACGAAAGAAATATTTTAAAAACTTTGTGTGTGTGTGTGTGTTAGTGTATCTATATTATTTCTTCGGTGTTGGTGACTACATCTTCTCCAAGAGCTTCGAGGACTTCGATTATCCCCTCAATGTGGAATTGAAGATGGTGGTGGAGGATGTATTATCCGGAAAGAAGCCTGGTATCGCTCCCATCAACTTCTACCCATACAGGTTCCTCACAAACTCGGGCAAATGTTCCACAGTTGATAAATTAGATCTTTTTATAGCAGTTAAATCGGCGATGTGGAATTTCGGCCACAGAAATGCTATAAGGCAAACGTTTGGACAGGAAAACCAACCCGGTCGTATAGTAAAGACTCTATTCTTTTTAGGAATACATGGGGAACCTAAATCGGATCTTCAGAGGCAGATAGATCAGGAAATGGCAGAGTATAAAGATATAATACAGATTGATTTTATAGATAACTACTATAATAATACTATTAAGACTATGATGTCATTCCGTTGGTTGTATGAACACTGTTCTACCGCCGACTATTACTTATTTACAGACGATGATATGTACATATCTGTCAGTAACCTACTAAACTATGTTCAGAATAAAGAAATAGAATTTTCTAAATATAAAATGTCCATGAAGAAGGAGGAATCTGCTGAGTTAGAAAGAGAAGAACATATGTTTTCGGGTTACGTTTTCAAATCATCGCCGCAAAGGTTTAGGACGAGTAAATGGAGGGTGTCTTTGGATGAGTATCCGTGGAATAAATGGCCTCCGTATGTCACCGCGGGAGCTTATGTACTGTCTAACAAAACTATGAAGCATTTGTATATTGGCAGTCTGTTTGTTAAACACTTTAGATTGGATGATATTTACTTGGGTATAGTGGCAAAGAAAGTCGGCATTACTCCGATACATTGCAAGGATTTCCATTTTTATAAGAAGGAGTATAGTGAGGATAGTTATAGGAGTGTGATAGCATCCCATGGGTATGGCAATCATGAGGAATTAGTAAGGGTTTGGAACGAACAGAACAATGTCACATAGAGTCTAAATATGTGTTGTTTTAGTCATCAAGCATGCATTATTTAAATAAGGAAAAAAGTCTAGGTAGACACATGCACTAAAAATGTTTTGAAGCTTACAGTGGTATAACAAAAATGTTTGCTGTAGATAATTATGTGCTTGCAATTCTAGATTTCTATAAATTTGGGGATTCGCTTAAAATCACATGTTGGCAAGCCTTTGTTATAACTCAAATGTACAGAATTTAATTTAATATCTGAACATATTGCAACTCTCACTTCACTTTTTAACTCAACATGGCTTCCATCATTTTTTTTCGATGATTTTGCCAACAACAGAGTTTGAAAATACACTCAACGATCTGTGAATAATGATCATTTTTTATACACAAGTGTCATGTCCAAAACTAGTATGAGTACTTATCATAAACGATTGATAAGTCTCCCTTATTAAAATAGTATAAATATAATTAGATAAGTGTATGTGGTTTATTTATAGATTTAAATTAAGTTACTTAATTATTCGACCGTTAATTAGTACTTATGAAGAGATAAAGTACATATTGCAATGTAGCTTACATTTTATAGAGTAGTTATACCTACTGTTTATCGGAATTTATGTACAATTTATATCATAATAACTTATAATTTATATAAGTTGGTAAAAATAATGGTAGTGCTAATTGAGCATAGTTATCGGTTTTTTTATATTTTATACCTGCCTACTACAACTAAACGGTGTTATACTTAATATTCCTACATTCTTATAAGTAACTACATATTCCTATCAGTATACTTTAATTGTAAAATAAAATTATTTATATAGTATGTAACAGTATTTTATTTTTTATTTTAAAACTATGTTAACAACTAGGCAAGGACTACATAACAAAGGACTTCTTAGAATAAAAAATGTACGTCATTGTAGGTACTTACATGGATTAAATTGTTCTATAAGTTTACAAGGTCGACAAGATGCTTAGATTCAAAAGTAGTAGCAACAAATCTAAAATTCAAAATTACCCAATTACTTATTGTTACAATATAATATTTAATTGCACTAGCTATATCGATATATCGCATGCGGCATTTTGTTACCGACTTCAAAAAGGAGGAGATTCTCAATTCGGTTATTTTTATGTTTGTTACCTCAGATCTCCGTCACTTATGAACCGATATGGAAAAATCGTTTTTTATTTGAAAGGATATGCTTATAGATTGGTCCCATTTTTTTGTATTTTCAATGTGCTATAGGAACAGTTGACGTCACTAAAACGGGATGCAGATATACGGTCGCATATACGACAATGCGCACGCGGCGTCTCCGTAAACCAGCCCTTACGCAATAAAAACATGTCTATGTTTAGTCTTGAATTGGCGCCCGCCAATCGCACGAAGCGAATGGCTATACCAACCTTAGGCCTATGTAGGCATCCTCCGGAAGAACCGAAGGGAATATTATGACTAGAAATATTCTCACTGTGCACTAGCGTCCAACTCCTTGAACACATACGTGATCTTCATAATGGCCAGCCACAGGTCCTCGTCAGCGATCTCCCTGTGCAAAGTGAACCGTAATGTCTTGGCATCAAAGTCGATCGCTTTCACTATCACACCCTCTTCGTTGTCAGTTTTGCAGTTCCCCTGTGACAATATAGAATAATTGGAGTAAAAAATAAGCGTCTCAAATCTTCACGTGTGCTCCTAGTATGAGGAGCTATTTATAGATCAGTAAGTTGGGCAACAAATCCGAGTAAGCAATTTTTTTGGTGCCTCCATTATAAAAATCAATGTTGATAGTGGTGGCCAAGTTGATCGAATGCTCGATTTGAAAATAAGGTGTGTGCTTTTTGGTTCTTCTAAAAAGACTCATAAGCTCTGTCATATGAATACACAGGAAACCATTTCAAATAATATGGAGGAATGAGGACGAATTAACGACTTAGCTTCGAACAGGTGGTACCTAGCTTTCGACTATTCATGAATGCTTTTTTGGCCTAGGATGAATAAAAAGCATTTGACTTTGATTCTCATATGAAGTGTTCAAACTGCTTTTCCATCTTTGGTTCTGCTTCCATCTAGAGCTAGAGATCTTTGTCTCATCAATTATGCATATAACCCTCACCTGCGTCTCCTCTAAGCTAACTTGTGCGAGTCTCTGCAGCACCAGATCGGCTGTAATAGGCGACTGGGGCGGTATCTTCACCAGGACTATGTTGCTGTGCAGGTATTCAGGGTTTACCGTGAACGACTTTAAGGACAGGGCTTGTATTGCTGAAAGACGAATTGTTTCAGGTTAAGTGTGGATTGATGGACTTTATTATTAGATTCTTGGAAATAATATTTTTGAAGAGAATAGGTACCTGTTCCTTTTCTGCCGATATTAAGTACAAGAGCACCTCAAGACAAGATTATGACCTTGAAATAAAGTGACCACCTCATTTATGCTTGTTAATTGAGTTCTTAGATCATATAATCGTTCAAATATTGAGATTAAGATTATAATTTATTGCTAGTGTCTACACTATAATAAATGCTTCCTGTCATTCTGCGGATATGACGTTTACGACCTTACTTTTGATGAGTATCTGCGCTCGCTTATGGTCTAGACATAGTAAGGGGACGACCTCGTCCAAAGCCACAATGGCAGCGGCTGCCAGCACGCCCGCCTGCCGCATCCCGCCCCCCAGCGCTTTGCGGACGCGACGGGCTCTGAAATGACATAAAACATGCACTTACTACTTACATCAAGGAATACAGAACTCCTATGCTCCAAGCTGCCCGTAACTCTCAGGATTTATCTCCCATTGACTTCCTTCAGCTAATTTTTCACCCTTATCGTTCGCCACCTGTTTGCTAGTCCCGGATGTTTAACAAACGACTGCGAGCTATCTACGCTATGTTACCGACGACTTCTGGTATGGTTACTGATCCATAGCCTCGCATCAAAATGGTACCCAAAGGGAACGTATAAGTTATGTACAATTTTAAGCGACAACCAATGTCCTATCAACGTTGAAATATCCGTGGATCGATTTGGCTCGGCTGGAGTAAGAATTTATCTCAGGAGAGAGTTCCTTACTGCTCAATAAAATGGTAGGATCCCACGAGTGCTGATCCAACAGGAGCCGACAGGCCCTTGCTGAAACAGACGGACACGCTGTCGCAGTCCCGCACCACTCGCCGAGGTTCCTCCTTCAGATACTCGCACGCGTTAAAGAGACGGGCGCCGTCCACGTGGAGGGAGAGGGAGCTCTTCTTGCATAATGCTGATAGATCGTCCAAGAATTGTAAAGGGATTGTCTGGAAATAAAGGTAAGTATACTCACCTACGTCAATCATCGTGATAAATTCGGGCGAGTATCGGCGCTAGCTTTAAAAGCTATGGTATCTATTTTAATAACGCGTACGAACTCTGGTCTATCAAACCATGTCTTACTAAGGATCGGACAAGCGTACCAGAGACTGGTGCTAACCTTTGATCTCTTGGTAGGTACCAAACTATCTAATTATTCATATTATATCTCATTTCGCGACAGCACGTCTAAGATTAGCCAAAACAAAGAGGTTATCAAAGCAATTTAATGATTGTTGCGATGTTGCGATGATTTTCATTACTTAATTAATTCAGTTTCACTAACAGTGAACGCAATTAATATCGTGAGACCATCTTAGTACTAGGTACCGAACATATTCTGAATGTTCGAGAAAATTTTAACCAGTACCTAACCGGTAGATATGTATATGTATAACTAATATAACTATTGGTAATTGAGCTGCTTCTAAGTAACATCGGCTGCTAAATATGGTTATTTTGATGGCTCACGTAAGGTTATTCGACCACTTAGATAAACAATGTCTTAGCTTTAAAAATCTTAACTAACTAACCGTGCCCCCGCAGACATTATGCGTGGTCTCCACGCACACCAGGGATGTCACTGGTTCATGGATATTGGACCCTCGGACGCGTCGCTCGAGCTCGTCCAGGTCAAAGGTACCGTCCGGACGGTTGTCCAGGGTCGAAAGCATGACACCAGCGATGGCAGAAGCGCCACCTGGAAATCAATACGTGACGTCGGACTCCACAACCTTATATAGGCCACCGAGGGTCAGATTCTATTGTACTCCACTAGATCTAACTGTGTCTAATTTAACTACTGGATTTAACAATGCTGATGTGTGGTGCGCAATGTCCCAAAGAGAAGAATATTACAGTATCAGAAATAATCATCATGTTAATTATTAAATTATCATCTAAATAAGATACGTTATGTAAATATTACCTCTTAAAAAATATCTTACAAGGGTTTCAACTTTCACAACCTGTTACCGCATACTCGTAGTATTCAGTTTGAAAGGTTTTCTGTACGTGATAGTCGACGAGAATGGGACAAGGATGCAAGGCGAATTGTTCACGAACTCATCCACGAGCTCCGTTAATAATCGAGCAATTATTCGAAGGTACGTGTCAGAGGACTTAAGTATCTCCGACAAAGCTTTCTATTGGTGGTATTTTCGGGAAATCAGACTTATTGATAGGTAGTTTGCGGGTTTGGTATCTGGTTTTACTGCGGAGACCCGCACATTTTACTTTGTTCACAATCTCAGGATGGTGTATTTTCTTTTTAAATTTAGTTAGTACGTAAGTATAACATGGACGGTACATATAACATACCCTGCTCATATTTGTAGATATGTGACAGTTTGCCGGCGAACGCCTCGGATCCCCGTTTGTTGCAATGCACCATTACTGTAAGAAATGTTGGCTCGTTAAGTTATTGTCCCGGTAAAGTCACGATCCCATGGGATATAAATGTTTCTTTTAGCTGGAACTATAGCTAGGTACCTAACATTGTTATTGGCTGGATCTTGGGTAGATTATTGGACAAACCGAGTATCGCAATTAGCAATCTAAATAAGTTCTGCACCTCAGTATAAATAAATACGTACTTGAGTAGGTAGTTATAATAATATGCAAAAGTTTTATAAAACCAGTTCTAACCGCTTATACTTGTTTATGAGCCGTTTTAGAGGTCCGTAAACAAGGATACAGAACGAGGACTAACTACATCTCTGTTTAATCATACCGACGTCTGTTATTTTCTTTTCCTCGTAATTTGTTAGCTCAATATCTATTAGTGTCGAATAAATCTATCATAATTTACGGTGTCTACGAAATTAACTAAAACTCGAATAATCTGTGCACAAAAAAACTACCTACTTAAGTACCTATCTAACTATAAGTTTTATCAGCAACCAAATCATGGCTGGACGCCGACCCCATGTGGGATTGGGAATAAAGTTATAGTAAAAGGTTGTACCTAGTAGGTAAGAGAGATGAAAGGTCCATTTATTAAGTAGTTGCCTAGTCGCGTGACTGCACTCGCGCTTGGCTTAAATATAATTAAACTCAAGCATCTCGCCGTGGGCCGGCAAATTAGCGACTTTCGTCTCATTGGACACTTGTAGAAATGCTAATGCTTGCACACGCTCAAACGATATTATTAGATTGGAAGCAAATTAGGCCATTTTTTGCCGAGGCAAAAATGATTAATAGTTGACCTACGTGTACCGCTCAAAGGCGACGAAGAGGATATAGGTACTTATAGCAGAACGACGAGGAGACTAGCTATGGTTAGGTAGTTTGTTAGTTAGCACCTACAGAATAAAGTTGATTGAATAGTTTCATGAGCTGGGCTGTTTTATCAGCAAGGTTTATTTATGTGTACCTAGAGCCTTATTTGACGCTCCCACATTCCACGATACCTAGGAACAATATGTTTACCTGCACGTATGTCATAAGTTAGGTACCTACAGTCAGTAATCTAACCTAAGTTATCAGTAGGTACCTTACTTGTTTTTATATCATCAGGTATGCTTAGATATACATATCTGTCTTATAAATAAGTAAGTAGCTGGTACCTATAAAAAGTGGAACGCCGATTCAAAAACCTAGACGCTGATGACCTATTCTTAGAGCCAATTGTTATCAAAAAATTAAGAAGATCCACACTCCAAAAAAATAGCGCAGCTCTGGGATTTCCTGGAATGATAGAATAGTCTCTAAGTCTATGATTATAAGTACTTATGTTTCAATGGCAATCTTTGTATGGAAAAGTGCATATATGTGAGGACAGAGAACTTAGTTATCCAGAGACGTAGTGTGTGGTACGCCACTAGTCTGGTGGACTATGGCCTAAATTTAAGGCAATACTTATGTACTAACTCTTGACCACTTAAGGGATAAAGGCTTCGTATGTTCGCCATCTAATATCCTTAGCGCAATTCGGTCTATAACAATGCAGCTCTTACCCCTGGAGAATAAGCGGAATGTTATTTATTTTTATCCACAGACGAACAGCGACAAGACAAGTCGCAAAAATGGAATAAAACACACACCAGTCGCATTCCCCATTGCATAGCCGGACAATGCACAATCAGTAACCTGAGTAATAATGGTCAACTCACTTGCGATGAGATTGGACATCGTTCCGGAGGGCACGAATAGTGCCGCTTGCTTGCCCAGCAGACCAGCTATTTTCGCCTCCAAAGCGTTCACTGTGGGATCTTCACCGTATACATCATCACCAACAGCTGAATTTATCATCGCATGTTTCATGGCCCCCGTCGGCTTCGTCACAGTGTCAGATCGAAGATCGATAATACGCGCCATATTAATAAAATAACGCCGCGATAATTCGTCCGTTTCGATTGAGCGCGCGCAGCGGAATGTCCACTCACCAGCGCGCCAATAGAAATAAATTCGAGTTATGAAATTGATGTCAGTCAATTTTATCAAAGTATTATCAATCTTCCATCCTTGAACTGAGATAAACAATAGTAGTAAGTACCTAACCAACCAAAAGTCTTGTTTTAATTGTGATCGATACCTACGATATGATCTTATTGTTAGGTATCAACCAGAAACTGGTACCTATCTGTAAAGGTCCTGCAAACTATCAAAATAAGAAAGTTAGGGTCTATAAATCTGAACTTGGGAAATCAGGGTAGTCCATGTTCACATATGTGTATACTTACTGTACATTGAAATTAGGTACTTTTGTGGCTATCACGGAGGTACCATAGAAGCCATTACGCATGTAATGCCCTACATGGTAGACAGAGGTAAGTTGACCTGCAGTGCACCCATATTTCGTTGATGGTATTTGGTTCGAATGTAATAGAGTACTCACTCAATTTGAGAGAGATTTAGACTATAGTCCACTCCACCGGCCCAGTGCAGGTGGGTTAACATTACATGCCTTTCAAAAGACACTTGAAAATCCAGAGGTGCGGGCTGCGATTTGAACCTGCACACCTTGTTTATCCAAGGTGAGCGTTCTACCAACTTGGCTATCACTACTTTTTTACCAACGGAGGTACAAACCTAATATTATAATTTTTTCTCTTGTCTACACCAAGATATAGTGAGCGCTATCATGGTGTAAGTGTAAACGTCTCAGTGTAGATCTCTGGTGAACGTGTCGTATCGTTATCCCAATGACGTTCTTCTGATATCTCAGGGTATTAAAAAAGTATACAGTCTTACGCAGTAATACAATGCATCCATCGAAGTTACGGTAAGTAAAAGATACGTAACGAAAAGTAAATTTGGCAACCTACAGTTATTAATTTGTGAACGCATTTTTATTATCTGTAATTTGTTCCTCTATACTCGTTTTGTGACAACTGACTAAAAAGTCATTTGCCATTGGTTAATCTTCTTTGCGGAACTGGGTAGCGCGAATAATACCCAATCACAAAACGAATCATTAGTGGTTTTTATAGTGATATGCGTAACTGAAAACAAACCATAACGACAAGAAAGAAGTGTCGGCGAGAAGTCGGTGGCTTATTTTAGTTGTTTTTCAATTACAAAAGTGTATTTTATGCATATATTCACGTTGTAAATATGTTACTGCATTTACTTCAGTGAAATATTGTAACATTAGCACTTCTGAATAGGTTATACAACTAAAAATTGTGATCATATTTCGGCTACACTAAGCGTGAATCGGGCGTCGACCACCGGTTCATCCCTCCTACCCGTAACCGCCACAGCCTGCTGTCATTCGCTGTCGTCATTTTGTACGTAACATCGCCGTGCGCGGTCACGGCAACCGCGAGGAAATAATATCAAAGCTGTGTCTAACATTCTAAGCCGTGTTTTGTGGTGTGCCGGTCTTCGCGACCGTTTAATGTGGTATATAGTGCCGGTGTCGAGTCGTACGGGCCGCGCGGCGTGATTGGGCGGCGCGATGGTGGACATGGATAGGAACGACCCGGAGCTCCGGTACTTGTCAGTGGACAGGAACAGCTTCAACGACCCCGCGACGCAGGCGGAATGGACACAGAAAAAATTGGTGTGGGTTCCCCACGAGTCGCAGGGTTTCGTGGCCGCTGGGATAAAGGGGGAACGTGGAGATGAGGTGGAAGTGGAGATAGCGGAATCCGGGAAGCGGATCCTGGTTGCTAGAGATGACATACAAAAAATGAACCCGCCGAAATTCGATAAAGTCGAAGATATGGCAGAGTTGACCTGTCTAAATGAAGCCTCCGTGCTGCACAACATCAAAGACAGATATTACTCCGGACTGATATATGTGAGTATCTTACAACTAAACAACTTATAAACCTGAGTATTAAACTAGGCAGCATGTTGCTCATCTCAAGATACTCAGAGGTCACTTATATGATGCATTTCACATAGGGGATATATTGAAATCTTCCTTATATTACCAACATCTTAAAAGTATTTGTAATAAGGTACTTATAAAGCTATTTTTTATGTTTATGGTATTCCTAAAGAAAAACATGTCAGATTTACTGGCAGTATCAAGATATGAGCACCTGTTATGAAATAGTTTGGTTATAATTCATGTATGTCGTTTATCTGCCATTAGAGGTTGGCATTATGATTGGGGTGGAGGTTTCAGGCTGTAGGCAAGCATATTGGCCACGCAAATATTGACAGTGCGGTCTGCACTTTACCACCTCAAACCTGTAACCCTTGTTTCGAAGGCAAGTGTTCTAGTTATTACTTTCTGATACCATCAACATTATTGTTTTATAAATTCCTATGTGGCTGCACATCGTGAAATGACTAAACATAGCAAGACTGAATTGGAATTTAATTTAATTTTAAGTATTTCTTCAAGTACTCATTAGTCATTACTTTCAAATAGATATATAAGAACAAAGGTATGCCAAACCACACCTTACTAATTAAAACTAAAAAACCCGAACACAAATTATCTACACATACCTTGTAACGGAGTATGTCATTAAGTACATAATTACATCCAGCACTAATGAGGTTCATTCTGAGGCCTTTACTTGAGCCATGAAGGCGATGATTCATGGTTACATAAATAATGTAGTCATGGTTTAAGTAAACTTTGGTTTTTGGATGTATTTAGGATTGGTATTTGGTTGGATAGAAAATTGTTATTAATCATTAAAAAAAAACAACTCAAAATTTCTATTACCAGGACAGCTATACCAAAGCTAAATGCTGGCGTGCCAGTGGCCTATTTGTTTTTAAGTTTACTGTTTTGAATAAATGGACAGATTTATAATTACATGAATGTTTTATATTTCAATCTTGATGATGATGTTTTTTTTAATTTTTTTTATGGAAGCTTTCCTCCAGGGTATTAAAAAAAGTCCACACATACAAAGTCAGAATATTACATTTATATTCAAATATTGCAAAGTTATTATATTGTTCAGTGTGAATAAACAAAATATTATTTGACAAAATTCACAATCTGCTTGATTTATCCTTATTCCTTCAAGGATAAATTAAAACAAACAACAAAAGTAATAATTATTTCAGCTTCAGGTAATTATGACATCAGTTTTCAGAATAATATTATTCAGTATTAGTCATTGATGATAGTACAGAAATAATCTTTATCAATACATATTTGCTCTGATATTTTTTTTATCAAATTGTTTGATTAATGAATGCATACAGCCCACACTGAGTCACATTAGAGAATAATATACATATCTGTACCTATATGTGTATAATACTTATTTTCCTCAAGCAAGCCAAGCCTTAATAGAAAGCATTTTTTTTTTATCAGCCACCATATGACCTCATCAATTTAAATTTTGTACATTTGGTTTTATGTACCTCCTATACCTAGGTATAGGTTCTTTAAGCTTATATATATTTTTACAACACAATAGTAATATTTGCCAGTCGTGAACGGCTAGGCTTGCCTGCAGTGACTATAATAATATACTTATTAAAATACTCTATGGTTGCTTTAAACATATATTAAGTACATGTTGTAGACACTTGCAGTACATAATATAAAAAAAATCACTCACTATTCATGAATACATAAAGCTTATGACACATAATACTTGCCCTAATATGTCCACTCCACTCAACTGGCAATTCATTGCCTTTCATAGCGCATAGTTCCAATTTACAAAAACTTATATGGCTTGCAACCCTGATTAATGTTTGTGTGACCAGTCTTTATATTTTCAGTGGACGATTATATAACTTTCAACCATATATAAACATATGGTGTGTATAATGGATTTGTTTTAGTGTTTTAGTCTTGGCACTCATGTTTACCATTATCAAAAAGGTTCTTATAATAATAGTGTATATGTTCTCTGAAGGAAAGAGGTCCTTATGGTTCTCTTCTTCTTCCTAGCGTTTTTCCCATTTCTTTTATAGTTTTGGGAATGTCTTCCAGACTACCTCGATTAGAATAACTAATGTTTACACAGAGCAAATGCTACCTGCCCACAGAGTACCACCTTGTGGGGTTACCGTAACCTATAGGTTTGACAATTTTGTCAGGCTCTTTTAGGTTTCTGTCTGCCCGTGACTGCCGTCACAAATGGTAGAATGACCAGACACCGCCAACAAATTAGCTTAGGAGTACCTACAACTCCGTATAGAATCAAAATTGTCATCAATTTATCTACATTCGTGAAATTAACGGCCCGTGTAATCCTTTGATATACATAACAAAGGCTACCATGCACTGTCCGTGGACGACGGCACCGATTGCTCACGATCATTTGCCATTCGCGAACGCCCCGCTTCTATATAAAAAGTAATAAAATCAAGTTGTGATGTTTTAGCACCAACGAAACGCAATAAAAGAGCAATGTAATGTATTTTTCATGGTTCTCGGACCGTTACGCCCGCCGCGCCGGCCAGAGCTGATTCAAGCGTGTCGCTAAAGTTGATGGAAGGAAAATGGTACAGGAAAGCTATAGTAATCCCAAAAGACTAGCGAAATAGAAATCCTTGTGAGTGACTATCCCCTATGATGGGTGATCCTCACTGATTCCCACTATTTTCCTTCTTCCTCTTATTCACTGTTTCCCATTATCTGGGGTCTTGTTATATACTCTCCTTCTCTGTTATACTCACTACGAAGTTGGGCGTCGTTCATATCGATCTTAATGTAATCCATCTGTCTTTCCTTGGATTTTCCTCTCGTCCTATATCCACCGAAATTCATACTTATTTCTCTTTTGGTCATACGCTTCTCTCCTCTTCTTATCACGTGCTCAACCTGCTGCTTACTTAATCCGTTACGAGTGCTAGTTGCCCACACCAAAACAGCCTCTAGTAGAGCATTTATGTTTTTGTATCATTTAAAAGACCGAGTTTATGTTAATTCTATTGTCAAAATTCAAATAACCGAATGCAGTCACCCGGGCCTTGTTTCGCCGCAAATTATCCTTAAAGACATTGTGGCTATAACCTCCCATTGTGACTCAAAGCCGTTTTTTAAACAATAGTGTTCCCGATTAGTACTTTTTTTATTTTGTTTCACTTTTTTCCTGCTAGTCGTAAAGCTGTTTGTTATTTGCGTTCCTATATATATTCTTTGCGAATTCATGTTGTGTGCTTTATTAAATTGTCTATTTCATTAAATAAATTAAGTTTGGTATAGTACATAGGTACTTGGTATTATATTTGGTCTGATCTACCTAACTTCTCGCTCGCTTCTCTTGCATTTAATTATTTCGATAGCTTATGGAGATGCCTATGCGCCTGCGCTAATGAGCTTCAGTTCCTCAACGAATATGATTATCATTATCCTCCTTCGCAGTTAGTCAAAATAGTGGTCTCTGTTAGCAGAATGTGTTTTTATTATATCGCGTATTGCGTACAACGTGGTGTTGTCTTATGCGAGTACTTGTGAAATATTTTTTTGTTGAAAGTCTGTTGACCTCTGCCAATATGGATGAGAGGGTTTATAAGTTCGAATGGTGACGTTATCACACGTATGGCGACAACGGTCCTCGAAGGTTTTTCCAATCTTCGCATAATATTTTCTATTATATGCAGATGCTTGTTTTACACATGACTGTCTCTTTGTTTGAGACTATCAGCTGCAATGAGTCACGCCTTCCTAAGATAGGGAAACGTACTTGATTGCAACAGTAAAGTTTATTCTCTGAGCGAGACGAGATTAATTTCCATTTCTTCATTAGAGCGAACGGCGTATACCAGGGGAGCATAAAATTCGAGTAGATTATCGCGAGTCGTCGATGCTACGCGACTGAATCGAGTAGGCGTCTTATATGCCAGAGGTCTTAACTGTTAAGCGTTGTTCGAAAGTTGTTCGGGTTAATTCAAACGATTGGCTAAAGCGTTGTGCTCGAGATGAATGTCAAGGTGAGGCGCTCCGCCGGCCGAAACGGCCGCGGATGTCATTGACCCCGGGTTGCGTGGGGCAAGGGGGGGACGGCCCACGCGAATATACTACGCTACGTTCAGCCTCCACCGATGTTCTAATATCCTGGTACTTGTGGCGAACATGACTGTTAGTCTTTTTCACTCTCGCGAAGATCTCTCTCGTTTCGTTATCTTTCGCAGAAAGGTTTTGATTTGTCATGGATTAAAACATGTTTTATTGAGTTTGCAGATGCTTACACCAGGTTTCATTGCTGCATTGTCTCAGATAACTGATTTTAACTGACTTGTTTTCTGCAATTGGTTGATGAAAGCAAGCATTTCATTATGAGCACAATTCGTTCGAAAAGTAAACGAGAACCAAACGCAGTTGGCAGCTTTTATGATGGGATTGACCGAACTTAGCCGATACCTACACAAACGTCAATGAGCTAAATGTTTACGGAATGCTGCCAAGAGTAAAGGTTTAAATTACGCTTGTTTCCGCTGGTCGGTGGTAATAGTCGCCTGCCACCGTAAGTCGCATTTACTGTCGATAACCCACCCGTGGGTAATAGTAGAGTTACGTAGACATGTCTATATTTGCCGTCGTTAACTGTTCCTGAAGAACTGGTTAACCTGAACCTAACCTGAACCTGAAGTATGTTCTGAGTATTCACATGATAAAAGCTGAAAAGACACAAAGAACGAATGTTGTTGAAAATCTGGACACTGACAATTATTGATACTACAATCATGTTTCTGTCCTGTAGTCTATCAAATCTTTTCTTCTACACCTATTTCACTTAAAAAGTGAATATAAATTATTAATCTATAATAGCGAAATGACACATGAAAGGCGAATAACAAACATATTAATGACAAAGACCTCTCTGACCTCAATGATGGGACTCGTCGAAAGACATTATCATAGATATTTCATTAGATCATTGATGTCAAGCGGATGATTAATTTCGGAAATGTTTGTCTGCTCTACAAAAATTGCCATACTGGGAAGTTGAGGTGACTAAAAAATTACAATTTCCAAGCGATATTTGTTGAGAAAGTATGCTATGATATTTTAATTTATTGTAATGATAAATGACACTGTTCACACTATCAGTATTATCAAAATCATCATGCGAATTACGAGTGAATCTAATCACCAATCGTAATATTCTATATTCTGTCGGTAATCAATGCGCAGGTGAATAGTACCGCTCAAGTTAAGGGCGCTAAAAGCGACTAGGTTCTCAAAACAAAGAATTTAATATGACGAGTGAGTCGTATCCGCCAATGACTCCAATGAATTTTCAGACCTGCTTTTTTCCTGACCAAATCCTAGCTGAAACCCCTAAGTATGCATTTTGGTAATTAAGTATGAAGCAGCCATTTATGAACGTGGATGTTGTAGCTCAAACTGCGTGGGACTTCTGAAATAGAACATGCAATGCATGGTAATCCCTTTTTTATATCGGAACACCAGAGACTCCGATTGTGCGTCTTGAACAATCGACGCTATCTCGATTCTATCAACGCTTATCGATACCTACGATAACGTAAGGAATTCCGGTTGTGAGTTCAATAATTAACAAGGGGCACAATCCTTTTTAAGTGTACAGTTGTATTCTAATGGATTTATAAATTTAGGGCTCACATATGTGAAAAGAGAACCCTTTATTTTTAAAATGATGTAGAATAGGTACTGTACCAAAATATATTATATTAAATAATTCAGCAAATATTCTGCTACGAAATTGTCGTTGGGCAACTCAATTAATTTATGTCGTATAAATGGGAGGCGAATGACGTCAGTGTAGCTAGAAGTCGTATTATACCGCCTCCAATCCCATTTTCATGTACCCTGTCCAAATACATTGTACAAAATAAATGTAAGTACTTAATACCTACCAACCTGCCTATAATATCACTGAAGGGTGAAGCTTAGTACCTATGTTGGTATTACTTTAGTGGTGCTTAGAGCAAACTGCATTCAGTCACGAACCGAACTATATTCTGATTAACGTTCTAAATATGGATTGCATTTAATTAAGGAAATGTATACAGCGTTGTGCTCAGCTTTCTGGAGTGGAATATCTCTCTGTCGATAAATTTGAAGTCAATCCAGGTGTATTTAGAGATATTACCAAAATATTAGCTAAGTGGATGACAACGTTAAACCCAGAATACTTCTTCTATCAATAATAAAAGCTAACAGTAAAAAGTAGAGCCTGTGTTTCTAATAAGATTACTGATATGTATTGCTACCTATCTTCTGTATTTGATCAAAGTATATAAAGATAAACAGAGACAGTTCTTTGCAATACTAAATCTCGGTCCTAAATCATCTCCCAATATTATTTAGGTGTGTCATTATCTGGTGTCATTTCATTTATATCTTTTTCTGATAAGTGTTGCTGAGTACGATGAACCAGAGTATACTAATGCGATGAAAATGGTTAATGCAATAAATAAAACCATGTAGAGAACGCATATTAGGTAAACCGTAATTTTGGTAGGTAGTTCATGTCCTAATTGCTTTTATGTATGATTGTACATAGATGATTTGGTTTATTATTTCGTCCTATCATTAACCTTCCCTGGTTCGTATTACTTTTAATAATTTAAATAAAATTATCTTCAATAAGTCCCAAATTCGACGAATACCAGTGATTTTCAATGCTTACTCATTGTTTAATTTCACAGTAAACAATATCGTCTGCACGCCCGACTTAAATTACCAATCAGTAGTAAAGTTTGCAAGAGCTTCCTGGCGCACCCTTCGCAGACAAACCCCTGATAGGGGTTGTACAGGGAGTAGACGGGGTTATGAAACTTTCAGGCGACGCAGACATATTGTCGGCTCAGGATACGCCTGACATATGGTCGTAATTTATAAGAGCTCGCCTCCCGTGGGGAAAATTAAGGGATTTTCTTTCAGTGATGTCTCATTGAAAACCAGGAAAAAGCAGTGTTTTTTTTGTTATCCTTTTGATGAAAGGGTGCTTCCAGCTATATTATCTATGCATAATAGTACTGTAACTTGCCGTATCTTTACATGGAATAATTTTGGAATAGAAATCGTCAGAAACGTTATCTCACATACAGAAGTCCAATCCGCTATTCATATATTTCAATTTGTTGTGTCTGGCCATCAGTACGCGCAACATGGTAAATTTGTTGGGCGGATTTAGCTGGCTCTAGAAAATTCTAGTACTAGTAGGTTAGTAGTAGATTTTATGGTCATGACATTGACAATATAAGATCAAACCTTAATATTTTTTGAAAGTATAGAGAGGTTGATTCCTGTATGGTTATTAGTTGACGTTGTTTAAGATTCTGCTGCTATTCTATTAGAATTCTATGCAGATAGTCTCAAGACCTCGATTTCAAAGTCATTCTATCAAGCATTCATGCCACATTACAGCCATTATTCTAAGTCTTTTGATAAACGTTAAACAGTAATGGGAAAAACATACAGACTCGGCTATGCGTAATATGTGCTTAGGCTGTTTATGTTTATAAATATAATAAAATCAACCGGAACCCATATTGTGTTTTAAACGAGGAAAGTATGGAAACTGACTTTTTGTAATGGTAACCGAACCGCCCCGGTAATGTGCTGAAAGCCGAAACACTACACTGATGGGTTATATGACTTGCAAATATTGTAGAAGAAGTAGAAGAGGGTGCAGTCGGCGTGACAATCGGTACATTGAAATTTGCTTCATTATTTGTACCTAGCTGTATTCACACGAGACTTAGGTAGACTGTGAAGGAAACTATCTTTCTAATTATGTACCTACTTATATTATCAACATTATTCAAATTTCATTATGTTTCCATGAAGCTCATCGGTCTAATTTCATGTTTCCAAACTCGTCTTATGGAAAATGTTTCCAACATTCCGTACGGTTACGTATGCATTTGAATGCTCTCCTGCATTGCGGATACCCAGCCGCACTTAGCCTGATGCATAATGAATGATTCTGTATTGCATAAAAACCTATCTTCTGTTTTATCTAAGGCAAGATTGTTCTAAGAAGTGACGCGTATCGCCGCCGGTTGCATTTATCTTTTCTTGTTTAGTAGTTGAAATAAGAACTTGGACCGGTTTTGATAGACACCTAAATATTTCTTTTTTATCACTTTAATCTTGGGGTTCGATGCCATTTACTTTATGTAAACGGGGATCACAGAATACATTACCCGCATACACTGTACCGATAAATTCTTAATGCAGCCATATCGATCTCTTATTTTTCCATAAAGTTAGCTTATCCAAACGGTCGAACTGTGTTTAATTCAACTTGATGCCCTGAAATAAAGTGTTATTGTGTAATGAAAATTGTATTAGATAAAACCTGCATTTTAAAATCCATATGTTAGTTAAACTAGTTTTGATTTCTTCTCATCAATCGATGAATAGATCTTCTACCGACACACCTCAGGATCAGTGTCTATTTATAATAGTCCAGCGCGCACTATTAAAAGATCTGTCGATGATGCAATAAGTGTTTTTTATGCCGGAAAGGTCTTCAGTGTTCTAATATTATATTCGCCTTTATGACTTATTGTTTGTGTTTGAAAATCGAAATGGTGGTGTATTTGCCAAGAGTTTAGTGATGATGTAAGAATATTATGACCAAATGACTTCATAAAGGCATTGAGCTATTTTGGGTATCCAACATTTCTTTTAAAAATTGCTTTGTAATGCCATTGATTGAAACTCCTATGAATGTGAGGGCTAGGTTCTTCGTCTCTTGCAATCTTCAAAGGATTATTCTTTAGCTCTTATATGCAAAGAAATAAACATACGTCTACTTATTTGTTTTAATCCATCACATTCACTTGAGATTTGACATTATCTTTAACAATATCAAGTTTTATGACATTTCTTGTTGCATTTCACGTAATTAAGTTACGCAAAAAGTCTCGTGTGAGTAGAATTCATATTAACACATAAATATTAATTATGTGAAAGTGATCGAAGGATAACGCTCTTATGACAACTTTGTTTCTCTTAAAATCTAGTATAGAATCGTGTCTTGATTGGAGTTTTTCCTTTACAAGATCTAGGATGGCAATTAATCGAAGATCGAAAATCATTTAACCTTTGTTTTCATGTTCAAAACCTCGACCATTCATCGTTCCATCTGCGACCTTCCAACAGTCGTGAGCCACGATCGACAGACCACACGTGCGTGTAAAATTAATATGAATAATTGACTATGAATGAAACTGTTGTTACACTGGGGCGATTATTTCTAGGTGCTTTAGGCACATGACACTAATGCGTTAAGCTATTTTGGTCCGGACATGCAGGAATGGCATCTGTAGGCAAGTTCTTATCATCATTACATATCTTACTTATAACATTTAAAGCATTCATAGTATTTTAAGTCAATGTCTGCAAGATAATTTAAGGCTAACATTATGGGAAATATCTTATTGGACCCAATATTACATCCTGAACCATCCAAGGCCAATATATAATTGATCTCCTGAAAATATTTAAAAGATTGTAGGAATAATACACACCCTATTTTATAGACATTGTTGTTTCTAGCTGTCTAGACAGGGTCGTAAAATTCTAGACATTAATATCAGGGCGCCCCCAAGTCTTAGGGAATGACTACCATACTGAAATGTATTTACTTTTGGTTCCCTTGTGGGAACAAAATGTAAATCCATTTTAGTACGATAAATATAGATTTCACGCTTACAACGGTAAGGTTTTTGAGATATTTAAATTATAGGCGATATGGATATTTTTTAATGAAAACAAGTTATAAAAAAACCGATGGCGCTGAAATGCCTAACTGCTAAGTATTATTGCAAATTCCCTCACAGCATCGCCAATGATGTGTCGACGCGGGAGGCTGGCGTTGAAACAAAGCGCATGCTCATCAGTATCTTGACCTGCCAGCTATTATCACTGACATGCGATTTACATCTCTAACCGCAATAATAATAAAGTACCTTATCATACTGCAAAATATTTCAGATTGTACTTTAGAATAATTAGCTCTTGTCTTTGCCGAGCAATATTCTTGAGGACATCTGTTAATTGAATGTTTTATTGAATTTAGTGAGCGAAACAAGAAACTATATTTGTTTAATTTATTGATATAAGTATTTTCGTACAATCATGGAAGTGCTGTTTTTAAAATGTTTACGTCATATCAGGCGCCAGATTTAAAAGATAAGAATTTTGAAATTACCTCGTTTGGACCATAATTGCGGTCCGAGAAATGAAGGATAATTTATTGATATCCGAAAAATATTTCAACATTCACAAATTGTTCGTTTCGTGTCAATCATGTAAGAAATCCGATTACAAGTAAGTGAGTTGCAATTGAGATTATTAAAGTTTCAACTCCTTAATTACAGAGTGAGACAATGACATCAGATCTTACGAAAATCTTTTGCCTCAATATTTAAAGCGCTATTTTCCTCATTATTTTGGTCATATCGAAGTCGTTCGTCCATAACTCTGACATGGCGTCCATTCATCAAGCTGTCCGTTATAATGTAAAAGTTGTCATAAACTTATGTACCGGTGAATTCGTCGAACTATATGTCTGCAGCATTCGTGCCATCGTCCATATGCGCGCCTTATATGGCCGTGTATTAGCCGCCATATGCTGTATTGTATGTATCACCGTTGGGTAACCAGGTTGGTCATTACACATGGTGTTGCATTGATTAACTGTAAACGACTTTGGAGCTCAATCAGAGATCGCATTGAGGCTTTTAAAATCTCGCAGCTTGATGTATGTCGATGTCATGGTAACAGTCGAGTTGTGCCATTCTTTTTGTCGGTGATACGATTAACGCTTTATTCGGTTTGGAATTTTCGATGACCTTTACCGTTTTTGCTACACCTATATCTAGATTTTAAAAGTTGATATTTTCTTTATAACTGCTTGGTACTAATTGGTTGAGTTACGATCACTGCTTATTTAAGCGTTGCGTTTTACAGAGTTTAATACTTTATAGGGCCTTTATCGTCAGATTTACGAGTGTTTTATGCAAATGACATTTGCCAAAGTGGTGTTGTACTTGCTTTTTAATTTTAAGGTTGAAAATTTAATGAAACGTTAACAATACTATAATTTTGCACAAAGTCGCCTGCTGCTTGCGTAACCCTGCAACGCCGTACATGGTATATGTCGGGCCGGTCGGACCTTCAAGAAGTGGGTCGGCTTTAATGCCATCTGGTCGAACAGGACAGGGCACGATGTAACCACCGAGTGGTGTAATCGTACTGTAACGGTACACGAGAATGCTGTTTCGGTGTGAAAGATTACCATTGTAGGATAATTAAAATTCTGATGGAGAGGCAGGCCGGTTCTGATCCTTGTACGAGTCATTAATTTTCAATACTTTCGTTTAGCTACCTACCAATCTATTATTATAACATCAATAGAAATTTACAATGGTATTATACTTAAGATTTTTCCAATAATTCTAGTCAATGGTTGAAAAGGAAACCGGAGATATGCAATAAATTATCTTAGAAAATTTGTAAGGGCCCGCCCTAACAAACTTTTCTTACTTTTTAACTTGTCCTCCTTCATAAATCATATATTGTATTAGAGCTAGGATAAAGAGAACACGAACAAAATGTAATAAAAAATATCGGTCGCATATAGATCTGTAATTGTGTTTAGATTTATAGTGGCATTAGATTTTATCAAATAAAATTATCAGCAAGACATCCAATTTGCAATGAACCTTTCGAATACTATGAATCACGGATTTTATGTAACGCGATTGTTTTAACATATATAACATATTGCCGGGTGTCGATGTCGCTGTTCTTCCTATTATTAATATCTATTGTGTGCTGTGCAGTGACATCACTGTCGGCAGTAGATCAGCTAGTTCCCACCCATTGTGCATACGTGCCGTACATCCCTATTGCAATTGTTATTAATTCACTTACACTCTCTGTTACGCGTGCAATGTCGTTAGCAATTGATTGCAGTTCAGCTTTTTCTGTTCCGATACTATCTTCGTGACGTCTAATAAATGTAGTTTTTATTTTATTTGAAACAATGGAGATCAATAACCCGGAACTTAGCAAGACTAATGATGCAAGTATTCGTTTAAAATGAGTTGATTATGATGTGTTTTATTTATTTTTCCAGGTAAGTTCCTGTCCTTGTTAATAGAGCAAATGGTTACTGGCTAAGTATATTTGAATGGTAATTAAATCAAATTAAGGTTTGAGTTTGGTGTATGATGATTAAGTCAGGTATTTTTTTAAACAATTTCTTGATTACTTACGTTCACTTGATAATGTTCAGAAATATCTTACCCCACTTGTGGCTATGAAAAGTATACCCTTAACAATATTATAGCATACTATATGATCGAGAGGAGAATTCAGTCGCGTCTCGGATGGAACCGGTATCAGTACCGTTGTCCATGGCATTTGGTTTATGGGTCGTGGGTTCCAACTTCCAGGCCGGTCGTTTTAGGATTTTAATATCTTTACTTTGTAATGGCATAGAATAGTCGGCAATAGTCATATCACCACATTTTAATGTAAATATTCTAGCACTAACTAAAGATTATAACATCTACCTTTTTAACATTTGAGACGAACTCAATATGTGTACTACAGGAAGCACTTTAATATCCGCATGGTCTGAATAGCGAAAATAGTTAGCAAAGAATGTTTAACAACTTCTTGTGCTAATCATTGTTCATCCGTTCAAATCCGCCAGTCTATTCTCTTTTGCCTAATTGAGTTCTGCTGTATAATTGTGTGCGTCCCGTTACTGCAACGCTCTCGGTCATTGTCGCCCGGCGTTACCAAACGGAACGGGTCGGAGGTTGTCTGGCCTCTGTTTTTCTTTTCTCTCCATCTCTCTCCCTCCGATGCCTTCTTTGTTTATGTTTTTTGTGGCCACTTTTGGTTCCTTATTACTGGTGTTCGGATTCTGTACATTCATTGATAGTCATGCTTGGCTATTGACGTTGATTGCTCTTTGTGTTAATTGAGTAACGGAAACTTACATTACTTTTTTAATGAGGCTTTTTTCATCTGTATCCCTAAGCACATTAAACATAATGTTGTGAATAGTTTCTAAAGGTGTGTATATTCAGATTTATACTAATTTCATTAGTCATTATATCTGGATGTTAATATTGAGTGTCTACTCTTAATGTTATCTATTATACATATAGATAGATCTACTTGATATTACCGAAGTAACAACGGTTTAATCGTCAGGCTCGGTACTTGTGGATGCTTTTAAGTCTGCTAGAGGTATCAAATAGTCTTCTAAGATATCTTAATCAGTGATACATCACCGCCATGACACACACACAGTCACAGCTGTACCATGGACCACTAACTGCCATAGCACCTACCCGTTCTGAATTCTAATGTCCAGGCCTACCGAATCAAGTAATATTATCCGATTGACGTAACCAATAGATTTTGGACTTACGTAACTATGAAATAAGGATTAAATGGCTTCAGTGATGTTGGTCTAACTGGAAATGTAGCAAGGTGCGTCAAGGACATCACTACGTTTGGCTGTGGTTGTTTCAAATTTTTTTAGCCAGTTCGTGCGGTGTTTATAGGGTTGCTAGGAGTTTATCTATAAAAGTAGTTTTAACAAGTAGATCATTTATAGAACAAAGGCATGGAAGCTGACTGATCACTTTTGCTTATTGTATATTAAATTACAACCTTCTAATCACTTAATAGCATTAACTGAATATATCCAGATTCAATGCGGATTCCTATTCATTTATAGGAATGGTTTAACAGTAGCTCGCAAGCCTAAAACACGACATACAAGTTCCGACTTCTAACTGTTGGCCAGCCCTGCTGATCGATCTTCGCCATGCCCCCCTTCCCCTCTCCCGCAGCATGCCCAGTGCTCGAAGGCAAGGCCGGTGCACGCGCACGCTCTTCGAATTTTGAATGGTACACGACACTGGCCGTTTCGGTACCGGATGTCTCGTGGGCTTGTTATTATTTGCTCATTTGAATTTTCGCCGTTTTGATGAAAATATTATTGGCGAATAGGAATGCACAGCTTGTTATTCAATCGTGTAATATTTAGACTCTAAAAAAGTTATGTTACTATTTCAAGGTCTTGGATGTACTCTATATTGTCTCTATAAATAATAATACATGTGCGCTGTAAATAATGCTTAGAGGATAATAAATAATTACTTGTGTAATTTGAGCACCAACGAATAAGAGATAACTACAGACGCAATAACTACAAACATGACAATAATTAGTCAAACCGTTGTAAGGTCACTGACAGAAATACTTGGGTCTTATCGGCCACTAATTGAATAACAACATGGATTATTAATTGGCTGCCGTTAATTATAACACCGTAATGATGTTCAAATATCTTTGTGACAGAAACCTCAAGATTAGGTTGATCAGCAGCAGATGGTCATGGATGCCGCGCTGACTTTTATTGTGTTGAAAACTTGCAAGTAAAAGTTGCTATTCTTAGGTGTTCTTGATCTTTGTCTTGCATGATTGGAAGACCAAGTCCAATGCTTTGGGCAGCTTTAGTTTAGATAGACTTCTGATGATTTCGTCATAGCATCCCAGAGTGTAAATGTTTTTAGTATAAATATGTGTCGTCAAACTGGTTCATCAAATTTAAAAAAAAAAGTGTACGCATGTTTAGGCTTAAGGAGACTGAAACAAGGATATAAGAGCGTTGCACCCTCTCTGACATGTACCTTAATCCCTACCACTTGATAATACGGATTATCTCGTCAGGTGTCAGGTTTCAAATCTTATGAGAAGCTAATACCTCGGCAAATTTTTATGAAATTGTCTTTGCTTGGTGAAACTCCTCGTGATAGTTTTAGTATATATTTTATTAGCACCAATTTAACTTAACGGTTTTACCAGAGTTTGCTTTGGGCTGGACGTATTCAGTACCTATTGGGTGTGGCATTATGATGATTGCTTATTTTTTGGAGTATTATAAATTTGTATGCAGTCCTATCTCTTAAGCTGAAATACTAAATATATTTTATTATCAATCTGATTTTGGTTTTCCGATACTTAATTCCTTACCAAAAAAAACAAAATACCATCGCTACATCGAATAACACAGAGCCCACCCACTGGGGTGCGCGCGCGCCGACACCCGACGCTAGTTCAACGGCCGTGCTGTTATGTGCGAATGTCATTGTGCACGCCCGACATTATAGTAACAGGATAATTGGTGAGCTAAGCACTATTTGTGTGTGATTAGCGGATATAATCGACAATGAAGATGACGGGTAGGTAGTAGGTAGTAGTACGGGGTAGGTAAGAAATAAATAAGGTTATGTAAGCGAAAATAGAGTGAATGGGAGACAGTAATGTATTGTGTTGACCACAGATGTTGAACATGGTACGGCAACGCATAATGGTGATGGAAGAGGATGGTTTTAATTCTGAAATAGTAGTGGTATTTATCGCAGATTAACTGATAAGAGGTCTAATTTCAACTTACCCGATTATCAACCTTTCTGAAAACCCTACGATAAAATAAATACGACAAATATGTCATGCTATACGGCCAATATTTCCTGACCTCAAGGAAGTTCTGGTATAGATTTTGACATAACGACACGAAATCCAATATGGCGAATAGCCACAATAGTAATAATTACTGCCCGCGCCGGCGCCGCAGCCGCAAACGATTGGGGTCACGGCACCGCGCTATTGTCTCATGATTATTGAGATACACGGATCGATCATTAATTGTTAAGCTCCAGGCATAAATTATATAAGCAAAACGTCTTAATTTCTTGGAGAAAATGTACTGATTACTGGGTATCATAGTCAAGATAGTATCATTGTTAGTAATGGTCAGATATCTGTTCAAAGATACGTAAAGGCTCAACAGCCTCTGTTGTCTCTCTTTGCACATCGTAGATATCTATCTCGGTCTCTCCGACAAATTATGACTTACTAAGATATTAGTAGTTATATGCGTGACAAAACAAGCTTGTTGTCATTTAAATCATTAGGTCCCGTCATTACTCTCTTGACTATTCAGGTATAAGGAAACATCATTATTTCCCGGAAAATCAAGTGTTTATACAAATTATATTTAATCCGTATTTAGGTTAATAAACTGGGGTTTTGTTTTAAATAATTATAATTACAGTTGAACAATCCTCCAGACAATAACATATGCTTTAATGGTTGGGTGGGCCAATTATGTGGACTGGAAATCATCTAAAAGAATTAGATGCTGCACAGGAAAAGGTCTGGAAAATCCAAAATGATTTCGATATTTCAAATTTGAAATGCAAATTTAATAATAAGTGCAGCGTGCAAACACTGTATCATAAATCTGATTCATCCCATGGTTTAAAATGTACTCAGTCACTTCACTCAATTAATATTACAGCTAGTAATAAAACGATTTCAGCCTGAGATGTTTCTCTTAGCAACTCCGCTCAAACATATATGGGACAGATAGACTGTCTTGCGATTGGTATAGCTATTTATTCAACAGCTCTGCATCTGGCTGATTGCCAAGCTTCTAACGTGTCTTCAGCTTTAAAGGTAACTGAACGTTCATAGCTGTTACCAGCCTGTTTTAGGAATATGTCACTTATGCGTTACCAGATCTACTAGGCAGGGCCATACTAAGCTTTGTCGCCACGGGCGTGCCATACCTCTGTACATAAAAAATAATATGTGCCAAGGGAAATATTCCAGAATTCCCAGATAGCTTTTATCATCTGCATTCGTTCACCATGTTCGATTGTGTACACAAAGTAGCCTAGTTAAAAAGAGCAATAATCGCTTGTCACATATTTTGGAATCCTGATGTGGTCTCTGTGTATGATTTCTTTGTGTGATTCGACTTCGCAACTCGATTGGTCATGTACTATTGAGCCGGGTATTGCAAAACCATTGATTGGTTTATAATGGTGTCAAATGTATTCTTGTAGGACAGTACACTGATGGTTATGTACTCGTATCCCATAGTCTTTCTATTTTCCTACCTTCTGACTTAAGTCATTCATATCTATGTAACGCTAGATACATCCAGGACTTTTCTGAATCGTCGTCACCTTTACCTATGCGTTTGACAGTTACATTTTATTTCTGTCTTATAAGGCGTGAACTGCACATTCCTTTTATTATTTTTTCCAAGTTATCTGACCTTTGATAAATCAAATATAGAAACTGCTGTACATGGCTAGCATCGTTAACAGCCACTGAGTCATAGTAACGGTTGGATCTGTCCAGTTTTTATATAAGCAACTTATAAACCAGTAGACATGTGCTAATGTCGTGATGTGAATCATAGTTGTACGTTTAGATTTGAAAATGTAGAATTAATTTATTAGGATACGGAAATTGTTGCTTCACTTTTAAATGATCAAATGTATGCTAGTCTCTTTTATAAATTAGAGTCAAAGATTTACAAATTCACATGCTAATAAGATAGAATACGCGGCAAGCGAATAATTTCATTCCTTTGGAGCTGGTGCTTTTCATGGCGTCAACAAAACGTTTGCATTGAGGTTGCTGATTTGACAAATACCTGCTATTTGGGGTGTCGTTGACCCTATTACGATATATTTTTTCGAGGAAATCTCTTGTTTTATTTTTACCGCAAATTATTCCGCAATGTAATCTTGGGAACTTGCATCCAATTATACCACAGTGCAATCAACGTTGCAGATCCAATTAAAATCACTCTTAGCTCTGACAAATACTGTCGGCGTCTCATCAACTTAGAATTTTATTGTTATCAACACAGATTTTTATTGTTTCTGGCTGCCTTGTGAGAGTGGTGGTGGAGAGTGCTGTTCGTGAATGTTGTAGTAGGTACAATGTGCCTCAAAGTCTGTCGATCTCTGGTGAATGTACTGCGTCAAAAAAAAATCTGATTTTACTATTGGACGCCGACTCAAAAGGACTTATTTTGGTTATAGACATAGGGAAGGTGTTAATTTTCACGCGTTCATAGTTTTCAGTAGGGTGACTATCATGGAACTTCAAACGTGTTTATATGTGTTATTTCTATATTGGATATGTGATGGCAGAGCTTTGCTTTGAGATTTCGAGTCTCGATACTATCCGACGTCAGTATTTTCTACTTGCTCGCTAAAGGGTTTACATACACTGTATTGCCTATGATGTATGAAGCCTTTACTCTCTTAGTATTGTTAGCCAAATAACTAACCCTTTCCTATATGTGTGAGTATGTTAAAAATGTTAAATGTGACGTCCCATACGTCAACTACTCAATTGAATTATACTTGTCTCACTTCATAGAAAAAGGTTGAAAATAGAATTACGCTTACGTGTACATAAAACCACATTGTGGCATATTTGCGTAATTGTTTTTATATAGAAAACAACTTATTCAGGTCAATGACTAACTAAACAACACGGTACAAACCGTACCGTGATTATAAGTTTCGAGAAACGATGACTTATCAGCAAATTTCGGAAAATGGTTTCTTAAATCCTCTTTCGAATCATTACAAGTATCTACCTATTCAATGGTGCTTTATGCAGTTGGAAAAGAAATACGTATTTTTTTTTCTAAACCGCTTTCAATACGCAACCCATGATTGCATTTGAGAGTTGTTTTATTTATGAAACTCCCTCTGGCGATACTATTGTATAGTTTCATATTCGAAACGCGACATAACATAACAGCCTTATGCCACTATGCATACGATATAAACGCATACATGTGACTCCTTTGTGAAAGTTCGCGGCAGCGGTTGTACGCATTGTATACATGCCACAAAAAGTCCTGCCAGTGTGCCTAGCTCCTCATGAAAGCTTGCCATCACTGTTATTCTTATTTATCAAGTCTGTGGTGTAGCCGAGACGGAACATGCTAACGTAAACGTTATGCTAGGTAATAAGATTGTGCTTGAGTTAATCACGCATATTTTCCTATAATACTTGTATGACGTTTGTTGAATGCCTTATTTTTAAGAACGTAACACCTAAATGTTTATCGCGTTAGGTCATACACGGGGAAAGGCTTCGGTGCATACCTGAGCCGGTGACTCAAGGGAGATGGATGCTTGACCTGAACGATATGTACCTACTTGGGCAATGAATCATGCAAAGGGAAAATCTTGTAATTCTTGAAATATTTGAGATGTATAATGGAAGCCCTTTTACTAAGAACAATTTGCAGCACATTATTTTTGTATCAATTTATAGTGTCGTTACCATATCTTGATGGTGCCTTCGGGTTCCGTTTTGGTATTCTAACTCTATCTGTATTTCCACATGATGAATAAAATACAGTTTGATTTATGTTCTCGTATCAACAGCGTGTGGTCTCATTGTACGAGTATTTAATGGCACCGTAGATTTTAAAATACTGACATTATTTCTCAATAGCATTTTAATACTTGAAGAATTGGATCAACTTATTAAACTGTTGAAACCCTTTTAGTTTGCTGATACAGTCATTGCACCAAAAATAAAATAGCTGTATCGTTGTGTGGTGTGTATACTTTTAATATGATATTACTTCCATATGCTGCTATGTCACCAAAAAACGTTGGAGGCTATAACGCAGATTAACGAATAGGCTATAAATGCTTTTCTGTTGATCAAGTGTCAAAGTGCTTCCCAATATTGCACAGAGCTCGTAAATCATTCTATTCTGGTTTTAGACTAAGTCGCCATTCAGTCTTCATTATTCATCAGCAAAAGCTTCATGGTCCTCAGTTATTTGTATTTCAATAAAATCTTCAATGACTCAACTGGTTGCCGAACCAGTAACATCAATAGTATGACGCATTAACATCTATCTGTAACGCTTTTTATTGGGAACCGTTCGAGTGTTCGCTGAACTGTTTGTTTGTTTCTTTCTTCTGATAGTTCGCCTATTAGTGGTCATTGCAATTGTAATATTGATTTGTTAATAAATTTAATATATGCGTAGTATACGCGTCACTCTTTGCGGGGATATGATGGTGCGCTAGTTGCGAGAAGTTTGACAAGGTCGTTGTATAGTTGCGTATACGCATGGTCGGATTTTTGTGTTTGCTTTTTTTTTCTTGTAGTACTCTTTTGAAAACTTAATAGGCATGCTCAATATGAGCAGTTAATGACGATTTGATTTATTGATTAACATCCCTTTGTGTCATTGTTTCTAGTAAACTTTGGTCGAAGCGTAAAGTGATATGCTCAATATTACCATCTGGTTTATATGTTTGTGGAGTAGGCTCCCATTAATTGATTGAAATCATATACGACTTTGGAATAAAAACGATTGTAACGAGTACACAACATTTAAGATTCTGTAAAACATTATGTTGCCATTACTTAAGTTAAATGGATAGCTAAAAAACTTTCCATATTTTGCACAAAAATTATAAGTAATTTTAATTAATAGTTATAGTATTTGAATTCGTCATCGACGTATATTTTTGAACTCAGACAAAAATCTATGGAGTCAATTCAATAGCATATTGCACGACGTACAAGAAATGGCGACAAGGGTGCAGTAAAAACGGACCGGTTGGCGTAGGACCGGAATATTGACGCGCGACGACGCGACGCTGCCACGACGAGCCGACAGCCGTCTAATTGTATTAGATTCCTTTGATTGGTACTGAAAGCTTGAATTAGAAATGAGTGAACTTGAAAATATACAGGAAGAATAATAAGAACGAGAGGCGTGTGACTAACAGAGTGATTTGTGTGAATGTCACTAGAGACAGAGCAAGAGGAAGACCAAAGAAAAGGTGCATGGATTGTATTAGGAATTATTTGAAAACGTTTCGGGTGTATGATGAAAAAACGTGAGGAATGTTAGACACATGGGGAAATATGGGACAGATCATGGTGAAGTAAACCATTTCAGGAGTCGCGGCAGGGTTTTTTAGTCCATGCAGTGTATACAATTAACACAACTCGAAAATGAAAGGCTTATGAACGGCTGCTGCGCTGGGGATGTTGTTACTAGATCATCAAGATATATAATTTGTTAATCAGTGCATCATTCGAAATGAACGTTTTGTTATAAAAATAACCTTGTGTATTTATTCAGTAAATATTGATAACCAAACTTTGTTATTTAACGCCACGATATTATACAAATATTTGAACCGTGAGGAACGCTTCCAATATAAACATGTTTCCTTTGGCCCAAAATAAAATTAACTAAACAAAGAAACCTTATTGACAACATTTTACGTACTATCGGTCTCCAAATTGAATAGTACCAAAGGCTGTGACGACAGGTGCAGCCGGCCTCCCCTCTTCGTACGCAGGTGCAATGCCCCCCAAACTCGACCCCGGCCGTCTGAGTCGGGATTTAGATTGTATGACTTTGTTATAAAATCTTATATTTTAGTATCGTGAAATGTTTTCGTATAGCATATTATTGCATTTGTATATAAAGATTCATTTAAATGTCTACGATACAGTTAGCAAAATTTATTTACTGTTCTAGTTTCGGAATTTAACCTCTATTTAAGAGATCCAGTGCATCGCTTTCATTATCAGGCGGAGACTGGGAAATCTGCACAGAAGCCATAGAAAGATAAGGTTATTCTATATTGATGATCTGATATCTCACCTAAGCCTTTCAACTGCAGAGTCTGGATTAACGTATAGATTAAAGATTTGGTATACTCTCTATTTCAGCATTCACAGCGTGACTTTATGCTTGGTACACCGAACACAGGTGGTGTTCATTAACTAATTCAATTAACTAATTAGTTAAGTGAACGAACCAATTTGTAGTGCGGTCGATATGGTAAATGTATCGAGTGACCGTGGTGCCACGTAGACTGGTTCTTTTGGACTCAAGATATGATTTGAAAAAAAAAACAAAAGAATGCACCTCTACTGAAAAAGCTATATGATAGGTCATAATATATGAAGGAATGGAAACACGGTCTTCTATTGGCGGATTGAGAGGTAGCCTAGTGAGATAGCATGTGACGTTAGATGCTACTAAGTATCCAATGATAGTCGGTATGACGCAAACAAACACGCTTCTGATTAAGAATATAAGTTTGTGTTAATTTTTATCATCAATGCTACATCTCCGCAGATACGCATGAACCGAAATGATCTCATTTTAAAGCTCCAATCGCGTATTGAAAGATATGTTTGGGATTATTATATTTACGAGTAACGAATACCTTGTTATATACTATAGGATAGGATAGAGCTGCTGACGTAATTCCACCGGCTCACAATCGAAATTACATCATCGTTGATCTAATCAGGTGTACTCATTTACGAATGTTTACTATAAACCCATGTTTGAGTACGTAACATGCTGTTGATGGCATTATTTTCCTTTATGCTATAGCATTGTCTGCTTACTGGTGGGTGGAAGGCCTCTCCTAAGGAGTCGCTACTGAGTCCGACCTGTTTGTCAAGCAAGTTGGTGGCAGACTGCTTAGCTTTAGGTCACACCGAATAGGAGTCGACCTTATCTCGTTTATCACTAAGTACATTCTTCATAGTACCAGCAAGTGTGCATAGCTTATTTCAAATTGGGCTTCAAAGCATTTTACATTTTCTTCAAAACGTACTGAGGGTCTATGGGTCTAGGTCTCGTACAGTAACTGTGGTGGGAGGGTTTGTGCTGTAAATTGCTTGGTACCTAAATCTGAATGTATGCCATGAATAAACAGACCTTGAATCGATACCGGGCAGTCTAAATATGATTAATGTTTCATTTATTTATGTACCAGTAACTAGGTGACGAGGGTACATAGTACGCTCATCACCGCGACTACACGTTTCGCAACTTTTAATGCACACGGGCTGTCTCTCAATATAGATATCTTGTATGTTATATGATGGTATATTTTTAATTACATTTATTTACAGGTGTTGTATTTTTATTTAGCGATTAATATAATAGGCATTATATAGTTTTGCATTGCGATTGGTATCATCTTTGCTTTTAAAATTGTTTGTAAAGTCTCGCCTTCTTAAAAGTTGCGACATACAAACACGACTACCCATTTATTTTATATAAATCTAACAAAAACGCAGATTCTACAGTGAACAGTACATATGTATGTTTATAAATTAACAATAACAAAAAGCTTAAGAACCAAACGCATCTATCGCAACGGATGCACTACGATACGCGAAACGAGCCTATATCCTGCGCGGGCGCAGTTGAACGACCCTTGTCACTAGCGCATGACCGACCTGATAATGAACAAATTAACAACACTAATTGAAATTGTTCAAAAAATAATGGCTCTTTGTATCAGTAGGGCTGATATCTATTACTTTGGTAAAAAAAACTGCTCTAAACATTCATACGCAGTTTAGTCACAGATAAGGTATTGTAGTTCGTAATACACATAATCTTAAATGCTATTTCTGGTTCGATAGCAAATATCCAAGCTGGAAAAGCTTGGTCTTTGAATTCGATTTCAGGCCATGGTCCATTGCACTAGCCCACATGCGTTTCGAATACTGATTGTGATAGGGATGTAGGTTCAGTTTATTACTTACCATAAACAATTCACAGTTTAGGTGTGTCAAACACCTAAACTGTGACGAGCAAAAAACCTTGTAACTCTACTGAGCATTGGTTTATCAAATCTGATCCGAACAAAAGTATAAAACCTTTTAAATGTAAACAGTTATCATTACCTGCTACAGATGACCAGTTGTTTCCAAAACGATATCCTTTATCTAATCACGATCAAGGCGTAGCAAAACACGACCCAAAGCAATATATATCCCACGCACCTTCCGAAACGGTAGCACTAACAATTTGGGGCTGATTTATATTGCATGATTACCGTGGTTAAAGTTTGCTCTGGATTTACATTTGCAGAAGAAATTATCATATGAGATAATTCTACTTAAATTGTGTAAATGATTGTTAATTTACACACACAAACGGTATGTTTTGCAAACTAAGATGATTTTGATGAAGGATATTAAAAACATTGACGTGAGGCCGCTATAAGTTACCATTTACCATTAGTTAGATAATTGGAATAAAACTAATTGTAAGTAATTTATCGCGTTTATGTTATGTTCTTTACGTTCCCGTCGCCGTCGTTTCGGCTGGTTTACAGCCACCATGGTCACGTGATGACTGAGATGTTAGGCCTCCTAGTGTCATAGTTAGAACTGGTGTGTCATATTTAATTGTTCATGATTAATTGCAGAAAGTGCTCACAGTGTCTTGGTTTTTGATTTAATTGTATTAATTACTGGATCCCTCACGTATCATCTTTGGCCGAAATCTCTGTTCTTTTGCGAGAATTTGTGGTTGGTCAAATCTGTTAAAAATCAATATTAGTTCGATCATTTATTTTTATCATTAATAGAGTTCAACAATATCAGTCTCCGCCATGTTGATTCTACCACTTATAACGTCTACAGTGTCGTTTGTGTTGGCCCTGTAACACCAGCACATGTCGATCATATCAAAACATTAAAATGACCATATAAGGGAAACATCGCAAGTCACGTTTGCATGAGCCATAAATGTTCTTTTCACATACAACCCGTCTGTTGGCTCTGACTCATACTATTTACTTATTCCGTCATTCACGTGCAGGCCAATTTCAACTAAATTTCTTAATTTGTAGTCGTCTTTAAGGGTGGAATTGGCATGTCGGTTGCTATGTGGGTGACAGTATGGCGATAGATAAGGATTCTCTTCGTAAATTTTAATGTTTGAGTTCATTATTTATCGTTACCTGTCGATGTGTTTTATTACATTAACTGTATTGTCTGCACTTATTATTTTTATATTAGCATCAACTTAGGTCTTACTGGCTCTTGCTAATTTTATTTAAATGATTGTAACTTGTTTGAATTGTTTCGTGAATCAATCGTCATTTTCTAAATATCTACTTAAAATATAATTAGATCTAAGTGGTTTTGTTATCTAATTGTTATTTAACGAGATTGGCAAGGTGCATTTATGTGTATCATTTATTTATTACCTAGTTTATTTATTATGTCGTTAGTGAATATCTATTGTGTACTATAAACTAATTAACTGTAACTCGTTTGGTTATCTAATTGCTAAGCTAATGTGACTCGGTAGGTCTATTTATTTATAGTTTTAAACTTGTCATCTATCATTCTAAAATGTTTTACTGGTATGATCATCAATATTACCACCCACACCATTGCCGTCTTAGTTTTGATCCTTCATTGAATTGCTCGAAACTGAATATTATGATCACACTTCAATAGCACATTAACAGATTGTATGACCATATTTAACGGTGTATTAATTAAATGGCGGCCTCGTGCGGCCTTGCCTACCGTTTGTTCAGATGCGCAAGAGCCTTTATACGCTAGTGACTCAGGATCGTAATTTGTGGTTGATTTTATTTTATATTATTTTCATTTACCGCCACACCTTCTCTTGTCCTTTTCCTTATAAATTATTTATCCCTTTCATATCATACGGGGAGGGAAAAGTACGTTACAGTTGTATCGGCTGTGACCTACTAGCTGATTAAGTAGTTGTTGGATAACAATTACCGTGTACAATAGATATTGAGCGAGTTCGTGCATAGTTTGCTTATGATAACACTGTACTTGTTAACGTTACACGTAATTAAACGACCCAGTTGATACATCCCTTGTTGTCCGACATCTTACGTTGAAAAGTCCTTCAGTTCATTATGTAGCCGTAACCGTAGGTATGAATTGAGCTTGTTTCAGTAAGATACATTTAATAATTGTATTACTAAATCGAAAGTTATTTGAATACCATAGTAATAAATTGCGGTAAATTTTCTAATTCATAAATCAAATATGAAAAGAAATTTGTTTGGCACGGCCAACCGTAATTTCTATTATTATTTGAGGTTTGATCACTCAAGCCAATCAATCATTAACAGGTTCACACTGGAGCCTTTCGATTTATAGATTATTTGTTGCTGCCCCTCACTCCTACATTTGTTCCAAATATGTTTGGACAGGAGACAAGACCAAGGATATTTTAAATTCATCTAGTCATCTTTGAACTTGGATCTGCCAACGTACCATCATTTATTAATTTTATTTTTTATCGCCAGACGACTACACGAACTATGAGGTCCCACACTAAGCAGCGTTTGTATTATGGATACCACACAATGGACTGAGGACGAACTCACTATAAAATATTTATATAGATATTAAACATCCATGAATCGGGTACAAATATCACACAAAGTTTGTCCCTATCAGGATTTGAACCGGGCCGTCAGAACAGAAAACAGGGTCACTACCAACTAAGCTAATCAGGTCGTCAACATACCATCCAACGAACTTGAATATTTTCCATTTTTGGACATATCACAAATCATGACAAGAATCCGAGGTTACTCGTAAATTCGTAATAAGCGGCCATTTTCTTTTGCCGAATGTTGATGTAGTGAGTCATCCACACACGGCGACCAGGCATGTTTGCGCTGACGTAGTACCTTACCTTACCATTGTGTGCGCGAGCCAGATAGCGTTCCTACTGATGACACATCGCGCCTGCGGAAGGACAAAGGTGCTTAGGTTTTTAGGCGCGGTCATTAGAGGTCAATTTGGTTTAGGTTTTAGTGTTGAATACAAGGAAAATATTATAATTGATGGTGCATAAACTAAGACTGGATAGTATATTGATTTCTTATATTTACGCGAATAATACACATTGAAATAAAACTAATTTTACGGATTTATCGCGTTTATTTTATGTTTTTAACGTTCCCGACGTTGCGGATGCTTTACAACAACCAAGTGTCACATTCCTCTACAAGATGCAGGGGTATACAAGCTCGAATGTGAGGCTCTCATACATAGGGCAAACTAAAACATCGATAAAAACCCGGGTAAAAGAACACATCGCTGACGTGAGACACCGGCGCTCCATGAAGGCTGCAATCTGTGAACATGTACTTACATAGATGGTTTAAATTATTGGTAATTTTCATTAAAAATCATTCTGCTTTGGGAGAAGGTTACGTACGTTCTGGGCATCTGTTACATTGTCGCCTAAGGTCTTCAGTGTCATTCAATCAAAGATTTTATGTATTATAACCATTACACAACAATTTACTAGAGTGCCCCTTTAAGGCGACGGTTTAACACGACCAAATATGGCAGTGGTGTCGTGGAAACTGTGTCGTATAACTTTTTGTTGGCATTCGTAACTAGCTGAGTTGCCGATTGCGACACTGTTACGGAATTGGTCACACAGCTGACTAAACTATAGGGTTTATTTGATAATACGAATAAATCTTTCCTCGGACAATTGCTCGAAACAGGTGAATCACAAAATCTTTAAAAGAAATACTCGATTTTGTGCACACATGAAATAATACGAGAATGTACACCTTATTGGACTATCTTGGATTAAGTATAAAATAAAAACAAGGTAAGATCTTTTTAGTTTGTAATTACGAGGTTGAAACGGACCCGAAGGAGGTTTTAACGGAAGAACCTTGGAAGGAATTAATATGAATATACAAGCAAATTATAAAATAATTCAACAGTACTCAAATACCACAAGCCGCTTTCTATTAAGCCCGCACGAGGCAAACACCCCACCATTCAATTAGTTATCAAAGGAGGACATTGTTTTGCATACTAATGATATTCAAAATTATGTAAACAGGTACAATTTTGTTATCTGTATTGCTTTTAATTTCCATTTGCTTGGAACTGGGCTATGATCATCACTTTTATTTGTAACGAAAGGATGCTATACAACTTTATAAAGTCATTATTTCCAATGTTCAAACCATGTTACATTCTTACAATTAACCAGCGCTTAGGTCACTTGTGACTGAGTAACGTCGAATAGGTATGAGGCTGAAAAGCGATGGAATGTACGTATGCCACTGACTAATTTGTCATCGTTACCAGGAGCAGCGGTTTTAACTTCCCGGTATTAGTATTTTTACGTGCATCTATAACTAATGAGTGAGTGAGCCAGTAAAACTTCTCTGACTTGTTGCTTAAGACAAATAATTTTGCACCTAGGTGTATTTTGTTAAGTTTCAATATAGGTTGATTGTTGTTCAATTGTATCGGTATGAATTTTCTTGTTTCAATATCTCAAGTCAGCAGCTAACTTAAACATTGATCATATTTATTTACGCTCTACTGTCAATGTTGGGTCAGATCGTCAATTGATTGATATAATTGCCCTTGTCAAGCACATTATTGATAACTTATCTCAGTACGCCATTCCTTTGAAGATGCCGAATCGATATGTCTTTGAAACTATGGGCCTGTTTCATAATGTACTGATAAACACTATCCATAACTTATTTGACAGATGGCCCGTTCAAATTCTGTCAAATCAGCTGATTATGGATTACCATTCATGATCCTTAAAACATTTTAATATCTTATAGCACTAGCATTATTCTCTCTTAAACCAATATTACTCTTCAATTTACGTTTTAATAGTATGCAATTTTTTGATATCAAATGCGTCTATTGTTCCCTTTATATCTTTGATATTATAATCCAATCCGCCTTCGTCGCGCACACTCCAGTGCGCAATTCTACTATCTGGCCAATTAGTACCAAGTAATAATTCCGGCATTAATTGCTTGTTTGCGCTATGACCTGAATATTTAGTTTTAGTACTTAAATCATTAGTAACTACTTTAAAAGTCAGAGCTCCATCTACGATTCCATTATATAGGTACTCATTAAAAATCCCATTTGGCAAACCAGTTTATAGCACATTTATAACCTTTAATAGATTCACAATAATAAAGTTCCAGCCACCGCAAAGAGAAAATACCAAAATTTTCATGCAACCGAAAAGTATGACTATTTTCAAGCAATTTTGGTAGGCATCAATTGAAAAACCAGAACGCAGAATTATTAACAGCAGTTATCATTACCGAGAACCCTTTCTTCACAAGGAAAAACGACAATGAAATCGAAAGTAACCGTATCCGTATCCGCTTGACAGCGATGCAGCGGCAAGAAAGGCGCAAGAGTGTGAATCACGCGCAGCAAGCAATGGAGCACATCCGCGCGTTCGCGATTTGACGTGCGTCGTAAACTATTGTGTTGTTTCTTATAAGAAAATTGCTAACAATGTCTACCTTTTTTGTGGGGATAAGTTGTTTTGAGAGCATATTTATATTGATGGAATAACGTCACACGAATCAGCTCCATATTGTTAAAGTCAGTGTGCGATGATCACATCATTGAATGGAGCATTAACCCGACATTACACAGTTTGGTTGATTTATCAATTGTAGCTCATGTCGACTGAAGTGAAAAAGAGTATGTTCCTAAATTCTGTTCTTATGTTGTTGTGGTGGTTGTACTAAAAGAAACATAGTAATGGAGATGTAAGGAAATATTGTAAATGTACTCCACTTTTCCAAATGAAGGAGCGTTTGAAATTACAAATGCTTTTTTACATATCTACGTAACATGCTTCATTAAATATGAAAATATCAAAACCGCAGCTCACATTCGGCTGGTGCATCGCACACAACGACTGAGCCCGTACAGTACCAGTTCTTCACAGTTCATTACATCGTACTGGTATCTAATACCCGTATCGAATTTCCATCAATCGCGCATGTCTGCAGCCCAATATTTAGACCCTGTTGATTGTTGGTGACAGCGCTGACAGCCGATTGTGATGTGCTATTGAACCATTTTGTAACTTATAGCATTGAGGTTAGAGCCTTTGAAATTAATGCGTTGGGCTGAAATGAATAGTTTGCTGCCACTGCGGTGTTTCTATCAATACTCTTAGAGTCATAAAAAATAAAATCTTATTTGATATCGACAGCGGTTTTTTTCTATAATTAGTGTTGGCATCCTCATTTACGCCTCATATAATAATCAGGCAGAGATCAGGCAATGCCTCCTTAAGACATGTCGGATTAACCTAATCATTCTCTCACCCTGTGATAATATTCACGTTGGTAACTTCCAGCACCCATCATGAACTCTATCATAGCAGCGTTCTCATCGGTGGAATTTCTTCTAGTTTTATCTTTTCTCTGCTAACTCCTTGACCCTCTGATTCAATACGACTATTGTATTTATATCTTTTTAATTCTACAATGTTGTTTCTCCCACAGACCTACTCCGGACTCTTCTGCGTGGTGGTGAATCCTTACAAGAGACTGCCAATCTACACGGAGAAGATCATGGAGAGGTATAAAGGCATCAAGAGACACGAGGTACCCCCGCACGTGTTCGCCATCACGGATACTGCGTACCGTTCTATGTTACAAGGTTAGTTGTGAAAGCCCCTAGTTCTTTTACTATTCTTCTTGATACTCTAAAAATATGTTGATGCTCTTCAAGTTAGGCATAGAGAGTATAACATCACAAAAAGCTATCCTCATCTCATTCTTAACATTGGTAGGTAAGGTTGCTTTTAGTACAACAGGTAAGTATACTCAGATAGTACGAAATATTTGGTAATTCGAAAACTATGCGTTCTAATTTTGTAGATTTGGAGGCAGTCCCATTATCTATTAACTAATTCACGCCAATCAACCATGAATGTGTCACCGTGAGTTTTAAAGTCAAGAAAAATAGTTTACCATTAATCTTGTACCGAAATTACCAGTTTCTCAAGCCAATAAATAACTATAGACATGTAGTGAGCAAAAACTGGTACAGGCGTGACAGGCCGGCTATAAGTCATTGTGGTATCTCTCGGCTGCGCCATTAGGGAACAATTAGAGGAACGAACTGAACTGGGCGCTTATCGCGAGTTGGTCTAGTAATGTATTGGGACAGTGTCGAGGGTCGATATTCTAAAGACAGTAGCTGTCCTTTTTGTCTAATCTCTGTCCATCCTCTCGGTTATGTACTATGGGAGTGGGTTGGTAGTGATCCTAGTCATGTCCATAACGTAGTATAATGACTTTCGGGTGAAAAAAAATCTTTAATGCCTTCAGTGTTAATGTTCCATCATCGTCATCCTTTTCCCAAAATCACAAGGAATTCCGTACAAGGGTATTTCCATTTCTTTCTTAACGATAATACTGCTGATCTGAGTTAGTGAGGCTCGTCATATACATCTCTACAGCACCGCGCATCTCCTGCGTTGTGATATAGAATAGCACCATTATTAGAAGACCCATAACTACATAAAAGCGTTGATAGATAGCAGCACTAATGAGCTATGTAGTACACACAGGTAACAGGTCACGCCCACTGCGTGTGCGTGCGTTTCGAAACGCGAATGGATCCAGAACAAAATATACAGACAGACGCGAGGATAACTCTGTTTATATTCAAATTTACGATAGTGGAATGATGATGAACTCATTAAAATACATGGGGTATTTTAATGAGACACCTTGCACTACATTATTTCACGTGTGTTTTATCTAAAGGGTGCAAAAGAGGCGTTCATGTTACGTATTTCTTCTACTGTCTTCTGACCAGCGATACGCAGTTAGTGGGTTTATCGGTTATTGTTTGTGGAAACAATTTGTCTGGCTAATAATGACTGCCATAGATAGATGAATCAAAGCCATTGGCTTTTCATGGCATCTAAAGGACGAAGGAGGTCAGACAGATTGCAAGCTCCTCCTACAGTATTCCATGCGTGGTCGTCTTCCGCCATCATAACTCTTGATTTAACTATTTCAGACCGCGAAGACCAGTCGATCCTCTGTACAGGAGAATCCGGAGCTGGTAAGACGGAAAACACAAAGAAGGTGATCCAATACCTCGCCTACGTAGCGGCTTCCAAGCCGAAGGGCTCAGGAGCGGTAAGCACTCCTCATTATTCTTTTACCCTGGTATATATATACCAAGTACATGTTTGGAGAGAATTAAGAGTTGAGAATAAATATATGTAGGTAGGATAACTTACTTAATTAAGTCGTTTGTATGTAGGTCATTGAGCATGCTACTTCATAGAAAATACTTACTTACTTACTACTACTTAATACTTTTTTAGATTCGCTTAGTGTCGCGGAGAATTGCATTTTATTTGAGGTCCCGTCACTCGTGATAGTTAGTTTCTCAATTAACATCTTAGAAGAGTTCGGTGTTATTGGCTTCTTTTGTTATCGATCAAACTTGTTTGGTTTATAATTGAGGAAGTTGACAAGCCGAGGGTCAGTGGTGGGTCCTCTTTCCCCATAGGTTTCATAGAAAATGATTAGTTTGTTCTAGGGAATGTCAATAGAAAAATAAATTTAGTAAAAATACCTCCACATCGTTGTGGGACGCGCATGCCCGACTGCTAAGGCACGTTCGAACGGCTCTCATTCGTGCTTGATTGTGAAGTTAGATTCTTGAATTAATATTTATTAATGGATAGGATCGATAATAAAAAAAGAAAAATATTAAAAAACAGGTGAGATCACCAATTAGTGGCCGTTTTCAGTTAAATTTTTTAAAATGTATTATTTCTTGTCAAGCGCACGCACGTTTACTGGTTCGACTATCGCGTTCGGGTAAGGAGTAGAACCGAGTTTTCAGCTAACCTATTTGACCATATAAGGATGATACTTACGCTCAATATTCTTTAGACATGCTAGTTGCAGATGTTGTTTGTCTTAGTTTTAGCCAGCGTTTGTATATTCTTGGTAGAGTTGTATCACAGCATCGTGATTAACATATCGAATAATTAATAAAAAACGTTAGTTAAGGAAATATTTCTTTTTAAAATGTTTGTCATAAATTATACTTTTTAGTAAAAATGTTTTATTTATGATTAAATACTTAAACTATTTCAATAATTTTATTTATCTTTGACAACATGGGATCTCACATGTGTCAGTAGTAGATTTTCGTTGGTAAGCGTATTCGTAACGCATTTAGTGGCGTGTTGCGTCGCTAGAGCCTAATGTAAGTTGTAAAAAACCTTGTGGTTGGCTGTACCGCTACTTATCTTTGTACATTTGAGTATCACTCAAGGCACACCTGCATGTGATGGAAGTGGAATGTGTTTATTGTGTACAGCACATTAAACTGTACTGTTTCTGACGTATGCTACTAGATAACAATGATAATTATTTATTACTTTTAAATATATTAAAAAAAAAACAAAAAAAAACTCACCATTTAGTGCTAATTGTAATTATATTGGTGTAAATATTCTTTTTATTTTTATATTGTTCGTTGCACTTTGAATCTTTTCTATCGATAAGATAACTGTCGAGCTATCGTTACAAGAGTCAAAAAACATGCCTTTTTGGTCATTTAACTTTTTTCTAGCGGTAGATGACATAACATAACTGACGTATGCCCTCTACACCACACTCATGTATATTTTTTATTTCCCTCTCTTTCACCGTGATCCTGGCAATCGAATGACAACAACAGGGACCGTCACCACAGTTGATTATAGTAAGTTAAAAAAACGACTTAAACAGCTAATTGTTTACCGAGCATGTCGGGGGTACATCATTATTTACCAATGTGGTACATTATTCTCTGAACTGTAGTCTAATTCGTGATTAGGTATTGAAAATAACTTATTGTACTTTTACTAAAAAGATACCCAGACTTAAATAGACCTTTAATTAAATGGGTTTTACATAAGTACTTCTATTTAAAAAAAAAAAACATAAATATCGTTGTAGAAGTAATATTTTTCTTTCATAAGTAATGAGAATAATTTACCACTGCGCTTTGGAGCTGTGTGCTTGTGGTCTGGGCGTTGGTTTTTCGGGGCTCAATGAGTAACCTGCACGTTAGCAATATTTATGGCGAATAAATTCATATTTATCATTGAAATAAAACTTATTTTACAGATTTTATCGCGGTTATTATATGTTTTTACGGTCCCGACGTTTCGGCTGCTTTACAGCAACCACGGGAGGACTGAGGTGTTTGACGTCCTTTTGTCATAGTTTGTACTGGGGTGCGTAACGTTGGGGTACAAAATAAGTTTTATTTCAATGTGTAGTATTCGCGTAAATATAAGAAAACAATATTATTTATCCTTGTTAATAAATGTATTGCACCCGTCTCAATCAAGAATCATTACTTACTTATAATTTACATGTTACAAGGATAATAGTGGCCGCATTAAACTTTTTTTTTTTTTTAAACATGACGATCGTTGAGTTTGTAAGTAAATATTATTATTGTGTACGCTATTATTTTATTTACATTGAATATTATGTACCAATTTTATCTAACTTAATATTATATTTATATTACCTTATTTTCTTCTCATCACTAACCAATGCATAAATGAACAATTTCATAATATATTAACCTGGTTTATACGACTAATTCATAATTTATTCTTGTTACCTAACAAATGTACCCATTCTAACCCATTCACAATTTGTGTGTTTCATTTCACGCTATCTCCCCTATAGACGAACGGACCCACGTTCGAGGTAATGAAGGGCTAACTTCATTCATTTGTGTTAAGTAACAAAGATCATTATCCTTTAAAATTTCCACATTCTTAAGCTGGTTTTCTTAGTACGAGTGCGCTTGGACCCGATACTACGCATCCAGACGATGGCGTTCGATTCAGAGTGGACTAGGAATTTGTTTTATCTTTACAAGCCGGCTCAGATCAACTCGTACGAGTGATCTTGGTCCAGCCGTACTCGTATTGTGAAGACCCTGCTTTAGGATACAGAAAAATCTAGCGAAAATTCCATGACAGAATTCCACTAACATTCCCACGATGTAGTGGGAAGTCATTTTCACTTCCCACGATGTAGGGGGGGGGGAAGTGAAAATGACTGTACACCCCAAATCTGTGCTCAAGTAACGCCCTTAAAATTAAAAAAAATCGTGTGCCCAATTGCGCCACGTAATTTCCGTGTGATTTGATCGTATCCTTAAGAGCCAAGCCGGGATAAAGTTTCCCAACTAGATGAAAAAATAAGCTATTTTATTGGAGATTTTTTTCCACGGCTGCGCTCTTCTAGAGAATTAACTAAAAAGTGGAAATGCTTAGACATTTCATTTTTGTGTCATTGCTCACTAACAGTATAACCATTTCTCTAAGAGAAGAGTTTGCATGGTTTATTTTGGATATTATCCATACGGATCACATTTTCAAGAAAACCTCTCACTTTAACAGGGTGAACTGGAACAACAGTTGCTGCAAGCAAATCCCATACTAGAAGCCTTCGGCAACGCCAAGACGGTTAAAAACGACAATTCTTCTAGATTTGTAAGTATATGCCCAACATGAACTGTTTAAAGGAAATATTATTCTTAGAAAATCAATCGTTACTGCGGCCGCTACCCTTAAATGGTACCAGGCGAGCAGTAATCCGTGAGAGCAGTTATAATGTAACTCATCAGCCAATCCTGCTACTATGACTGTCGTAAGCCGAGATTTAACTAGAATTTCCAACGAAAACACCAGGAATAGACTGTCGCGTATCCTGTGGCCTCTTAAGCGTTTTACTTATACCAAAAGTATCAAGAACAATATGCGAGTCTACACTTTCGTTGTCAGCCTTATGCGTACGACAGTGTAGTACCGGGATATCTTGAAGTTACCGGAATTGATCCTTTTCCTTTTAATCATTCTTAACATAAACCATCTTTTGTCCAGGGTAAATTCATAAGAATCAACTTCGACGCGTCCGGCTATATAGCGGGCGCGAACATCGAAACGTACCTACTCGAGAAGTCGAGGGCCATTCGGCAAGCGAATGACGAGCGGTCGTTCCACATCTTCTACCAGATCCTGGCCGGAGCCACGGCTCAGCAGAAGGCCGAGTACATACTCGAAGACCCTAAGAGCTATCCGTTCTTGTCGAATGCGGCGTTGCCGGTGCCAGGTGGGTGGATATAGAAACTGACAGGTTTATAAATATTCCTGCAATGCTGAACTCGTGGATTAGTCTCCAACGTAATGCTGACAATATAAGGATCGCTTCAACACTTCACGATAGCAAAATATATAGTTATAATTGGTAGAATTTCTCAAGGCTTACTCTTGCGACAATGGATTTGACAGAAGTTCACCTAAAAGACACGATTAATGCCAGGTTTTCGATATGGTTGGGTTATATCATTGGTTAAAAACATGCATGTTTAGTTAGGATTTGTATCAACGAATGGAAGGATATAAGTACCGATCTATTAATTAACGACGATCTTAAATGCTTCTAGGCGGTCATCTTGTGTAATTTATGGGGCTAAACAGATCATTATCTACCGCCTACCTGAAATAGCTATGAGGCTTATAGGCACTTTTTATTGCCCAGGTATCGACGATGCAGCTGAGTTCCAAGCGACTATCAAGTCCATGAACATCATGGGCATGAACAACGAGGACTTCAACTCGATATTCAGGATAGTGTCCGCGACACTGCTGTTCGGCTCCATGCAGTTCAAGCAGGAGAGGAACTCGGACCAGGCCACGCTGCCCGATAACACTGTGGCGCAGAAGATCGCACATTTACTAGGTGAGTCGGCTAGAAATAGTGATGAGTAGTTTGCTAGTTCTTGATGCTAAATAATCCCTAATACTAATATTAAAATATAAACTCCTTATTGAAATGGAATGTTGTTTCCCAGGTCTTTCGGTAACAGAAATGACGAAAGCCTTCCTTAAGCCCAGAATCAAAGTAGGCCGTGACTTCGTGACGAAAGCGCAGACGAAAGAACAAGTAGAGTTCTCAGTGGAAGCCATCGGCAAGGCGTGCTACGAGCGGCTGTTCCGGTGGCTGGTAAACAGAATCAACCGTTCCTTGGACAGGACCAAGAGGCAGGGAGCGTCCTTCATTGGCATCCTCGATATGGCTGGTTTCGAAATCTTCGACCTGAACTCCTTCGAACAGCTTTGCATCAACTACACCAATGAGAAACTCCAGCAGCTCTTCAACCACACCATGTTCATCCTTGAGCAGGAAGAGTACCAGCGCGAGGGTATCGAGTGGAAGTTCATCGATTTCGGACTCGATTTGCAGCCGACGATCGATTTGATCGACAAGCCCATGGGCATCATGGCGCTGTTGGATGAGGAGTGCTGGTTCCCCAAGGCCACGGACAAGACGTTTGTCGAGAAGTTGGTTTCCGCTCACTCCGTCCATCCTAAGTTCATGAAGACTGACTTCCGAGGCGTCGCCGACTTCGCAATCATCCACTACGCTGGCAAGGTAGACTACTCTGCCGCTAAATGGCTGATGAAGAACATGGACCCTCTGAATGAGAACGTGGTGTCCCTCCTTCAGTCATCACAGGATCCCTTCGTGTGCCACATCTGGAAGGACGCAGAAATCGTCGGCATGGCGCAGCAAGCTATGACTGACACACAATTCGGGGCAAGAACACGTAAAGGCATGTTCAGAACTGTCTCCCAGCTATACAAGGAACAGCTCACTAAACTGATGGCCACGCTCAGAAATACGAACCCTAACTTCGTGAGATGTATCATACCGAACCACGAGAAGAAGGCTGGCAAGATTGAGGCTGCACTAGTCCTTGACCAGCTCCGCTGCAACGGTGTTCTCGAAGGCATAAGAATCTGCCGTCAAGGTTTCCCTAACAGAATACCGTTCCAGGAGTTCAGACAACGATACGAACTTCTAACGCCCAACATCATCCCCAAGGGTTTTATGGACGGAAAAAAGGCTTGCGAGCAAATGATCGAGGCGTTGGAACTTGACCATAACCTCTACAGAGTTGGTCAGTCGAAGATCTTCTTCAGAGCGGGAGTGTTGGCACATTTGGAGGAGGAGAGGGACTACAAGATAACAGACCTGATAGTGAACTTCCAGGCCTTCTGCAGAGGGTACCTGGCCAGAAGGAATTATCAGAAGAGGCTACAGCAGCTGAATGCCATCAGGATTATTCAGAGGAACTGCGCCGCGTATCTCAAGTTGAGGAATTGGCAGTGGTGGAGATTGTATATCAAGGTGAGATTTTACATTTTCTTGTTAACTTTTCAGCAAGCTCTCTGACGACCCTAAGTTATTGTAGAGTCTAGTGACCTGAATGATGCCTTTCATTGCCGTTGACGTACAGGACCTATTTAGGCAAAGGCTTCCTCGTAACTTTTCTTTATCTGAGCGTTGCTAAATCATTCCAGTTCATTGTATGGTGTCTATAGCTCTAACATGTTTGATTGGCGATATTTGTTTTAAATAAATAGATGATTTAATCCTTAGCTATGTAGACTTCCTGGTGCGATAATCTGTAAAAGTCTACAGGGCCATATTATTATAATAAGGTGTAGTGTTTTGAAAACAAACCCATATTCTATGAAAGTCATACAAAAGGTTTATACGCCAGCCATTATTATATTACTTGAGGTTTCCATGTGATTCCCAATTGTTACACGTCGGTTCATAATAATATTTGTTTCATAATACCGGTATTATGAGTAAAGTATTGAGAAAAATACGTACGCTCATCAAAACGAATAGAAGTGTAGTATCAGATGTGAGTGTTTATGTATCTCTTTTTCCATTAACTATATCTTAAATCTCGTGTTCTCATTATGTAGTATGGGTATGGGTAAAGAATCCATATTTTCTTGACATTTTATTTAAACGGATCAATACGGTATTTTAACTAATATCTGAATTCTAAACTTCACCAGGTCAAACCTCTCCTAGAAGTGACGAAACAAGAAGAGAAGTTGACCCAGAAGGAAGATGAGCTGCGCCTGATTCGCGAGCGGCTCGATGGGCAAGTGAAGCGTGCCGAAGAATACGAACAGAAGTTCGAGCAGGCCAACGCCGAGAAGACCCAGCTCGCCGAACAATTGCAGGTAACGTATTTCTTTTGGCCTTTTGCTCTCGGCTGGTCACTAGCCAGAAACAATGTTACATTTCAGGTGGGCCCAATAGGATGACTCTAACCAGTATTGGACCTTGCCTTTAGACATTTAGACCCACTAGCACGATCAGCGGATCTAGCGGATCTAAACTGGCACACGGCAGTCGCTTTGTGTGTACATATCGGTAATCAGTCAAATGGCTACGTCATGTAAGTATAAAAAAATAAATAAGAGACTAGCGGATTTGATTCAAAAATTACTTTTTGACCCCCGACGCATGCGTGCCGCAGCAGTTATAGCTTTTAGTGCCATTTCTGTCTGCTTGGGTTTTCTTTCATCGCATCTCCCAAACGTTTGGCCTGATTTTAATGTCTGTTTAAGGTTCCGTACCAAATTGGTAAAAACGGAACCCTTATGGTGCGACTATCACACCTGCTTTTCAAAAGTGGGGTTAATCGGGACGGGTCTTAGCTGAGTTTGATGAAAATCTGTTCTGCCGCATCAATATCATCAGCTCTTTTCCTAGTGGTGTGGAGATTTCTGATACAAAAGGTTAATATTTCATACAACTCTGAAGCTGCAATGGATGCTAGTGTGACATTAGTAATACATGATGTTATCTGCTCTAGATGTAATAATGTTGTACATCCAGGCGGAGTTGGAGCTGTGCGCGGAGGCGGAGGAGAGCCGCGCCCGCGCCGCCGCGCGCAAGCAGGAGCTGGAGGAGCTGCTGCACGACCTGGAGGGCCGCATCGAGGAGGAGGAGGAGCGCGCCGCCGCGCTGCAGCAGGACAAGAAGCGCCTGCAGCTCAACATACAGGTCACACGCCCTTGTCTAGCCAGGAATCAGCTCTTACTGGACATACGCCAAGGAATTCCATGAATCTTCATCATTGCCTATGTCATTCTTAAATATTGAAACAAAATTAAAACGATTTACCTACTCAGGACCTGGAGGAGCAACTGGAGGAGGAGGAGGCCGCCCGGCAGAAGCTGCAGCTGGAGCGCGTGCAGTGCGACGCCAAGATCAAGAAGATGGAGGAGGACTTCGCGCTCAGCGAGGACACCAACCAGAAGCTCGTCAAGGAGAAGAAGGTACGATACCACACTAGTGTAATCTGCAGTGGGGAACACTCATCACAAAGTTGTCCAACGGTACCAACATTGACTACATGTAACTCAAGGAACAATGTATCAAAGAAATCAATCTGCCTTGTACCACCAATTTATACTGACTTGATATTCTCTGGTGTTTTGCCCACCAATCATTACCTATGCCTGCAGTTCCACCGGAGTTTGTAATTATGTTATTGCTTTACAAAGATCAACACAATACTATAGTTAAAAAAATGGGGTAACTTTTGATAACAACTGTAATGTTTCAGATCTTGGAAGAGCGCGCCAACGACCTCTCGCAAGCTTTGGCTGAGGAGGAAGAGAAGGCGAAGCACTTGAGCAAGCTGAAGGCCAAGCAGGAGTCCGCCATTGCCGAACTGGAGGAGAAACTATTAAAGGTATGCACTCTGTCATACATCATAAACGATTTACTATATCGTTGCTGCACGCTATAATTTGATTTTTATAAATCTTTAAATAAAACTAATTGTAAGGATTTTATCGCGTTTATTTTATGTTTTTTATGTTTTATAAACCGTCTCCTAACGGATGTCAGCGATCATTAGATCTAATTTCAAGAGTGGCTTCCTTATATAGGGTGTTTCAGGAATTGTATACTAACCTTTGAACCTCCGCTTTTTTAGCGCATTTGCAATCATTATGTGATGTCAGAATTTCAGTTTTATAAATGATGATGTCGATGATTGTCGATTTAACAAAAAAACTGTTCCCAACAAAACGACAGTTGTGTTATTTTCCGAACCATTTTTTTTATTTATATATTGGCATTCTGTCCTCAAATAATGATTACAAATCCGCTAAAGAAGCACATACTGAACGTACATATATATGCCACAATGACATTTGTCTTTTTTTTTTTTAATAATCAATGGTATTAATGTAATATGATAAAAAATTACACGGTAACTTTACGCTCCATCATTGATGGCCAGCACAGATAAAAGTAAAAAAAAAAGAGTAAAAAGAAAAGACAAATGTCATTGTGACATATATATGTACGTTCAGTATTGTACACCTTCTTATATCACCTGTACAAGGATCTTCAAAACATTCTCCAAGATATCTAAATCTAAGCCTATACTATTTTCGAGAGGTTGTTTTACATCATTTGTATTCACTGAATTATAAAGCTATTTTGGCATTTCGCATCATGTGCCTCAAGTGCTTTTAGAATTAAACCAACACAGATCCCCTTAAAAAAATGAAGCTTAAATTATCTTAATCTTAACTGTCTTACCTTTGGCCAGGATCACCAAATGAGGCAAGAAGCGGACAGGGCGAAGAGAAAGCTGGAGACAGAGCTGCAAGACGTCAAGGAACAGCTCGCAGAGAGGAAGGCGCAGGTCGACGAGCTGCAGATTGTGCTTGGTGAGTGTTAAATAAAAAAAACGGTTGCTGTATTTCTTATCACACTAATATTATAAATGTGAACGTTTGGATGAATGGATGTTTGTTACTCCATCACGCCAGGACCGCTGAACGGATCTTGATGAAATTTGGCACAGAGATAGATTAATTAATTTTTTTTAAATTAGAATAGCACATAGGCTACTTTTTATCCTGGTAAAATGTAAACGCGGGTAACACCGCGGGGCGCACCTATAGTAAATGTGTTTTTATTGGTTATGAAAGTGCAACACAATTTAACTATGCCTGCGATAGGTTTAAAATATGCAACGTTACTATAAGAATTATGCTATTAGTCCTAATTGAAGCTTGCACGTCATCGCGCGAGCTTATTGCTCGTTTTCACCGCGCGATTTCATTCTCTATACGGGGTGTGAGTGGCTTCGTAACGAAAACTGGTACTATGGATTCAACTCATGATTCTGGTTCCCCAGAGTTGAAATTTTCTGTCGACTTTTTCATAATTTTTTAAATTGATTTTGGTATAAAATCATAATTGAAGTCTATCCCAACGTTATTATAAACACAAAAAAAACAGTTACTAATTGAGGTTTAAAACTGCAATGTTGATTAAAACTCGATACGCTTGAGCGCGTTCATCCCTCGCACGCGTCGGGTATCGCACGGAGCGTCGTGTCGTAAACGCCTTTTTACGGTACATTGCGCGCTCAAAAATGACAACACTTGGTACCCATTATTTTGGATATAAATGTTTTTTTTTTAAACCTTTACGGTGGGGGCCCTGTCGGACTCTTAGGTACTCGGGTCCGTGGGGTCGCTACCCACCAACAGGTCGCTTACTATAATTCCCCGGTTTCCCACTCAGCCAAGCGCGAGGAGGAGCTGGCGGCGGCGATGGGGCGCGCGGACGAGGAGGGCGGGCAGCGCGCGGCGGCGCAGAAGGCGGCGCGCGAGGCGGAGTCGGCGCTGGCCGAGGCGCACGAGGACCTGGACGTGGAGCGCGCGGCGCGCACCAAGGCGGAGAAGCTCAAGCGCGACCTCAACGAGGAGCTCGAGGCGCTCAAGAGCGAGCTGCTGGACTCGCTCGACACCACCGCAGGTACACGGTCCCCGCGTGCCTCTAATGCGGCTAGTACTCCTCAACTAGACTCATTTGAGGCGAATTAATTATTTAGATAGACAGTCAGACAGTCAGTGAACCTCGCTATTCAGCGCGGAAACGCGGCCAGCCTGCTGGGCACTTTTAGTATCGACGACGATGTAGAGACATTCTAGTGTTATATGCATTTTATTTTTATACCCACGCCTTTATTTAATTTAATTTGTTTATATTTCCTATTAATAAGTATCTATTTGTTTTTTCATGTAAATATCTTTGTATATACCTATTGTAGATAAAAAAAGTCTTAATTGAGCCGGACCTGGCATCAATGAGTCAAATCTATGTAAATTGCCTCTGAAAACCATTCGGAGATTATAGTCGTGACGATACATGTGCCTATAATCATGCATAGGTTTACTACCAGATATAACCGCGGTATCTCATTACAGTATCGGTTGATTAAGTTATGTATACACTAACCTTTGCCTGCGGCTCCGCCTGGGCAAATATCGATTTTAATTTGTAGCCCCACTCCCAATGGTAAAATGATGATATGATTCCCATCTTTCGAGTCTAGCCAATACATATAAAAGAATTTTAAAAACACTTGCTATTGGAATTAGGGACGTCCAAATAGTTTATTACACCATGTTTTTTAATCATCTTGGAAGAAAAGACAGCCCTGTTGTAAATTTATAATAGTATGAATATAGATTTATAGATGTTCAGTAGAACGGCAACTTCCTTGCAATAAAGCACTCCCTTAATCGTGTCAATAATGGCGATGTTCGAAGGCCACCGACATCGCCTTTTGTTGCGGAGTCAAAGCAAGTAAACTAACAAAATGATAACAACTTTATTATTTCTTTATTACTTATATTATTTATGTTTGACGATAATAGTGAAGCAATCTCGAAGTAACTCCAAAAATACAGGCTAAAGACTCCGATCAGTAGGGTAGGCAGGAATTTCTAATGTAATCGTATCGCCATCGAGAAAACATGCTGTTACTGTCATACTTAAGTAATCCGTGGTGTGATATGGTTGGAAGACGTTATGTTTCCAAAACGGTACGTAAAACGATTGTGCTTGCGGTATTGGCACAATAGCGGCACCAGAGTTTTTTTTTTGTTTATTTGCTTATCTTGCAATCAGTTTTAAAAACTATGGAGTTGGAGGAGGATTTGGCAGGTATGAGCTTTTCCCCATCACAAGCAACTCTCTTAATATTAAGACAACACTCTCTACAAGTTATCCAGCTGTAGGATGTTGCGTCTTTTGAGTCTGCTGACAGTCGGTTGGGGTGTCTCTACAGTCTGGACTTGTATTTTTAAGAACACAACTTAATTTCTTCCCTGACTGTGTTCATGTTCAGGTGTTCATGCACTTCAGCGTTCTTAATGAACCATGGAGCATAAGGCAGCAGAGTTGAAAGTAAGTTGACGAGGATGTCGTGTTGGCAGCGCAACAGGAGCTGCGCACGAAGCGCGAGCAGGAGGTGGCGGTGCTGAAGCGCAGCCTGGAGGAGGAGGGCGCGGCGCACGAGGCCGCGCTCGCCGACCAGCGCCACAGGCACGCGCAGGAGCTCGCGCACCTGGCCGACCAGCACGACCAGATCAAGAAGGCTAAGGCTGGTCAGTGCACTATCTTTTTTTTTTTTTTTTTATTACATTATAGGCAAGTATTTGATCTCGATCTCACCTGATGGTAAGTGACGATGAGATCTACGATGGAGCATACTTGCCTAGGTAGGAAGGCGGCAGTAGATCGAGACGCTACATTCACTAGGCACATGCAGCGCAACTGATCTGACCCGCCATCCATGAATGGCAACACCGAACATCATGCCGGAACACGGCTAGGCCGCTTGGCGACATGGCTTTGTTCAGTGGGTGATGACTAACCACGGCCGAAGCCTACCACCAGTAGAGTTGTCACCTAGTTGGCACCACCCAGGGTCACGTGTGTGTAGGGTATCTCGAGGGTACTTAATTCTCCTACGGACGAAGGTGACTCGACCCCAAAATCTATCTATCTATCCATCTATCTATTAGCTGGGCACAGGCCTCCCCCAATGATTTTCCACACATCACGCTCCCCCGCCCCTCGCATCCACCGGCTTGCTGCTACGCGTGTGATATCATTGGTCCACCTTGTGGGGGGCCGTCCTACACTACGTCTTCTGGTTCGTAGTCGCCGTTCTGCCCTTTCTGCCCCAACGGCTATCGGTTCTGCGAGCTATGTGCTCAGTACATTATGAAGGTAATTAATTATAGATAACGTAAAGGAATTGTTTATTCGGTCCCGACACAAGACGATAACTTAATAATTCATCAAATTAGTCGAGCTAGTCCAAAGATGTTCACAGTCCGAGGACTGTACTGTTTACGGTAAATTCCTCTTAGTTCATTTAGATATTTTCCCAGTGTCTTTGCTCTAGCTCTAAAACTAAATACTTTTCAATAAATAATGTCCAACCAAAAATTAAAACAACACTTTAATCCATATTCAAAACGCAACCAATCTGTCAGTGAATGTAAAAAACTTTTTGAACCTGTCGTCTACAAGAAATTTTATCCAAATATTTTAGTTAATTATTATTTTTGATACAATATTATGCGATATCGCCATGCTGAGTGCCAAGGAGCGCAGGCAGAAGAATGTGACGTTTGGGTTGTCGAAGGACGATAACTTTGATTTTGAAAGTAACACGTTCATCGAGGAAGGCAGCTCGTTTAGTTCAGCGAGGGACTACTGGCTGCACATGTGCAGGCATGACTCGTCCGAGAGGAAGGCGGATCTCTCTTTACTGTGTAATTGATTTATTAGATACTATCTGTTGCCCGCGACTTCGTCCGCGTGGTATTTAACAAAGACTCAACCGTTGGCAACAGCCTGCTCGCGTTCTGATCCCGCGGGACGCGTTGCAGGTTGTTGCTATCAAACTTAATCAGGCGCAGCGCTGCAACATTGGTTTTTTTTTTTCGAGAGATCCTATTTTTTTTTCTAAAATAAAAGTAGCCTAAGTTACTCCTTGTTACATCAGCTATCTGCCAGTGAAATTCCCGTCAAAATCGGTCCAGCCATTTCAGAGATTACCCGGAACAAACAGACAGACAGACAGACAGACAGACAAAATTTTTAAAAAATGTTGTTTCGGTATAGGTAACGTGTATACATCCAAATGCACTTAGTAAAAAGCGGTTATTTTAATATTACAAACAGACACTCCAATTTTATTTATATGTATAGATGTATAGATTAAAGTAGGAAGTATCACAGATGTTGATGGATTTTAGGGATGAAATAATTTAGTGATGAGAATGTGGCGTAGTCCTTGGGTCATTAGCGATCTTTAAGGTGCCCTAGGTTGTCTCGGTGTTTCGGATCGAAATATGTCTCTTCAAACTTAAAATGAAATAGTCTTGAGTTTATTTACTATCTCCTTGGTGAAATGTGGATACATTGCAGTATCCTTTGACCTACTTCTTCTTGGATGTGAGGCGTAATCGTATTTGTTTTTCTATATTAGTCTGTAGTTGGAGGCAGGACCTGGAGTTAATGTTTGTTGATCTTTATCAAACTCATTGGGATATTTTAAGTGTTGAGATCTGAGAAAGTATTTGTATTCCGCGATTTTGTCATCTTCTGTACAGTGTTACAGGTTTATAGTGACTTTGAGGGTGTTTTTTTTAATGATTTTCGTGAATAACTGTGTGTAGCACTGGAGAAGGCGAAGCAGACGCTGGAGGCGGAGAACGCGGACCTGGCCACGGAGCTGAAGAGCGCGAGCGCGGCGCGCGCGGAGGGCGAGCGCCGCCGCAAGCAGGCCGACGCGCAGCTCGCCGACCTCGCCGCCAAGCTGCACGACGTCGAGCGCGCCAGGTCACACACACACACACACACACACACACACACACACACACACGCACACACACATCATCACTACTTCATCAGCTTGCAACTATATTGCTAACGATATGGCTCAATAAAAGTGCTTTTATATAATATAATATCGCCAGATGGACGCACCAAATATACTGTCCATACAAATCCAACGCTTGTATTATAGGTACCGTGCAATGGACTGGGGGCGATCCCAGATATTAAACATTCATGACTCGGGTAAAAACATTCGTGCTCATCACAAAATGTTTGTCTCTACCAGGATTCTAATCCGGCACCCTCAACACAGAAAGTAGGATCACTACTCATTGAGCTCATCAAGTTATCTATCTGATGATATTGTAAATGGACTTAACTTTTTATCAATTTAATATAAAAATTATCATGAATAACCTGGTACGTGAGGTCTGCGGCTGACGTCTTCTCGTCACCAGTGAGATTTATTGCGCCCGCGCAGTTACGTATTAAGGCTAATAGTAATAGTTACTCTGAAGTAATTAGGATATGTGATGCGATTTTGGGTGTTCTCCATAACGTTGATATACAGGGTGTAAGGGGCATGGTAACGAAAACTTTGGGTAACCGATACATTTAATGTCTATGTATAAACATAAGAAATGTATGTCGAAAGTGATGAGTATCGTAAATAACGCGATCACAACACAGCGTTCCGCGCGACGCCCGATGCGTGCGAGTGACGAGCACCCTCGAGCGTATCGAGTTTTAGTTTACATTTCAGTTTTAGTTCCTAATGCGTAATTTTGTTATTTTTTTAATTTGAAATCACGTTGAGATAGTCTTCTCTTGATATCATGATAAAATCAATTTAAAAAATGCGTAAGATTCAAGAATAGTTCGATGGAGTATTCCAACATCGGGGGGGGGGGGGGGGGGGGGGTTCCGGGTCCAGAATCATGAGTTGAATCCACGGTATCTAGACAGTTTTCGTATCTAGGTAGAATTTTGGTTACGAACCAACCTACACCCTTAATATGTGTTATTTGGTACCCGAGTTAATTACAGTAGACACACCTAGGCCCGTAAAAAAACGCTCTATCACGTAAAAGGTGGTTAAATAATGTTGGTGTGCTGCAGGAGCGAGGTGCAGGAGAAGTGCGTGCGGCTGCAGAGCGAGGCGGAGGCGGCGGCGGCGCAGCTGGAGCAGGCCGAGCTGAAGGCGTCCGCCGCCGGCAAGCTCGCCGCCGCCGCCGGCGCCCAGCTCGCCGAGGCGCAGGTACGCACCACACGCGACCCTTCCCATCTATAGACACCCATCCACACCTGACTCCTGACTGCTCACTCCCATCTATAGGTGTCTTTTATTACAATATAGACAAGTATTTGATCTCGATCTCACCTGATGGTAAGTGACGATGAGTCTACGATGTAGCATACTTGCCTAGAAGGTACCTGTTCACTCTCGACTTGAAAACACCCAGATAATAGTCAACGGGGAACAAAGACGCCGGTAGCGTGTTCCATTCTTTGGCAGTTCGCACGATGACGTGTGATATTCGGCAGGGTACAGCTTCCCCACTACTCCTTTCAATCTACCTTCGGAGAGCCTTACACAAGGGTATGAACTGCTATTGTTGACTTAGAAGGCAGAACAGACTTTGAACACAAGTATTTCCACCTCAAAGATAATCATTTATTTCGTATATTACTAGGGGGCACTCACCGTGTCATTTTATTTTCTTATTTGTACAACCGAAGATCCGGCGAGAAACTTAGCGGGCTTTTCTTTTTTTCTTTTTTTTACTAATTTATTGAGAGATTTATGCAGCTATTAGCGTTTCCCCGCAAACAAAGACCCATTCAATATCTTGTTGCTCATATTCTCACACATGCACACGTGAGAAACTTATGGCCGCTACTGCAAAAGAATTACGAATAGCGGAGTTCTGGGTGAATCAGATTTATTTTTGCCACCGACACGAAAGCAGGGGCATTGGACTTTCGATCCGTCAGCCGGAAGACGTCCAAGAACTTTTTCTCATCTCCGTGCCATCTCCATTCGCAACTTCCGGCTTCCTACGACGCATGTGATATAGGTCCACTTTGTGGGGGCCTACAGCCTCTTCCGAATTCTCAAACTTACCACTGGCGGTTCTCTGAGTTATTACTACATTTATATTGGAGTTACATACGTTTCTCGCCATACAGGCTCTGCTCGAAGAGGAGACGAAACAGAAGCTGTCCCTTCAAACCAAGCTGCGCAACATCGAACAACAGCTCGACCAAGCGCGTGACCAGCTCGAGGAGGAAGAGGAAGCCAAGAAGAACCTCGAGAAGCAGGTAATTAATCAGCACCTTTACAGCATTTTTCAAAGCAGGATAACGATGTGAACCAAAAATATTCGTCCTAGCGGTTTCGAAAATTAACTTTATACCTTCTCTCAGGTGGCGGTGTTGACTCAGCAAGTGATCGACGCCAAGAAGAAGGCGGAAGAGGAAGCGGAGATCTCGGCTGCCCTGGAGGAGCAGCGCAAGAAGCTCAGCAAGGACGTGGAGGCGCTGCACCGGCAGATCGACGAGCTGCAGCAGGCGAACGACAAGCTGGACAAGAGTGAGTACCACTCCCCAGTAGGAAGAGGAGACGAAAGGAGCAGGAGCTCCTGAAGGAATCGTAAGATACAGAACCTATGTAATTACCTATTAAAATCATATTTTTAGGCAAGAAGAAGATTCAGGCCGAGCTCGAAGACACCAACATCGACCTGGAAGCGCAACGCGGCAAGGTCATGGAACTCGAGAAGAAACAGAAGAGCTTCGATAAGGTAGTATAAGCGCACAAAAGTGTCGGCGAACGACGTCACCGCTAGTGATAGAAAAAGAAAGAAAAAACTTAATTTTGCAGCAGTTTTCATGATGACGTTCTCGTTTTGTTATTTGACCTGACAATAATTTGCTGCTGTCATAGCGTTGACGTTCCAGGGAATGTATATCAATGTGTTCTCTTTGAAATAGAGTGACCGTTGAGTTTGTCGGCTCTTAATGAGACATTGGTTTAAACCAGTAGTAGATTCTGACTTTGTTTTTGGCCTAAATAGTTTTTTTATCATTAGGATTTTGATTGACTGTGTTACCGCGGACTAGAGTGATTATTATACGCATGGTCTAATGTTTAATTGCTAGTCGAGAATCTACAAAAAAGAGGAGATGTGGTTTTAGGATTTTCCCATAAAATGATGTGTGACAATGCGCAAGGTGGGCGGACGTCGGGCCCCACCCATTTCTAAATTTTCCATCAGCTTTGAATAGCGAAAAATATACACGTCGTCAATGTTGAGGTCACTACGTGGTTTCAGCTATATGATGCAAAATGTCTCTAGCGCCACTAGTGTAGGGCGCGTATACCAAGTCGCGTCATCATCTCAAAAGCGAGTAATAAAGTGGGATTAAACGCGCGGTGTTCTAAGGGCGGCCGCCGACAGAGTGACCGCGATGTGGTCGGGGGCTAGTTGGTTAGGACATGTCACGTGTGGTGTGTCGGCGAGTGCAGAGTGTGGTGCGTGCGCAGGTGGTGGCGGAGGAGCGCGCGGTGGCGGAGCGCAACGCGGCCGAGCGCGACGCGGCCGAGCGCGACGCGCGCGACAAGGAGACGCGCGTGCTCTCGCTCACTCGCGAGCTGGACGACGCCGCCGAGAAGGTACACACACTCATACCGTTCAACCCTGACTATCACTTTTTGGCGGGAAACTGAAAAGTCATGGCGTCACTTATGTTTTAATTTCTAAAACTAGTGTTCCTGCGAGTTATAGTGAGTGATATAAAGTGGAATATTAACCATTATGGGTTCGGTAAAGGGCACAAGTGTAGGTAATTGAAACAGAGTGACGAAACTTGGCTTTTCAGTTTGTCACAAAAAATCCATGAAAAATCTTTCAGTCAAGTATCCCTTACAGATTCAGGGATGGGGGAATATTTTACTCGGGCCTAGCCTTTGGGCCTGTGTATATGCTCAAAAACAGAAATAATTTATATTACTTGACACGGGCAAAATACCTATGGTGATGCCAATTTAAAAAAAAAAACCCTGACTATTTCCTTTTGACACCAACCTTCGACGTTGAAAGTCACAAATGTGAGCTCTATACCCACAGATAGAGGAACTGGAACGCACCAAACGTTTGCTCCAATCCGAGTTGGACGAGCTGGCCAACACGCAAGGCACCGCCGACAAGAACGTGCACGAGCTGGAGAAGGCCAAGCGGGCTCTGGAGTCGCAGCTGGCGGAGCTGAAGGCGCAGAACGAGGAGATCGAGGACGACCTGCAGCTGACTGAGGACGCCAAGTTGCGGCTGGAAGTCAATATGCAGGCTATGAGGGCGCAGTTTGAACGAGACCTGCAGGTCAGTACTCATAAAATAACTAAAGATTACCGCTTGGTCTAGAATTCTCTGTTATCTTTTGTAATCTTTTGCGATATTACCGAAGGACACTCGGTGCACTGTACTCATAATAATGTACAGTTGCCCATTAATTGTTTTATCAGTGTTGAGATCAGCTCCTGGTCAGTGAAACGTCCACTAAGACTAGACATTTAAAAAATGTCACCCTGTACTGAACTCATGGCAACGCTATTGGTTCGTCCTGTTTAAAAAAATAAACATCATTTACACAATTATTTTATACATCAACGTGATCCATATAACTTACTGAATTATCTATTAAAATATTTTACACTAGTACTACTACAAAAATTGCCCAGTTCAGCTGAGACGTTCATCAATTCAATTTGACGCATATAAAGATTGAAATAAAACACACAGGAATAGCAGGCAGCAGGAATAGTCTTCCTTATGTGTCTTGGAAAAATAAAAACATCAATATAATTTTGTAGAAAGAAACAGGGAAAACGAATGTATGATTTCCTCAATTTTACATAGGTATAATGAGTCCGAGCGTGTTTCCCTCGCGCTCTATTCAGGCAGGTTTTAGGGAGCGAGACAGGAATAGATTCCTTTTCATCAAATGTCTTGCAGACTGTGTTTCCTTCTTACGAGCTCCGATTATGGTTATACAATACTGACAGCTGTGACGCCACAGTCGCTTGCGCTGATTGAATGCGGTGACTTGTGCGCTTTGTATTGTTCTCGTTCGTCTTGGTTGGAAACTGGTCTCTATTTTAATTGTTGGCCATGCAATAAAAGAAAATTGCCGACAAGTCAATTTGTTTGGTTATCATGGTTGTGACGTGTGTGATGTGTGTGTGTGTACCAGGCCAAGGAGGAGCAAGGCGAGGAGAAGCGGCGCGGCATCGTGAAGCAGCTGCGCGACCTGGAGTGCGAGCTGGAGGAGGAGCGCAAGCAGCGCGCCGCCGCGCTCGCCACGCGCAAGAAGCTGGAGGCCGACCTCAAGGACGCCGAGCAGGGGCTGCACCTCGCCAACAAGGTGAGCTATACTGAGCCGGCTGCCGGCTGCAGTGCGAGCTGGAGGAGTAAACACAAAACGTTGATAAGACGTGAGTAATTAACGTTCCTAGAAAATGGCGTAAGACTATGCTATTCCAGATTATAATCTACGGCTACTAATTTTCGATCGGCATGTGTAGGTCGTTTCTACTTATTTAATAGGTCAATGTGTAGTGATAGTAGAAACATTTTGAATTGTATGTCAGGTGAAGGAGGACGCGGTGAAGCAAGTGAAGAAGCTGCAGCAGCAGCTGAAGGAGGCGGTGCGCGAGGCGGAGGAGGCGCGCGCGGGGCGCGAGGAGGCGGCGGCGGGCGCGCGCGAGGCGGAGCGGCGCGGCAAGGCGCTCGAGGCCGAGGCGCTGCAGCACGCCGAGGAGCTGGCCGCCGCCGAGCGCGCGCGCCGCCAGGCCGAGGCCGAGCGCGACGACCTGCTCGACGAGCTCAACAACACCTCCAGCAAGGTGCCCCGCACTCGCACTATATACACCACACCGCTACATTCATCTCCCCACCATTTATCTCATACCCACACTAAGGCACCCCCAATCAATATAATATTAATGCTTTGGGGGACCTCCCGATTACAAATTCACAAACTACTGGCTGAACCAAACTTCGCGGTCGCCAATTTACCCATGCTACCTCAATGATTAAGTAATCCCAGTAAAAGCAATCTTATAAAAAAGTAATCAAACGTATAATCCCAGTAATCCTGACTTGACCCCCCCAATATTTGTGATTCAATTATAAAATGACCCATATTATAACGAGTACTATCTGGTCGACGCCCGCTCTATTTACTTGTGAACACTATCATGAAACGAAGTAACAACCACTGTGACCCCCACTATTTTTAAAACCATATGAACGTTACATTGCGGTTCCAGAGCACACTTCTCGTGGACGAGAAGAAGCGCCTCGAGGCGCGGGTAGCGGCGCTGGAGGAGGACATCGACGAGGAGCAGTCCAACAACGAGATACTCAATGACAGACTTCGGAAGTCGCAGGTGAATTAGGCACATCTAATAAGATTTAACAATTTCGCATGGTGTTGCTTTTCCCTAAATTGCATTCGTTCTGCTCCCAGTCTGTCTCATATTACCTTATCATTGGTCTTCCGAGACATTTAGTAGGACTGATAACATAAGTATTATGGATTTCACTTGGTCTGAACTATTGACAGTTGGAATGTCTATGCTAGGCTTAGTACAACTGTATGGATTTCTTTCGAACTGACTGTGTCTCATCTTTTAAAGGTCACTAAAGGTATATTGGACGCAATTTTAAAAACCATAGGTTCTTCATCGCTTTGCAGGCAACAGCTCGCAGACGATGGGTTGACCATCAGCAAATTTATGCTACATTGAAGAAATATGTAATGTCCTTCTCCGCAGAACCAAATCGACCAGCTCACGATGGAACTGGGCACGGAGAAGTCCGCGACACAGAAGCTGGAAAGCGGTAAGCTGGTGCTCGAGCGGCAGAACAAGGAGCTCAAGGCCAAGCTGGCTGAGCTGGAGACTTCTGCGCGCACCAAGACCAAGGTAAGCACGACCACAGCCATCGATGTGATGAATTACTAGATAGGATCTTAATAATACGGGTTTATTTATAATAGCTATTGATCGCTGGACTAGAGATATTTAAATGATCTTAGATTAAACACCACTGGCCAGGGCCCCAAGTCTGCTAACACAACCGATTCATAATCGAACAGCAACCGCATAGTAACTGTCACTTTTGACAGATATTGTATCGGATATATGTCAAAAGTGACAGATATTATGCGGTTGCTGTTCGAAATGAATTGATTAGGTTAGCAGACTTGGGGCCCAGCCCTTTCGAAGAACTATCGTGGACATGCCAAGTGGGAATTTTTAGGATAGAGAATGTAAAAGTAATGTTACCTCTAGAAAAACTTGGCATCTTATGTACATCATTTCTAACCCATATATGGCCATAAATAACGCATCCACTCGGAACAGGGCGTGATCACCTCACTGGAGCTGAAGGTGGCTAACCTGGAGGAGCAGTTGGAGGCCGAGTCGCGCGAGCGGCTGGCGCAGCAGAAGGCGTCGCGCAAGCTGGACAAGAAGATGAAGGAGATGATGCTGCAGCTGGACGAGGAGCGGCGCCACGCCGACCAGTACAAGGAGCAGATCGAGAAGGTGTGTTCAAAGCGAGTCAGCTCGTTAAAATGTCGCTTGTTTGGGTCTGCTTTTGTTCGGCATTCGAGTGACATGCAATATAAGAAACTGATGATTACAGCTTTTAGGTGAAATAGGATTCATGTCCTTAGTTTATTTTTTCAAATGCTATTGGATTGCCCTTCCATGTCACCTAACCTTCCATGTCACCTAAAATTGGCTAAAGGCCATTAAAATAAAACTTATTTTAAGGCTTTTATCGCGTGTTTTTCTGTTTTTACGTTCCCGACGTTTCGGCTGTTTTACAGCAACGATACAATTCTTAAAATAAGGTTGTTCGCGTAAATATAAGAAATCAATATAAAGGCAATTCCATCTTCCCTCCAAGATGATTCCAGGATTTCCGGTAAAATAAAGTTTTCAGTTTACATTTGCCGCATCGAACGTCATAGTTATAAAATGTACAACCTTTGTTTGGCAAGCCATGGTTATGGGTGTAACCTCACTAGCATGGAATGTGTGGTTGATATATTGGTTTGGTTCCCTCCAGATGAACGTGCGCGTGAAGGCGCTGAAGCGGCAGGTGGACGAGGCGGAGGAGGAGGTGCAGCGCGAGAAGGTGGGCAAGCGCAAGGCGCAGCGCGAGCTGGAGGACATGCTGGAGACGCACGAGACGCTCGCGCGCGAGTGCAGCAACCTGCGCAACAAGCTCAGGTGGGACACGAGATACTACTATCCCCCTCACCCGACCTGTCTAAGATTATAAACCTAATTGTCCAGGTAAACCTCATAACAGTGTGGCCCTCGTTTTGTGAGTGACACTTAAAATAAATTGACCCCACCTGCCTGGGTGACTCCAGAAAAATATAACCCCACTGTCTGGGTGATTCCAGAAAAATATAACCACCCTATCTGCGTGACTACAGAATAATATGACTCCTACTGTGACCCTCACTAGCTAAGTGGACCCTAAAACAATGTAATACCAGATGTCTGGGTTACAAAATGAGAAGTACTTTAACAATACAAGTTGTATCATCCCATGTACCCATAATTCGTAAAATAAATAAATCAAATTGAATTGTAATTACACCCACAACCCACTATATGAATGACTCCTAGTCCAATGTGAATCCTACTTTCTGAGTGGCCCCTAAAACAACGTGACCATCAATATACGAGTGATGCCTGAAATAGTACTTTCTACGTGACTGAATAAGTGATCCTCACTCTCTGGATGCCCAAATAAAGATGTGGACTTCTTATTTTAAAACACCATTTTGTTGCCATACATATATACCAAATAAAACGCACTAACCTTTCAGTAAAGTCTTTCCCAAACGAATAAAACAATGGTCCTAAAATAAAACAAATTCTGGCGTCAATTTATTCTCGTTATGCAGCTGTAGTATACAAATTCCGTAACCCATGTTGACTGTACATGATGTGTTCCTATAGGCCGTCGATACTGTCGACTGTGTCGGTGACTGACGATATTATCAGTGATAGCGAATAGCGAGCGAGGCGCCCGCGCACGCGGCCGAGGTAACCGCCGCACGCCCTCCGACTGACTCATCTGTGGGGGCTACGGGGAATGCATTATTTGTCACCGTAAACATTTGCTTACTAAATGCCTCGTTACGAGAAGTTAAATGGTCGTATCGCCAATCTAATTCGTAGCTTATGGACACTATATACTTACAATGGCATCACATCGGACTTTTTAGAAGATTTTTTTTTTATTTAATTATGGACACCTCCAGCCAATATCTGTATAAGAATATTTTTTTTATTAGGCTTTACCACTTTGGGTAAACATCTTTTTTTTTGTCCATACCGGTATTCGAACCTGGGACCTTCGGCACGGATAATAGGGTTACTACTTACTGCGCTAATTCTTGAGGGACGGGGTAAAAATTCGAAATGGTTCAAAAAGTCAGCGTTCAAGTGAACTAGTTTTATATACAGCTTATGGGCAAATGGGCAATTTTTTTGGAAGAGGGGTACGCCCTTCGATGCCGCGTGCAAGCTTATTGATCTGAGAGATAAGTGCTTTGTGATGTCATGTGACGGACGACAAACTTTCTATAAATTTCGGATTAAATATAATGCATTTCCCATCCATGTGTTTTTTCCAATTGGGTGCGGGTGATGGCTTATATCAACCTATCTGCTTCACGACGATCTGTCGTTCATCGATTGAATGGGTTTCAATTTCGTTCACTAGGTATGCCGATAAACTTCATTCGCTGTGCCGTTGTTTTTGGTTTAGACAATAACCTGGCTGTCGTGTTGTCCTTTTTCTTCAACTGCGCAGAGCATAGCGCTTGGGATGCTGTGGCATACATTAACTTTTTTTTTTAAGATTTCTTGATTATATTCAGCCTGTAAAAAATAAATTACATGTTTATACTACACAAAATTAACTATTAAAGAATATGATGTGTGATACAATCTAATCAAACTAAAAACTAAACTCTATCATGTTCCAATTAAGATTGGACAGACAATCGCCATACAGAATTGTGTTATAGTTTTATCACTAACACATTCACACTCCACAACCAAAATACGTTCCAACTTGGTTGGGATAAGATAGTTGATAGTGTTAACAGACTTGAGGCCCAAGCGGTCGGCCCCAACCAAGATGGTCCATGTGTTTGAGATGACAAGTACTATGCTCTACGCCCCCCGATCGACCGGAACGACCTAATTAACGATCTTACCCCCTACAGACGACAGGGCGGCGCCATCGGCCTCTCGGGCGCTTCGTCATCGTCCCGCCTGAAGCGCACGTCCCTAGCGCCCGGCGCGGGATCCGGCGACGAGTCGCTCGACGACATGAACGACACCACCAACAGCGTCGAGTAACGTGTCACCACATCTGACGTCACAGCCACACGCTCCGTGACGTCGCGCTATGACGTCATGCAGACTCCACGTTAGCTACACACGGCACGGTTAAAATTCGGTGTATTTTTTAATGTTACGGCCATTGTGAAATAACATGTGTGATAATCTTAATTATTGGATGAGGTGTAACAAAAATAGTGTAAAATAATTTAAGAGCTTAAAATGAGTAATCATGCCGATCACGTCTGTGTAACAAAAATATATAAATTGTAGTTAAAGAGTGTTTGATTTTATTAATGAAAGCATACAAGTATACGGATTGCCGTGCACTTAGTGTGTGGTGACATTTCGAATTTCTGCATGGACCTCTTAAAATATTTTACATTATTATATTTACACCTTTTATAATTAGGCTAGTTATCCTGAAGGGTAGGCAGAGCATTGTCACTAACTACTAGCTTTCCTTAAGCTTTTATAACTTGGCAATTATCTTTTCACAATTGAAACTAGTTTTAGAAAGTCTCTTTTCTAAATCTTCTACATTTATTCTATTATAATTACGACAAATCCCTTACAGGGTAGCTAGGGAGAGCTGAAAAAGTGTCATGTCTCATTCTATCTTTCGCAATGGATGTGCTAAAATTATCTTTGAATTTGTACTTAAAAAAAAAATACTTTTTTGAATTTGAACTCGCTTGTTATGTGTAGCTAATATGATGAATTAATTCAAACACAGTTATAAATTATGTTCTATTCGTAATATACACATTTACGTTCCGTTCAATAGTTCGACTCCGCTACTTTCATCAGACATGTTACAGACAATTATAAAATTGTACATTCGGATTGGGCTGTCAGTAATTGCGAAACTTGATAAACGCCCCCTATTCTCGTGCCCACTCGAATAGATTCATATTAATAGTAAAGAACAAATTTATAGCTGTGTACGAATTAATGAAGTCTTGTTTAGACTGCGGCGGGATTTATAAACCCACGTCCGATTACTGCGGCTTGTGTTTCCACTGTATTCTGAACTTGTATAGTGGATCCTTCATTTCATAAAGCGAATTAAGTTAATAATGTATGGAAGTAGGGAATGGAAAAGCTGAGAAGGTACGCATAGCTTCTTTTTTGTATCTAATATACATTCTCTTATACTGTATTATATATAATGTATATGTATGTGGAAATTTTAATGTCATTATGAAATATTTTGAGTACATTTTTTTCGGTCGGCGAAATGTGAACATGTACACCGCCTACCCATAATCTATCTTTTGTGGGCTTGGCCATGTGATATCTAATGACATGGATACGAAATTTGATACTAGTGCCGTCAACGGGCTTCTCTTATATACTAACAGGAAACTATGGCGACATGTTTCATACAAAAACAAGTGTACATCTTCGTCATTTCACATCGACCACTATTGAATAATCGCGGGTGCTCAATTTACAATAAATAAAGAAAAAATACAAAAAAATGCATTTAAACAGTCGAATCTCCAAAACAACAATAGCAAAACATTTTGGTGATTAAATATAAACCCATTGAAGCCAGTATTAACTATACATTCCTTACAATCGAGATTGTTTTACACTTTACCCGGACAAAGTCTCGTTGGTGATTTGTTAAATTACTCATTGGGTGATATTGTAATGAAATTTTGTAATAATTGTAATGAAAAAAAAAGTATTATTGAAATGTGGCAAAATATTACTTATTACTGATCGAAAAATGTTTGCATTTAATACGCGACTGATTACCGAAGACTGTTGTTGCGATAATTGACTCCCCCTCACATACACCGCAGTTCGATAAGCGTTAGTGCTCTGAGCATGCTCAAGTGTATCCGAGCAGCCTTTGAGCATAACAATTTAGCACCGCGAGCCTGCTCAGTCGCTTGAGCGCGCTCCGTTGAAGCTATACGTGATGTAAATATAATCAGTGTGAGCCACTGAGCGCTTAGTTGCCATACAAATGTTAATGATAGTTGATAAGTGAGAACATTAAGCTTTTGGTGTGATGGCTTGTGGCGGCGTGGTCGACGGCAGTTCAATTTCAATTGTTTTACTCAAATTAAGGTCATGTAATCAGGCTCATGGTCCACCAGTAATTATATGTTTTTTTTTTGATAGAATTCCCCTTTTCTACACAATGCTGAATTGAATTTTAATATGTCAAGTCGACACTCCGTCGCAGCCCTTGTAAGTGTTTAACCGTTTATAATTTGTTCCCATACCATCTCTGTAAACCTTTTTTTAACATCTAAAACAAATGTAAATACACCTTGCCAGGTGGTTTTATTGTAAATTTGTTTACATATGTACGCGAAATGGTATTATTTGTGGTGGCAGGCGGCACGTGCGCGCTAGGAACACTGCTTGCTTTATTTCTAGACTTAGGTAAGATTCGTAGTAATAAATTGTGGCCTTAGGTTTTTTTATTATCGACTTAATACGTAAAACGGAACGGAACGAACGCCTCTTTGTATCAGAGGCCTAACAAATACCTTGTATCTTGCAAGCATTTTTATCCTTTAGCGGTGTCTTAATGACCATTTTCTTTTATTAATTATAGTTTTTCTGAATAATAATATAAAATTAAAATGTAAGTAAACCATTGAAGCATAAACCTATTTTACATAAATATTATATTTAATTATTAACAATATTGATAATTGTAAATTGGCCATAGGTTGTAACAAGTTATCAGTTGGTATGCCAATTAAACAATTTTTCATGATTTTTAATATCATTTGTTTTATTTATGAGAACCTTTCAGGTAGGACACCGAAGAATAACAACACACTTCAGTAGAATACTGAGGAATGCTCACTCAATTCACAAGCATAGACTATATATAATATATGCTTACGATTAAAAAAAAAGAATCGTTACAATGCGAATGGGGATGTGGCTTGCCGTACCGGACCTACACGCATGAAGGCCACCGCCGTCTGCAGCTGGTATATAATACTAGCCCTTTTAATGTCCATGCCACTGTTGGGACGGGCCTCCCATCATTGCGAGGGGGGATAAAGTAGTATCCATAGTCCATCACACTGGCTAAGTACGGGATGGCGGTCTTCACACGTCTTTCGAGGGGTTTTCTCAGACATGCAGGTTTCCTCAAGGTGTTTTCCTTCACCGATTAGCTAGTTATAATCATGGTTGATAATGAGATTCGCACATGAAATCCAGAAAATCTCAGAGGTACTAGGCGGGGTTTGAACCTGCAGTCGTCTTCGTACCTGCCACGGTGTTTTTTTTTTTTTTTTTTTTTTTTTTCCTAATGGCCTTTTTCCATTGAGTCAGGCTCAACAAAAAAAAAAAAATCTCAGAGGTACTAGGCGGGGTTTGAACCTGCAGTCGTCTTCGTACCTGCCACGGTGTTGTTGTCAGCTTAAAATGCGGTCCAGCCAACGGAAATCGATCATAGAGCCAGCCAGGATTCATTCAATTCACCCCCATAATTTGATATTAACTACTGCTCATTACTATGAGGCTATTATTCATCCGTTACTCTCCATCAGACGAGATGGATATCAAGAGCAGACTCAATCCATAATAATAAACTATCAGCTCTGGTATTTCAATGGTCAATTGCACGTTTTTTATGAGCTCGAACATTGGCGGTTTTACATTGGTAGCGTAAATATGACTTATCCCTAATATAAACCATAAAGCTAATAAACGCTGCAAGTCAAGCTAACGTCATGTTGACTTATCCATCACAAGTCAAATGTCTAGTTTGACATAAAATTGTTTTCTTTTGGTCTAAACTTGCTGGGAAAAGGCGGGAAACCTTTAAACCAGGAGGGCGCGTTTTTTGAACAAAAAATTGTTTTGTATTATTAATTAGATAGTGAACGAATTTAAAGGGGCCTGGCCGTGGCCGGAATGACGGCGAAGCGGAAGAAACGAAAGGCGGATGGGGATCTTCCCCCGTCATCGCAGTCGTCGGAATCTGACGATGACTCAGGAGTAGATAAATTTAAACCTTTTAAAGTAGACAATTACTCTCGCCAATACCCTGAGGATGGCGGGAATTTTGAGTATATTGTAATTTACGAAAGTACTGAGGTGTCGAAACCCATTGGAGACCGAGATTTGATGGCGCTAGGCGCGGTTCTGAAGCGTCATCATAAAGGAATCAAACGGTTCAAACGTATTAATAGGTTCAAGGTTGGGGCAATCTTTGAGCGGCCTGGTCTTGCAAACATGGCTTTAAATAATGTTAAGGTGCAAAAAGACCTGGAGTTGAAAGCGACAATACCTGCTACACTCACGGAAATTACAGGGGTCATACGCGGTGTTCCCACATATATGTCAAATTCTAATATATATACCGGCATTTCCAGCTCCAAAGATGTAGTGTCCGTGCGTCGCCTGATGCGCCGTGGACGCGATGATGATGGCAATCCCATTTTATTGCCCACGCAGACGGTGGCGATTACCTTTTCCTGTCCTACACTTCCTGATAGCGTTGACATAAATAGCTGGTATTTCCAGGTAAGCATATATATTCCACCTGTTAGTCAGTGCCTGCGATGCCTGCGCTATGGACATATTGGCAAGTACTGTAAAAACAAACAAAAGTGTTCGATCTGTGGAGAGGATCATCATTACAAAGAATGTCAAAAAGCAGCCAAAGATGCAATATGTGTGCATTGCAATGGCAATCACATATCCATTTCAGCAGAGTGCCCTAAACGAAAGGAAGAAATTGAAAAAAACAATAGCAAATACAAACAGAAGAAGTATGTTGATCTATTCAATAACACAAATTTCCCTGACCTTACCAAAACTAAATCTGACCATCACATAACACAGTTTTTACAATCAGATCGTATTCTTAATTTAATAATATCCACCATTGTTAAAATTAGCTCACAAAAATCTAAAACAGACAGTCCCATTACATCTGAGACTATTAAATCAATATTGCTGGATAATTTTAATACTAGTAAAAAGAGTACAACTAATAAAAATGGATAAGCTCAATATAGTTCAATGGAATGCTCAGAGTTTGCTTAGTCATAAACATGTCTTTTCACATTATTTATACGAAAATGATATACATATAGCTATAATCTCCGAAACTTGGTTACAATCATCAAAAACTATAAATATCAAAGGATATAAAATAGAAAGATTAGATATTGGATCTAAACATAATGGTGTTGCTATACTAATTAGAAATTATATTAATTATAAAAAGATACAAACTTATTCAGATAGTTCTCTACAAAATATAGCCATTCAAATATTTATAAATAATGAAACTTTGTCTATAGTTAGTTTTTACAGTCCTACATCTGCTTCTCCTTCTAATTTCAATTATACACAGCTTGACAATTTAATAAAGTCTGTTCCACAGCCATTGATACTAGCTGGTGATTTTAATGCACATCACACTATGTGGGGCTGCACATCCACGGATTTGCGTGGCACTACTCTCTTAGATGTAATAAATGATAATCATCTGTGCTTGCTGAATGATGGTTCTGCAACAACTGTTGGTTCCCATACATGGCAGCCAAATGCATTAGACCTTACGATTGTTTCACCCTTGTTAGCCTTAAGATGTAATTGGCATGTGCATGATGACTCATTTTGTAGTTATCATCTTCCCGCAGTCACTACTCTTTTATGCAATCCTGTAAATATAAATAACAACAGCTATGTTAATGCTAATTATTTCCGTCCAAATTATAAGTGTGTTGATTGGCAGAAATATCAACATGTGGTAAGTTTAAAATTACATAGTAGCAATTTTGATTTATCTAATCCAGAAATGTGTTATGACATATTATATAAAATTTTGTTAGAAAGTGTATCTGAAGCAAATACTGCTAATAAAATCTATAATCCAGTGTCTCAGATTCACAATAGACCCAAAAGGAAGTTATGTTTACCTTGGTGGAATCAAGCCTGTACACAGGCAGTTGGTAAATGTAAGTCTGTTTATTTGAACTTCAAAGCTAATCCTACAATAGAAAATTATTTATCATTTAAAAAACAACAAGCTTTGAAGAAATTAATCATTAACAGAGAAAGACAGACTGCTTGGACAGAACTATGTAACTCATTCAATCGGCAAACTTCATTATCTACTATCTGGTCCAATATTCGAAAATTTAACAAAACTTATAGTAATTCACATAATTATTCTAATGATGATAGATGGATACAACCATTTCTGGACAAATACACTTCTAATCCTCCTAATATGCCAACATTAGATCTTTATGCCAATAATATTGATTTCCATCTTGATAATTTCTTCATGAAGCCATTTACATTTTCTGAGTTTACAGGTGCTATATACTCTCGTAGGGATACTGCATTTGGTTTAGATCATGTATCTTACAAAATGTTCAAATATCTTGACTCATTTAGCCAGCAAATAGTTTTAAATATTTTTAATTCATTGTGGAATAACATGGTTATTCCTAAATCATGGAAGATTGATTGTCTTGTTCCTATACTTAAGCCTGGTAAAGATTCAAATCATCATGACTCATACAGACCTATAGCTCTCACTTCCTGTACAGCCAAAATATTTGAACAGTTAATAAAACAGCGTCTTGAATATTTCATAGAATCCAAGAAGTTATTACCTTGTAATCAGTTTGGTTTTAGGAGAGGACGCTCTGCTTCAGAAAGTTTAAATCATTTAAACTTGGATGTACATGATGCATTTGCTAGTAACAAGTTTTTAATTAGCATTTTCTTTGATATCACTGGTGCTTTCAATAATGTAGATCATAATGTCCTTGCTCGTGAATTGCATCTACTTGGGTTGCCTGTAAAATTAGTAAAGTGGATTTTCAATTTTCTAAATGGTAGATCTGTATATGTAAGAAGGAGAAACAATTTGTATGGGCCTCAGTCATCCCATAAGGGTGTCTGTCAAGGGGGGATATTAAGTCCTTTATTGTTTATTTTGTATATACATAGGTTAAATAATATATTAGGCACTGATGTTAATAGTCTGCAATATGCAGATGACTTAACAGTGTATTGCACAGGTACTAACATAAGACTAGTAGAGAATAAGTTAAACACTGCTTTAAAAGGTTTAAAAACCTATTTTAATTATTTGAAACTAGATGTTAATTCAAATAAAACTAGAGTTATAATATTCAGCAGATCCAGATCTTTACTCACCAACATCATTTATGATGGTAATTTACTTCCTGTTAGTGATGAGGTCAAGTTTTTGGGAGTTACTTTTGTCAAGAATTTATCATGGCAAAGACATGTTAATGGTTTGGCAGACAAAGCCTTGCGAGCTTTTAATATATTAAAATCACTTGCCAGAACTTATTGGGGAGCTGATCCAAAAATTTTACTTATGTTGTACAAATCCATAGTCCGCTCTCATTTTGAATATAGCTTTTGTTGCTATGCTTCCAATTCTGTTCTAGTAAATAAACTGGAAAAAATTCAGAATAGAAATCTTCGTTTAATTACAGGGGCTATGAAGACTACCCCTATCATTTCAATGCAAGTTGAATGTAACATTCCTTCATTGTCTTTTAGATTTAAGTATTTAAAGTTCAATTTCATTTTAAAGCTTCACTCTTTTGACAATCATCCTCTTTTAATTAAATTAAATGACTCTCGATATTTAGCTTCAACTCCTCTATCTTCCAAATATCCATATATTCTTCGTGATTATACTGAAATATCAACATACATTAAAAACAACAATGTTTATCATGCTGAAAATTGGGCTTGCTATCATGGAACCTTTGAAGGTAAATTTCCTCCATCGGACATTATAGAAATAGACCATAATCTGAGAACCAAGCAGGACGTTTATGAGAAGCTTTCATGCTGGACAGACTACCAGATTATCTACACAGACGGGTCGAAGAATGAAACAAGTGTATCTGCTGCATTCTATGATACGGATAAAAAGTATGGTCGAGGATTTCGATTACCTACCATTTACACAGTTTTCTCGGCAGAGGCCACAGCGATTTTGGAAGCATTAAAATATGTACAAAACGACGTTTTGTGCTCCAGTGCATCACATTTTATTATTGCGTCTGACAGCATGTCTGTTCTGAAATCTTTGAGACATCCAGGTTATAAGAATGAACACCATATTATATATGATATAAAAGAAATCCTGGTAAATTTGGCGATATCTCGTAAGCAAATTATACTTATTTGGATACCAGCGCACGTGGGCGTGATTGGTAATGAAAGTGCAGATTACCTTGCCAGATTAACAAACACTTTGGGTGGCAATATTACAAATATACCAAGTCCGTGGAAAGATTTGATACCTGTTTATCGTGCAGAAATCAATAAAAAATGGTTAGAAGAAAGAAATGAGATAATTCGAACCAAAGGAGCATGGTATGCCGGTATTAATAAAGATGTGGGCAAAAAACCTTGGTTTGCAGTTGACAATGAAAATTATTTAAAGCGAAAATTTTACACACAGATTATGAGACTGAGATTTGGACATTGTCGTTTTAATGCTCATTTACACCGCATGAACATGATCGCTTCCCCTAAATGTAGCGAATGCAACTCGCAGGAAGATCAAACATTAGATCATATATTCTTTAAATGTCCGGCCTTTAACATACAACGCCTATTGCTCATAGATCAATTGCTGGAAAAATATCAAAACATCCCGCCTTCCCTACAGAACCTTTTAGCTTGCCCTGATAATTTTACGCCTATCTATGACTTTATCAACTCCTCGCTTGGAGATATTTGAAGAGACAAAACAAAAATACAAGACAATCCATCAAGGACTAGACTAGTTTTTACTTTAACAAGTAATCAACATGGATATATAATTACTGAACTATTTAAAGAAAATAATTATTCAAGATTTGGCACTTGTGCCTTTATATTTAAATTGTATACCTGCAAGTAAATTTGATCAAGAAAATACCCATGACATTGACAACATCAGAATTGGCAGTATGGATTGATTCCTTCGCCTGTCCTACTGGACGAATTAAACTACTACTACTAAACTTGCTGTAATTTTCCATTTTTCCTGATAATTTTAACTGCGACCATTATTTTCCGAATTGTGAAAACAGTTCTTCCGCAGTTTTACAGACAGCTTAACCGAAGCAGAAGGCGTACTTCATTCATAATGGATTCTATCGACGAGTACTTTGATACCGCTCTTACACTCGTTAAATCTGCCGGAAACCTTATAAGTGAACACGTAAATGGCTGCAAAGTCTTCGAACAGAAGTCCAGTGACATTGATCTCGTTACAGAAATAGATAAAAAGGTGGAAGAAATGCTCATAGGCGGCCTATCGAAGAAGTTCCCATCTCACAAGTTTATAGGTGAAGAATCAGTCGCTGACGGTGCTAAATGTGAACTGACAGATGCTCCAACGTGGATAATCGACCCAGTCGATGGTACACTTAATTTCGTCCATGGATTCCCACATTGTTGCATATCCCTCGGTCTTGCTATCAACAAGGAATCAGTAGCCGGTATTGTGTATAATCCTAATTTGCAGCAGCTTTTTACAGCTAAAAAGGGCCAAGGAGCATTCCTCAATGGGAGACGGATCCATGTGTCCCAAGTTACTCAACTGCGTAATGCATTAGTGGCATTTGAAGTGGGCACAAGTCGCGATGAGGAGAAATACAAAGTAGTATTGGAAAATTTCAAGAGGATTGTCAGTGAAGGGCATGGGATGAGGTCTCTGGGGTCTGCAGCACTGAACATGGCGATGGTGGCCATGGGGGGCGCTGATGCTAACTTTGAATTTGGAATCCATGCTTGGGATATTGCTGCAGGTGATATCTTGGTGAGGGAAGCTGGTGGGGTGTGTATAGACCCTGCCGGAGGACCCTTAGACCTGTTAGCTCGGAGAGTTCTTTGTGCCAGTACCCAAGAGTTGGCTGATGAGTTGGCTAAAACTATAGTACAAATATATCCAGAAAGGGACTAATCTCATTATCATACATGTAGTTCAAATGAAAGATATTGAAAATTTAACTTAGTTTCCATACATTTTTATGGTTTTCGATCATTTAATTATTTTTTTACTTTACACAGAGTTTGTATATCTAATTAATGTAAATATGTGACATTTAAAAATCATTTGAATCCAGTTCTAAATGGGTATGAATTATGTCGGGCAATTAGAATTATTATTTTAAAATAAACTAGCTATGTAATGCACTCATTTTACATAATAGAATCTCTGGTAGTTATAAACTAATATTTTTACATTGATTAATTTTCTCAAATACCAATTAAATTTATATAAACACCTACATGTTAGGGTTGCCTGTTAAATTCAAATTTCTTTTTTAGTCCCATTTAATTTTTCTTTTAAAAAGAAATGATCTTACTTCTTAGTCATTATTAACCTACCTCTATATATATTGTTTGAAATGGAGGACAGGATCATACACATATAATAATACAAAATATTTGTATTTAAATAATTTATTAACAATTACATTCATTGAGTATTTGTGCACCTTTACACAATATTCAAATCACACTTCTCTTATGACAATGCAATTGTGATTGTAAAGTGATCAAAAAGTGTGATTTAAATTACTAAAATAAAGTAGTATTCATTTGTTTTGTATTGTACTTAAAGTAAGTACTTAACATTTTATTTCTAAATGACAATGCTTATGCATTTTTAGGTACTTATGCAATACCTTAGAAGTTAGGGTGTGTGTTCCTTATAATGAACTATCTACGTCATCAATATTATCAGTCCCCTTATAGGGACATGACTCTCCTTAAATAGAAGCCCATCCATATATTATGTAATAATTTAATTGATCTGTTCTCAATGTTTTTTTATATAAAAATGTTTTTGATTTATTTCAGTAGGTACCTAATCAAAATAATTACTTATTGTGTTACTTATTTTTTTTTTAAATGTTAAATAAATGTCGGTGGTAAGCTTCATTTTATTACTGATTTAAAATTTGCCATTGACCGATGGAATTATTATATTTTTACTCACATCATGTATGCAAGTATTTAATATTATCAGATATGTACCTAGCTATAAGTATAAGTCTTTTTCCAAGTCATATAATGTTATTGTCATATAGTAGTCACGAAGTAGGTACTTAGTTGAAAAATGTATTTAATGTCTTATTAAATGTTTACATAAATATTAAGTGTCGTACCTATATACCTATAAATCAGTCAAATAGTTTTCGTCATAACTCAACAGCATATTATTCAAGTCAAAAGTCCACAAGTCTTATTATGAGTGTTGATAGTCTTTTCCAAGTCTCAGTCTTCATAGTATTTAATCTATTGTCGTAGTCTCATTTTGTGTGTAGTATCTCAGTGTCAGTTTGCCAAAGTAAGTTAGTTATGTCATTAAATAAAATCTATCGCAGTCGTGTCAGTCAAATTCGTTGGAACAGTGCATTGAATGTATTTTATTTTGTTACATACCTAAATCAAATACGTAGGTATCTATAATATTATTTTATGTTTCTACAAGTTAGTCTAGTTCTGTCTTATAGTATCTATAGCGTTGAAGTCTGTCCAAGTTATCATATTAATAAAATGTATTCAGACCACAGGTTTTTGTTATGTTTGTTCATTATCCTTCTCAGTCTGTTAACGTTTCAGTCTATAATGTAGGTAGTTGTCTTAAATGTCACACCTGTGGCCAAATGTCAAGTCGATCAAAGTCTTGTTGTTGTATCATGGTAGTGTCGCTGTGTCTAAGAAGGCAACGTCCAATATAGTCCTTGTCAATGTCTGTATTTTTACTTAGTTCAAATAACTTCTGAACAATTAGTCAGTAGGTATTCCAGTCGTTAAACAGTAAATTAGTCCGTTATCCAGTCATAATAATATAAGATACTACTCAATCTTCATACTTCAGTATGCAAGTACCTCCATTCATTGTAGGTACCTACGTTGTTATACGTCAGTCGGTTTGTATACTTAAAAATCGGTTTTGTTCGGTGAAGTCGAGTCATATTGCCATTGTCAGATTGTGTCTGTCTCAAGATAGTGTCACTTATTGTCAGTGGTTTGCTTGTATTTTTTCTAAGATATTGATTTTGTAGTGTCTGTCGTCGCAAGGTTTAGTCGCAGTTTAATATTCACGTTGCCCCCGTCATGTAATCTTATATCAGTCATTATCAGTTTTACAAGGTCGTATTGTGGTATTAGGTTTATGTCTTATGTTTAAGTCAGTAAGTGTATGTTTTCTTGAGTCGTGTCGTATCTTGTCTGTCCCTGCTGTCCTCATATTTTTCTCAATGCTACTTATATGTTTTTGCGAAGTAAAAACAAGTTAAGTGATCAAGGATGGCAGTTCTACGAAAGCCTATTTGTGTAAATGTGGCATGCGCAGAAACGCCATCTTTGATGCTTCCGCCATTCTTGATACCTAAATTGTCCTGAAATCAATGTTTCCTTGGAACTCCCGGTCTTCGTCTCCTAAAGCTGTTGAAGTTGATGGGCCTTGGTATCTCCTTCATGGCATACGGATCCTCCTTCATCGCAGGCATTTTGTGTGGTAGGCTGTAGGGTAGGTCTGCTTTTTCTTCGTAAACTGCCCATTGGGAGGGGCTGTAAAGCAAAAAAAAATTATTTTGAAATGCTCCAGTCTCCTGGCCAAGCAGTTTTCGCTTTAACAGCAGCCAAAAAATACCTTAATTGTAATTTTAAGGGACAAATATTTACTGACCTGTTCTCACTAGGTATCACTTGGAAAGCGATCGACGGTGTGTTCGCTGGGTTTGGCTTCTTCAGACTCAACGTATCCAAAAACGCAATTTTGTCCACAGACGACCTCTCCTCTATGTTAAATGGGTTACCAGGATTCTTATTATTTACTTTTGTAATGTCTTTATTGGACATCGTAGGTTTTGTAGTCACATTAGTATCCTCATCTTTATATTTATGTAAAACGTTTCTTATATAGTAATATTTATTTGTTTTCATTGGTATTTCTTCGTCGTTCCTTCTGGTCGGTCTGTGCATGTTGTAAGGTTTAGTCGCGGTCTCGTACATGTAGAAAGTAGATAGTTTCATAGTCTTGTCATCAGTCTTTTCATAGTTGTCGCTAATAGTCGAAAAGTCTTTGCTTATAGTGTCTTGTTTAGTATTTGGAGTTTTGGTTGTAGTCTCAACTACTTTTTTCTCCATTCCTTTTGGCGTATCACCTCTGTAAGTCCCTACGTATCCGAACGTAACTAATTTATATATGTTTTCTGTAGTAGGATAGTCAGTCATAGTCTTCTCAGTCGGTATATTATTAGTCGTTATCTTATCGTTTTGTTCGTTAGATCTTCCTGATGAGTAATTGTTATCTTTAGGCGTGTAAGTTGGTCTGTTATGTCTATAATTCTGGTTGTCGTGTCTGTTATAGTAGTAAGGCTTACTCGGTCGTCTGTATGTGTCGTCGTAAGTCTGATATGTCACTTTTACTACATTTCTGTCGTGTGTGGTCCTCTTAGTCGTCTGTCGCCACGACTCAGTCGGTCTTGGCACGTAATTTATTAGGTAAGTATACTTATTAACATTCTCAGTAACAGTTATAACAGGTCTATTGTAGGGTCTCTTGTGTGGTACGTTGTTTATAACTACCGATTGCACACTCTGAGTGTCTTCATCGTTATCATAGTCATATTCGTTAAATTTCTTAGTCGGCCCGTGTCTGGAATCTAGTTTATAGTCGTCGAAACGTCTACTTTTGTTTTTAAAGTCTAATTTATCATCAATATGTACAGTCTTGTTAGGTTTAGTCATCTCCACAAGTAAAGTTATGTTGAGCTCATCATTGTCTTTGGCTATCTCTGTCACGTTAAGTATTTTTATTTCATTCTCTTTTGTTTCGTTTTTGGAGCTAGCTTTATTAACAGTCTCCTTCTGGTTAACTTTGACTGCACCTTTTGGAGGCTTCCTAGTTATTTTAGATGTTGTATTCGGTTTATTAGTAGTAGGTTTGGTTTTATGTTTGTTGGTACTAGGTTCATCGTCAGCATTCCTTATATCATTATTTGAGTCTGAATCTAGTTCCACCCAGGGTGATAAGTCGAAGTTGTTTAGTAGTCCGTTTTGGCATGAGATACGGTCGTTGTCAGGGTTGTCAGTTGAGAGAAATACGAAGGGTTGGATGGTGTCAATAGTGTCCAGGGTACGGCAGAGGACTTGCGCAAAGGATATCCTTCGGACTTGCTGTAGCTGCGCTGGTGTGAATGACGAGTCGAAACCTCCATTTTCGTACCTAAAAGTGAGATAAGTTTATATTAAATCAATAAAGCAGCAGCAGCGGAATGTTGGTGTATTTTGGCATACTATAGGTCCAAGCAAAGTGCAAGTTTTTACAGAAAGTTCTGGCAACTTACCAAAAGCGATCCCCTTTCCTAAGGTTGGAAAATTGCTGTGCGATGATGCAGGCGAAGGTTGGACCAACTAATCCTCCAATAACAGGTCTTTCGGCCATTCCTCCGGTAAACAGGTCTATGTCGTCCACGTGCCTAAAATCAATGGAAAGTTGGACAAACCAAATTTGCTTTGTCACGATTGCTCAGATAGGTGTTTACCTATTCTCCAATTAATTCTATTAGTTTTGTAAACCGGGACCTTTCTATACCGGAGATATTTACGTATTTAATCACACATTTATTTTAATTTTCATCATTCAAAGGGAAAAACATGATCTATCTAAAATTCTTTCAATACCTGTATAACTCTGCCATCTTCCTCGCGGCCCTCGGCGGCATGACCCGGAACAGGTCCTCGAAATCCAAAATAGCAGATAGTCCACAAGGTTCCCGCCACGCCGTATACGGTGCTATACCATGGTCTCTGCCCCTCTGAATGTTGATCGCTGCTAGATCCATCCCAAAGTCCACTTGGGGAGTTTGGAACAGATGGTTTGTTAGTTCCTCTGAGATAAACTCGTCTCGTTTCTGGATGGGCTGGTTCACCATGCCTAGGAGAAGACGGTCCACTGCGCCCATGCTCCAGATGTTTGACGGATTCGTCTGCTCGTTGTGAAGCGAGACGTCTGAAAGTATCAAGTTTAATAGATTTCTTCCTTTGTTTGGTTCTGATTCTGATAGCAAACAATTATTATATTTGAAATCGTTGGATTGGTGATAGCTTTAGGGTATGCCTAGGGTGTACATGTTACTTATAAACTAGCTTTTGCCAGCAGCATACTCCGCACATTTTGACCTTCAATAGTCATAGAGTGATGAAGCAAGACAACGTTGCACTACTTGAAGTAAGAAAGGGTGCATATTAAATTATAGAAACAACTATTATTAGCGAACCTATTAAGCACCTAACATTAATAAAGGCCACAAAGGTATCCTTGGAAATCAAATGCTTACTGTTGTTTATAGGTCTGTGGAACCTATCGTATCGCATCATGGAGGATTGCACCAGACTGTGCCCGAACCTGAACGCCGCCGAGCCGAAGGAACTAGCAGGGCTGGGGTTGACCTTGGGGTTATAGCTCTTATAGTAGCCCTTTTTCTGTAACTCCAATTCAAAGCGATGCATCACTTCTGAACCTGGAAACCAAAGTGTTTAGCAATTTGGAAATGGAGATGGGACTTAAACCAATTCTTTTCAAATGCTAACCGCGTTGTATCCTGACATCGATGCTACTCAAAAACTGGCGAAGATGGTGATCGACTGATGGCGGAATTACCACGACCACCTCGAATTGGTCGCAATGACACGACTCATGGCTTCTTATCTAGTTGTATACCACTGCTGAATGCGATTTTGAGGACTTCTCTACTGTACGGTTTTCAGATCAGTGACCAGGTCATGGCATGTTGAGCTTAACCTATTGACTTATTAATCGTTTACCTAACACAATAGGTAGAAACTCTCTGTAGGTAATGTGTTGAATCATAGCTCCCACAATTTTCCGAGTCTCCTGGTAAATCTTCTCGTCACTCCAGTGGGGGTTTAGATGCGCCATTTCTTGCGCCATTCTGCAAAAAAATGCAAATTCTTTGTTAAGGTACATGCATTATATTTAGAAAGCGGTAGCCGAGGAAATCTGCATGCAGTTTTGTGGTTTTCCATCTTATTAGTTAATCATGCGCAACAGACATGCAACCTGAGCATATACCTGTTGTGCTGCCGTAACCACACAATGTGAGCGGCAACCAGTCCGGGATGCTCGTTAACTCTGGCGTCTCCCGACTTGAAGCAGTCCGTGGAGACTGCCCCGCCGCGGCACAGCTCGTCCCGCCGCTCCGGTGGAAGTACCGGCCGGCGTTGTTGTACCCGGCCATATTGGAGCATACCTAGGTTTGGAAGATAGTAGACCATCTTTAGATGTTTGCCATATACTTGAGAGTTTAGGGTATGGTTTAATTTTCATTTGAAATTTTACCATTCCTTAACAGCCTCAGTTTGTCCGACTTCTGAGCAGAACTGCCATAGAGCGGTGAGCCGTCAATGTAAGCGGACACCTGATTGAGTTGTTCCCGCCACCCGAGGGCGCAGTCGTCACGAGGAGCAGGTGAGGACCTGATGAAGTCCAGGCACCGGATCCCGCGGGGGCCGTAGAAAGGGTCCGATGGAGGCACGGCGATTGGAAAGCATTCTGGATGCTGGAAGAGAGGCCAATATACAGTAACCAATTAGTATCCCTATTAGGTACTAGTATAAGAACTTGATTAATCTCTGACCCATAGCCATAGTTAGGATAATCTTATCTTCATATTAGAAACGCCATGATCTGGTAGCTTTTTTAATTTCAACATATTGAAATGACCGAATAGATTCGGATGGGTATACTAACACGAGATCCACCATAAGATCCATAATATTAGGCAAACCTTGTCACTCACCATAAATTCCCTAGGCACAAAGTCCCTGCCACCATCCTTACAGCATCTCGGTACGGATCCATTGAAACCTCTAGATTGAGATGAGGACGTCACATCATGATCCACAAACTGTCCCCACTGCATCAGCAGGTGTGTCACAGCTGTTGACTCCGAGTTATGGTTTTCGTGTATCTTGGTGCTGATATCCCGAGCTGATGGTAGCTTGGAGCCGAAAATGGAGCGCCTTGGAGCCTGTAAGCCGTCGGAGTAGGATGGGGCCAAGAAACGTTGAACAGGTGTCATTGTTGACCCCCATCTTGGTCGGTTGAAGTTGTTGCACGTGCCGTCATGTGTGCGGTATCTGGAAGAATATTGGATTGTCAATAATGTTGCTGTCACATTGGATTCTTCGAAAAGAATCTGGTTCAGTAGACACCTAGAAAACCATTCCACTTATCACTTAGGTCGTCTAGTTAATGATTGTCATCGACGACCCCATGAAAAATACTATCACATAATGATGACTGCTATTATTACTGACGGGAAAAACATGATTCATCTTCTTGATTTCAAGTTCATTGTGAGCAGGAATGGAATCCGGCGTAAACAGCTGAATACCCTGAGTGAAAACCCTGAATTCCATGGTCTTTACCTCTTAGAGGCAGGCGGACACTTTGGAGCTCCTCTCGAAGGGCAGTGCTGCATCAGAGGGGACTGGCGCAGCGCGCTGGCTGTCGGGAACTGCACCTCCTCCGTGCGTCCCTCCAGCCCCTCCCCATTGTCACCACTGTAGAGAAAGAGAAACGCACAAGTCAGCAATAGCTAGAGATTGCCCTAGTCGCGACCGCAATAAGAGATATCCTTATCTTTATTCTTACTACTATGCAAATGTGAAAGTATCTGTATCTAAGTTTGTTCGAGCATCACGCAAAGATGGCTGAACGGATTTGAATGAAATTTGGTATAAAGGTAGGTTATACTCTGGAATGACATATAGCCTATGTTGCCCAATGGGGTAAAAATAATTATTTTGATCAATATTAGAGGAAAATACGTAGATGTCGCCACGATTAGGATCAAATAAAGTCAAACGTGTTCTCTGTCCGGCGCTTGATTCGTGAATTAAGCCAATAACAAGTAATTATTCCGTTTGACCGATTTTTTTAAATATTTTGGGAAGGTTTGATTAGTTCCGGGTATTATCCGTTAGTTTTTTTAATAGTTTCTAATGTTTTTTTCATATTTTCGTATAGTTCGGGTAGTTTTGAGTATTTTCGGTTGATTTTGGGTAGTAACGGATAGGTTGGAGAATTTAAGATATTTTCGAGTATTTATGCATGATTCGGGTAAGTATTTTCGGTTGGTTTCGGATATTATAGTACACATCCGAGACTGTGTAGCCGACTGGGATCAGTACCTCAAGTGTGAGATTTTTCGTTAGCTAACTTTATAGTTTACAAACTACCGTATTCGGACATTTTGTATAGAGACTTAAAAAACGCCCCTAGCGGGCGATATCTAAAACATTTGTGCCGAGTGTGAGTTTTTTTCGTTACTATATGTAGTAAACATTCGATCGTTTGCTCACGGAAACTTTGAAAGTTAACGATTTTGTACGACATGCGCGAGTGTGAGTCACAAGTTTACTTAGGTATAATTTCGTACCATAGAGAAACCTAAACCTACTTTTATAGTACGCATAGACATTTTGGGAGATTTTTCATAAGTTAACCGAATACTTTTAGACGTACGAATTGCACGAGTGCGAGTCATAAATTTGAAAGATTTTACGATACGTATCGTACGGAAACGTTCACTTTTATAGTTCGCGTCGTCACTTATGATTTTGTTGGTGAAACCGTGAAACGACAAAAAGTATTGTATGAAGTTATTTATATATCAAGTTTTATTAACACCTACGCAACACAGCCATTTCCCTGAATAGATAGACGGATAAAATAGTTGGTTGTTACCTACTAATACACCATCACGCCTGCAATCTCCGAAGGGATAGGCAGAGGTGCACTCCTGTGCACCCACATTTCGGCAATGGTATTTGGTCGCAATGAATTAGGGGGCGAGCCTATTGTCATTATACCGGGCACATTCCTCAGGCTATAGTCCACCACGCTGGCCCAGGGCCATTTGGTAAATTTCAAATAAATTTTGAGGAACGTGCAAGTTTCCTTACGATGTTTGCTTTACCGTCGCTACAGCCAATGATTCATGATTGAAAACGTGATGCGCACGTAAAAATCTGAAAGTCCTAGCGGGAGCCGCGTTTGAATCTGCGCAACTTGTCTCCAAAGCGAGTATTCTACCAAGATGGCCATCACTACTATCGAATGTTCACACTATATCAAGGGTGGAGCTAGGGCATAACCTCGTTGCATGTCGCAGTGCATGCTAGTGCTATCCCATAGCGCCCCAACAAAGGTAGACGATGGTATACCGTGGGGTTTAAGTCGGTAGCAGTCCGACATAACCCGCTCGTCTCCCGCGGAGCTTGCGGGTATCCATAAGGATTTCTCTTCGTCAAAAAACGGCATAACCTCATACTAAGGCTCTTGTTTGCAATTAAACTCAATCTAAATTATGTAAATATATATTGGAAATCAGTAAAATCATCATCATCTGCCTCACCTTTTCCCATTATTTGGGATCGGCGCAGTATGTCTTTTTCATACATTAATCTCCTTCATATCACTTTTTAAACAAACTTCTACCACTTCGTGACTTCGTGGGTCTTCCTCTCACTCTATCTATGCATATTCATACTAATAGCCCTTTTAGGCGCTCAAAATGCTTCTCGTCTCCTTTGATAACGTGACCAAACTAGCCTCCTGCTTTTTACTTTCTCTGCTGCAGGCGCTACTTTTAAACTACCTTTTATATACACACACTCCACATATCCATTATCACATTAGGTCAATGAAAATAAAACACAATGTGACAATGTTAAGGCATCTTTATTTAGTGGTTTGAGCGCATGCCGCTCAACTCATTGCACCGGGTGGCGGTGGGTTTGATTTCTATTCAGCCAACAATGAAAATGATTTTTGAATTGGAATGGTGGCAGGATTATTGTCCTGACAGTTTGAATCTACAGTTCTTCCATCCTCCTGAAAATACAATATTTGATTACTTAAGCTATTAGGTAAAGAGAGAAACACCATCACGCCTGGAATCTCCTAAGTAGTAGGCAGAGGTGCAGTCCATTAAAGTGCACCCAATTTTATCGATAGTACACTACACACACTTCTCGTTAATATGAGGTTAATTCAGCTTATATTCCACCACGCTGGCCCATGACATGCAGGTTTCCTCACATTTTTTTTTAGATTTCAGAATTGAGATTTACGCATGAGTATTATTTACGTTAAAGAGAAATATGGGTACTACCTGTACATAAAATAATGTATCTGGATAATCAACTGTCGCGGCCCGAATGGACCGATGGCCCCACTGACCGCCTGCAGATAGGCACCGGTGCAGTACCGGTATACCTAGAACTGGGACTTGACGAATGCAACCACGCATTTTACGGCTTTTAGCTTTTACTTACCGTAGTATACATTTTACCAAGAACTCAAATTGTGGGACATTTGTTTTCATTTCAGAAATACTTAGGCTATCAAATAATAAGTCCGCTTGTTAGTTCTTGCTCGTGTTCTTTACTTTCAAAACTGAATGGCTTCCATCGAATTAATAAACAATGATGGCAAATTGAAATATGAATATTGTTTTAACCAGAATAAAAATTGTCAGTCATTTGACAACCGACTTGGCTTGATCTCTGTTACTCATATGGTTGAAAAAGAAATAGCAATACAAGAAATATTATTCCTCTAGATTATGTGGTGGATTTATGGTTTTACAGAAAACGTAAAAGCCAACATAACGGCCATAACTTACGTTTCAGTCAATCGAGCATACTTTTGTATAGTATGGGAGCTTACACTCGCACGGTTTAGGTATACTAACAGTAAACTAACAGTTAAGACGTTTTCACGACAATCAATCTGTCAATGGAATTTTGAAGTAAACTGTGAAACGTGGAAAGTCTTTGTGAAAACAATATTGATATTAAATCATGTTTAAATTACATAATAACGTACCCAATGTGTAATTTTCTTGGCTAGAGGATGCTGGCTAGTGCTCATAATCAAGATAAGCGAGACAAACACTTCTGTGCAGAGTTTTAATCCTTTACGGACCTCAGCGAAAAATAATTGTGGAACCGATTGGAAACAGCGAAAAAGAATAGAACCCAGAATTAGCTGGAAGTGGAAAAGTGGCTACCTGTAATACTGATTATTTCTTAGTTTGGTTTCTTGTTGGAACATTTAGTGATGTATTTTTATTTTCCAATACTTGTGTAAAGGCAAAGGTTGCCTGGTAGAGATCGCTTTTAGTGATAAGGCCGCCCATTGTTACACTCTGTATAAATTCAGTAGGTTTGTGTAATTTTGTATTAATTTTATGTGGTGGAACAATAAAGAGTTATCTATCTATCTATCTATCTTGTGTTTCTGTGAATTATCATGTGTAATGTTTAGAATATTTCAATTAAAGATTAAGGATTTATCCTTCTATATTATTTATAAGCATCACCATGGAGAGAAGGTATCAAGAACATCCCTGGATAGTACCTAATAATATAGTTAGTAAACGTGGCATGCCTATTAAGTTTTGTCGTTTGAGAAAAGAATAAACAACTAGAACGTTATATACATTTTATTGTTTAAAAAGTATTCCCCACGGTATTTCATGCACTTTTCCATACGCTCAAACCAGTCGTTATAATATTTGTTCCACTCCGAAGTATGGTACTCCAAATTGCCGATCAAAAATATTTGACTGCTTCTTCACTATACACCGGAACCGTTGATGTACGGGCTTGCGTTGTCCTGGTGCAGGATGATGCACTTCTATGGGTTGGTTTTCCGAAACTCGATGATAGTTTGTGGTAAACAGACTGTGGTATACCTACCGCTCTGCATTAATTGTCCTACGAACCCCTTGTTCAATCGTCACAATGGGACCTATTTTCGCTACGAACGTGGCTACCATTTTCTTTTAAGTGTTTTGTGAGCGAACAACTCTTGTCGGTTTTGGCTCATCCTGAATGTCCCAAACTATTTTCTATAAAATGATATTGTTCCTAGAAATACAATCTTGACATATTCAAGCCTTGACAGTTCTCTGTCTACGATTTTATGCGCTAGTGTGAGGTAGATCGAAGTAGGTAGCATATGCCACCTCCTCTGTCTTATCTGTTATTATGAGCTTCAAACCTTTTTAGCATCCATCGTACTAATCAAGAAAATTGAAATATAGATACCTTATAACCATTAAATAAGCTCACACCAATATAAAAAATATCAACGAAAATAAAATCAAGTCATTCAACACTTTTAGCCTGGCTAACTCACCTTTCTCTGTGTTACTCATGTGGTTGAAAAGGAAATAATATCGGATGAGAATTCTTAGTCTTATCTAGACATGCATCGCGCGGATCGCGTGTGACCGATTTTTTGTTTGTCCTTTCAACTTGTATTGTTGGTCCGAAAACCAGTCACAACGATAAGGACATAAAACAAAATATATGTATCTTGTCTCATTTAGTCATATTGTGATACCCAAACGTAATCAGAAAACGTAAAAGCCAACATAACGGGCCTAATTGTGGTTTCACTCATCGAGCAAACTTTTTGTTTACCAATAGAATACGATTGGTATTTAGACGCGAACGTTTTAGGTATACTGTCAGTTCAGACGTATTCACGTCGGACGATATAGTTAACTACAGGAAAGTTAACTATGAATCTCGCACTTGAGGTACAGGCCAATCGTAAACTGTTATTAAAAATCAACTATTGAAAACAAAACTTACAGAAACGAGGCTTTTAATTACCAGCCAGCATGCGAAAAAAATATATTCCTCAACGATAAAATAAAATAATTAGGAACTCACCCGGATTCACACGCGGATCGGAATATTTAATTCACAACAAATGCGTGTTACTAAACCAGTAACTCGAGATGCCGCATAATGTAGTTCAACTTTTACTGCATCTTGCGTCTAAGTGTGTTGCAATAAATTTTAATGGATTCTAAAGGTCAACGATTTCAGAAGACCTCGGGGATTATTGACTACGCTGTGGATTAGAGTTGAAAATTGGATACATTTTAGAGTCCCGCAAGCCATGTTATACGCAACCCATATGCGCCATAGGTATGAGAATTGAGTTAGGGGCCTATGAGCGGAATTTCGACAAACTGTCGTAACACTATCATATGTCACGTCTATATATAATAGATCTATGATATCCTTAACACCATAATCCTCCTTAGTATTTAAAAGTTAATATTTTCTTGAAAAGAACTACGAACTAAATAAAAATCCCCGAAATAAAAGTGATACGAGTTTTGTGTAGAGCAATAGTTTATCGTGGAAAATAATAGCTTTAGAGTAGGGAACATGTTAGTATATTTTTTAGGTAAACTAATCCCTACGACCCTAATTTCTACGCCAAGGGTCCGGGGTTCGAATCCTGGTAGGGACAAACTTTGTGTAATGAGCACGAATGTTTGTATCAGCGTGATGGAGGTTTAATATCTATATAAGTATTATATACTGAGTTCGCTCTCAGTCCATTGTACAGTACCTATAATAAAAGCGTTGCTTAGTTGGTGTGTTCGTCTGGCGATATTATTATCATGCAAAAACTACACAGGAGGAACAGAACCCTTAAACAAAAGTACAACTCGAATTTCAACGGGCTTTTATAATAGGTACACTCTGTCTCATAAAGATTCTCAAGGCCAGCAAATTAGCATAATGGAAATAAATACCTCAGTACAAAATAAAGGGAAAGTTACCACAGATTATGTAAAACCGGAGTTTCGAAAATCATAAACAGAAGTCACCATATTTGTTAGTGAAAGTGATCGATGGGTGAAACTACACTAAAGACTTGGCAGAAAAATGAATGAATAGTTTCTGAATATGCGAGTGTACTGTCTATATTATAGTACAAAGGAATACTTATGTCTATGGCTACACACTGGTTAGGTACCTACTATCAAATTGTTAGAAAAAACCTAGATACCGAACTTGCTAGATAAATGCCAGACGAACACACCAACTACACGGTCCCACACTAAGCACGCTTGTATTATGGGTACCGTACAATGGACTGGGGGCGAACCCAGTATATATTACTTATATAGATTGAAATATAACTTATTTCACAAAATTTGTCGCGTTTATTTGCAATGGTGTTTTTTTTTTTTTTTTTTATTACACTATAGGCAAGTATTTGATCTCGATCTCACCTGATGGTAAGTGATGATGAGATCTACGATGGAGCATACTTGTCTAGGTAGGAAGGCGGCAGTAGATCGAGACGCTACATTCACTCGGCACATGCAGCGCAGCTGATCTGACCCGCCATCCATGAATGGCAACACCGAACATCATGCCGGAAGACGGCTAGGCCGCTTGGTGACATGGCTTTGTTCAGTGGGTGGTGACTAACCACGGCCGAAGCCTACGACCAGCAGAGTTGTCACCTAGTTGGCACCACCCAGGGTCACGTGTAGGGTATCTCGAGGGTATTTAATTCTCCTACGGACGAAGGTGACTCGACCCCAACTAGGTTGTGGTGGTCTAAGTGCGCTAGGTTTTTGATTTAATTATATTAATTATGCAAGCAAAAGGGTTACAGCTGAGTATAGACGAAAGTGACCATAATGTGGAAAAGCAATAAGGTCCCTGATGATAGATTTGAAGTACTCTATAATTATGTTTGAACTTTTTTTTTTCTCTAATCACCATATGAATGATAATTGAAAATCCATTCGCTACACACTGTGTGTTATGGAAACGATATGCTAATCATTACAGTTGAATGATAGCTTGACCTAGAGTGAAAGCAATAATGCACTTTCGCCTCTTGCGGCCGCGCCCGCTCGCATAATATTGATTGTGCATGTACGATGTTTTGTTACGAAAGCGTGTAATAACTTTGTGAAATTGAGATTTTTTTTTGTTTTTCGAAGAGTTGTGCTATATAGAGGCGGATACAGGAGGAAGGGGAGGGATGGGTGCAGTTGTCCCCCCTCCCCATGACTTACGACTGAAGTACTTTTTTTCAAACAATTTCAATGCCCCCCCCGTCCCTAACAAAATTGCTGCCCCTCTTTACGAAATCCTGGAAAGGCCCTTGGTGCAACATCATCGACATGAAACATTCGTGCTCGTCACAAAAACTTTGCGCCTCCCGGGATACGAACCCGGTATCCAAACCGCGGAAAATATAGACCAGAAAAAATAAATTTAACCACTGCGCCCCAGTTAAGTACATCCCGTCGTTTCAAGGTGAACGAAGGACACTGATAAATCAAATTTGCAACCACGTCTGATAACCTTATCAGTAACCGCAGCATACCAAACGTCCTAGTTGCGCTTACGTGGTTTTGTTGTCCGTTAATTGACCGTATTATGTGTGGGAAATAATATATCACACAAAAAAATGTCTTCATCTCTCAAAGGGGTAGACAGAGTGTGTGTGGCTGCAATATTTAGTATATATCTAGGACTGATAGCCAAGTTGGTAGAACGCTTGCCTCGGTAACGAGGATCGCCGGTTCAAACCCCAGCTCGCACCTCTGGGATTTCATTTTATGTGCGAATCTTATTTTCAACCACGATTATCACTTGCTAAACGGTGAAGGAAAACATCGTGAGGAAACAGGCATATCTGAGAGAGCCCCTCGAAAGATGTGTGAAGTATGCCAATCCGCACTGGGCAAGCGTGGTGGACTATGGCCTAATCCCCCTCGAATTGAGGGGAGGTCAATGCCCAGCAGTGGGACATTAAAAGGGCTGGTATTATTATAATATTAGTATAGATTATGCAATATATCGGACACTTTTCCCAACTTCGGTGACTAGAGTAAGCAGGACCTTCTAATGTAATCGTAACGTCATCGAGAAGCCATTCTGTCACCATCACATACTTATGAAATCTGAGGTGTGAGAGGTATGGTAGACGTTACGGTACGTAATAAGAATTCTGCTTGACGTACTGTAATTAAAGTGCGAGATTGTTCGTAAGCTTACTGTATACTTTATAGTCTACCGTATTTAGTCATTTTATATAGAGTATTGAAAGTTTTAAATACCGTCCGATGGAGGCGCTTTTCAATACTCCATACGAAATATCTAAATACGGTAGACTATAAAGTATACGGTTAGTTCGCACTTGACGTGCTGTTCTTATGTAATTATTTAACAGGCAATCAAAATTGTAGTTGCATTATGATGGCGTGCTGCGCTTGCGACCCATCATATCAGTTTGGCACTTGATATCATTATTTTGTGTGGTTCCGCGAATCCGTTGCAACTGATTGCGAATTATTGTGGTATCAAACATGAACATACCTACAGAAAAAAACTTAAATTTAAATTTTTATGAAAACATTTAAAATGTACATACATGGTGTAAGAGGCATGATAACGAAATCTTTGGGTAAAGATTATATATAATAACAATTCCAGCCTTTTTTTAATGTCCCACTGCTGGGCACAGGCCTCCCCTTGAGGGGAATTCAATTCAATTCTTCTCAATTCGTGGCGGAATTAGGCCATAGTCCACCACGCTGGCCCAGTGCGGGTTGGCGGACTTCACACATCTTCCCAGACATGCAGGTTTCCTTACGATGTTTTCCTTCACTGTTTAGCAAGTGATAATCATGGTTGAAAATGCCTAATGATTCGCACATGAAATCACAGAGGTGCAAAGCCGGGGTTTGAACCTGCAATCCTCGTCACAGAGGCAAGCGTTCTACCAACTTGGCTATAACTGCTTCTGATTATATATACAATAAAATTATAGAAATCATTTAAGACAAAAGTTATGGCTTGCGATGTATAGTAAACAACGCGATCACGGCACAACGCTCCGCGCGATACCCGACGCGTGCGAGTGAGAAGCGCAGTGAAGCGTATCGAGATTCAATTTACATTGCAGTTTTTGAGTCTAAACTGAAAAATCATGAAAAGATCGACGGAAAATTATAACTCTGGTGGGTTCAGAGTCATGAGTTGAATGTAAGGTATCAGTTTTCATTACGAAGTCACTTACAGCCTGTAAATATATTTTTTTTTTATTGCTACGTTGAAATTCTGAATTTGCATATTGATTATATACGCGTTAAAGAAGCGCTGGTTCAAAGGTTAAAACCTATACCATTTTGTGTATCACCTGTTATAACATGTTTTATTTTCGTTATGGTTCCACAACTAGCCACTTGTGTTAAGTCTGGAAGTAACGAGTTGTTTAATTGGTTTTATAATATTTATACCACTTTTTTTCCCTGATAATTACAAAAAAAACTTAAATATTTACAAATTAAAAGGTAAACTTGATAGATTAAAAATAGGTTTGAGTAGTTATTTACCTACCTACTAAGTACTTCTTCACTTATAGCGAAATATACGGGGCTCGTTTTAAAGCAAAACAGTTGGTCGATCTACATTTTCAGGTTGATCGAAATGTTTTAGACTAAACGATTATGCAGTTACAATTTAGTTAAAAGAACTACAATAAAATCTAATATAATATACAGCCCTAACTATGTAATGTGCTTATGTACCTACTTCACTAATCGATTTATTTTTCTATTTGATTATGTATGATAAAGTCGATATTAGTTAATTACACTGACCTGCATTTCTCTCCCAAGTTCGATGAGTACAGTCAGTCAATCCGAGTCTATAGTCACTGTCATCGTCACACTTAGTCACTCGCACGTCAGTCAGTACCATTAAGTCATCACGTACAGTCAATCAGTCTTATAACGTCAGTATCAGAGAATGACTAGAGTTTGAATTTGGCGCGCGCGGGGACGCGTCGCGGCGCCATCGCGTCCGCGCTGTACTGCCGAGTGGGGAGACGCTCGCACGCTCAAATACTACCACTTCTTCTCACCAAAATGTCGTAATAAACTTCATAGGAAGGTGCATGTTGACATTACCCGCGAGACACGGCACGTTTAACAGTATCGATTTTATATTTTTACTCGGAACCGATCGATTTGATACCTAGTCAGGGATTTTTATTAGTCGCGTTGAACATTTAATTAGTTACAAAATCTAATTGTAGAGCCACAATGTGAGTCTCCCTCCGTGAGTCTCCTCTCACTAATTAAAAGCCTCACTAATGCCTATCATTACTGAGGCTTTTAATTAGGAGGTAATTAATTTATAACTAAGCTGAATAGGTTTTCATTATAGAAACGATGATAATAATAGTTAGATAGGTCTGTAGGTACGTACGTATAATCCAAAGTGGGAATTCATAATTAATTTTAATTAAATCGTAAATACTTAATAGTTTCTAAAGTGAGTTATATGATTTGGAGCCTACCAATAGTGCCATCCGGGTTGTCAATAGATCTATTAAGATTGATAAGGTCTTATCAGATGATCAGTATCAAGTGTGGTGACGTACTGCGCGTTCTAGTTGATGCCGTAAGAGCTGAAAGTTATATCACCGTATTATAAGGACTGCTTTTCTGCGATTTCGGCGATGGACTCACCGGCTATCACGGCTATCGATCGACTATCGTGGCTATCGATCAACTATCACGGCTATCATTCGACTATCACGGCTATCGATCGACTATCACGGCGTTTAAAAGTTGATCATTGTAACGATTTCTTTTATTCTTGGTCTCTATAAATTTTCACGGAAAAGACAAAGGAAATTTGAACATGGGTTAATAGTCATTTTAACCGGACCTCGACTGAGAAGACCCGGAAAGAAGATGGGATTGTTTATTTAAAAAAAATAACAAATTACCACGTCGTACAGAAGCAAACACGAAAAAAAAAAAAAAACTACTTACCTATTAATTTCTTATATTTACGCGAATACTACACATTGAAATAAAAATTATATATTTCGTCGGGAACGCAAAAACATAAAATAAACGCGATATAATCCGAGAAAAAACAATATTTCATTACTTACCTATTATTTTTTGGTCTAGTATGTTGCCGTTAGTAGCGACCTCTGTTGTATAACTTCATAAAACCTATTTCTCTATTAATCAATAACAATAACAATTCTTATAAACAATAGCGTTTTGTATAAACAAGGTTAGTCAGAACAATATAACAGCGCGCTTCCGCGATTGGCTAAAAAATAAAAATAAAACCGCAATAGCTGACCGCGGTCGCGATCTATTTCTTTGCTAAAATTACATAGATTACGGAATATTAATCAAATAACAATAACATTTATATTAATTGTATAACTTTGAAACTGTGTTAATATTTTGAAATAAAGCTGATTTTAAGCAAAGCGGGTTGGTGAACTTCACACGTCTTTCGAGGAGTACTCTCAGACATGCAGGTTTCCTCACGATGTTTTCCTTCACCGTTTAGCATGTGATGATCATGGTTGAAAATTAGATTCACACAAGAAATCCAGAAATGCCAGAGGTGCGAGCTGGCTAAAAAAACCCTAAAAACCCTGGGGTTTTAACCTGTGATCTTCAAAGCAAGCGATCTACCAACATGACTATATCGGCTTTTTTAGTAAAGTAGTATCTACCTCACGCAAAATAGTAGCTAATTAAAAAGTTATTCTAACCATTAATTAACAAAAAAAAACAATTCAATGAACCGCCAGTTGGACGCTCAATGCGTGCACGCACGCGGTGCAGACGATAAACAGTCGTAATTAATAACCTGTCTTACGATATTATCAAACTAGCTGTTGCCCGCGACTTCGGCCGCGTCTTTATATTGATATTACACTTTTATTTATGCACTTACTATACACTATTTATGTAACTGAAATAAAATATATAAAAAAAAATAAGTGAAGCTTACCACAATATATTAGTAAAAACCGCATCCAAATCAGTTAAGCCGTTTCTGAGATTAGCGCGCACAAACGCACGGATAAACATACAAAAAATCTAACAATTATTGTTTCTATTGTGATAATAAAGGTCACCAATAATAGTATATCACATATATTTTCCATGTACAGACAGCGATCAGTTAGTTTTTTTATATGTATAGACTAGCTGTTGCCCGCGACTTCGTCCGTGTGGTATTTAACAAAGACAACCGTTGACAACAGCCTGCTCGCCCATTCTGAGCCCGCGGGACGCATTGCAGGTTGTTGCTATCAAACTTAATCAGGCGCTGCGCTGCAACATTGGTTTTAATTTTTTTTCGTGAGATCGTATTTTTTTTTCTAAAATAAAAGTAGCCTAAGTTACTCCTTGTTACATCAGCTATTTGCCAGTGAAAGTCCCGTCAAAATCGGTCCAGCCATTTCAGAGATTAGCCGGAACAAACAGACAGACGGACAGACAGACAGACAGACAGAAATTGTAAAAAATGTTGTTTCGGTATAGGTAACGTGTATACATCCAAATGCACTTAGTAAAAAGCGGTTATTTTAATATTACAAACAGACACTCCAATTTTATTTATATGTATAGAGTATAGATGTATAGATTATAGAAAGGGACAGATTATTTTTTGTTATGTTATCTTAGTTTAAGATCTAAGAGCGATACAACGAGACTTGATTCATTAGGGAAACAATGTAGCTGCAAAAAAGTGGTTTCCTACGTAGTTGTTAAGTATATCAATATACTTAGGGCCTGTTTAACTATGAGCTGATGACCTCAGTCGGGCCCCAAGTTACACTATTGACTCGGAATGAAATGAAAATTACAGCTGAATTGTCCCTTAGCGACCGAGATTGAAAATAAACCTGACATTATACATACAGTCGGCCTTTCAAATAATCTATTTTTGGAACTTCAATATTATGTGATTTACACTTATAAATTGAAGGTACATTACATTCATATTATTCGCACAAAAGTAGGTACTAACGAACCAAGCATTATCTATACTACAAATAAATAAAATTGGAGTGTCTGTTTGTAATATTAAAATAACCGCTTTTTACTACGTGCATTTGGATGTATATACGGTACCTATACCAAAACAACATTTTTTACAATTTTTGTCTGTCTGTCTGTCTGTTTTTTCCGGCTAATCTCGGAAATGGCTGGACCGATTTTGACGGGACTTTCACTGGCAGATTGCTGATGTAACAAGGAGTAACTTAGGCTACATTTATTTTAGAAAAAAAATAGGATCTCACGAAAAAAAAAAACAATGTTGCAGCGCTGCGCCTGATTAAGTTTGATAGCAACAACCTGCAATGCGTCCCGCGGGCTCAGAACGCGCGAGCATGCTGTTGTCAACGGTTGTGTCTTTGTTAAATACCACGCGGGCGAAGTCGCGGGTAGCAGCTAGTTATTACTATTATAAAATATACCAGTGTTCACACACCCCTAAACAGAATTTAAATCCTTGAGCAAGCATAGCAACTTTGTAAGTATATTCCAGTCAGCACATATTATGCACAAACAACATCTCCGTGTCTCCAGCATCCGAGCGCGGAGAAAGTGATCATATCGCTCGGACATAACTCGCGAAAGTTATGCGATCTTGGGAAAATGTGGGCATTGTGTTAGTGTTGTTACGTCACTGCCACTTTGGCAGCGATCCAATCAAGACAGTCGACAAAATGGTGCGTAGGCACACGCCATTTTCATATCATCATGTGACATCCATTATTTTGTTTATAATGTGTATTTATTGAATGTGTTATTGCTATTAATTACTTGACATTGGCAAAATACCCGCTAAGGTGTGGGTGATGGGGCCATATTCATATCCATTTTATTTGATCGCATTTCATTTCGTAAAGGAAGAAGAAGAAATGGTGGGTAAAATCACTAGAAACCGTGCATAAATCCTTATCACGATACCTTAATAATGGAACTCTTCCAATATTATTGCAACAACTGGAACAACGAGCTTTCATGAAAAAAATACTAGTTTCTATAAAATTCGTACCACCCTATGTCTGTCGCGAACAAGTGTAAGGTGAAAACTGGTACCCATTTGAAAGCTGTCCTGTACCAACCTATCACGTTTGCCCACTTGAGGACAAACGGTAATACCCTCAGGCCAATAAAAAATACAGCTGATACATAATCTTACAAATTAAATTACCTATTAGGTATTATGTTTTCTGATGTAATCAGTATAAGTAAAAAATTGTGGATCTAAACAAATAAACATAATTTTAGTAAGTTGATCAGGCTTTAATGTTGTACCACCCCACCCATCTCTGTGCGTGAGGAGTGAATTATATATTTTTTTCAATACTTTTCAGCGCAATTGGATTTTTATATATATATATATTTTATTCTAAAATATTATCTTCTTTTTCTAAATTTACAATTAAAGCTTAGCTAAATAGGAAAATAAAAAATCTTAAAATAGTATGACAACAAACTATGTATCAAAAAGACCTTGTCCGCGTGGAATGGTGGCAAGAATGCTGGCTGCATTTCCTCGCTGTATTATCAGGCTAATATTTTGAGCGAGGAAAGAGCCAGCCCTCCTGTCACCTGTGGAGCCAATCAACCCAGGTGATATTTTGTCTATAACTTTTTAGCGCTATTGGATTTAGATAACGGCTGTTGATGAATGGTCCATCCGTCCGTCCATCGACGTTTTGTCACAGCCACTTCCGGTGTTCTTTCGACATGTCCGACCAAACAGAGCAGAAAGAAAGTTGCATTTAAATTGTATTGCACAAAAAATGTACTTGCAATAGAGGATCGTACTCCGAGCACTGAACTGAGTATAAATGTTATATTTCAATTCATTTTGGTAGAGTTTTTCAAATCCATCGGCTTGGACTACGGTTATTAAGTGCCACAGTTGTCATTCCCTGCTATAATCCCGGCGAAAGTTATAAGAACAGGCTTCCACTTAATTTCTGCAATTAAGTGAGAGTCAGTCAGCAATGGAAGCTGTTTTCTAACTGATTTGTATGTCGCGATGCACTTTTACATTCATTAGTACGAAATTGCGTCGAGTATCGTCACGTTGTAAAAGGTGGTGAAAGGGGCTGCTCTACATAGAGACAGGTGGAAAGAGCTACCTCAGATGACAAAGACTTACCCTTAGATTAATAAAAGGACGCATATACCAACATTTTAAAATATTTTAGCTTTATTGACCGATCTAGCTATATGCATGATTTTGATTAGCTACTCCGTCAGTGTAGATTTCTAAATGCTTACTACATTTAAAAGTCTTCATTATGCAATCTTTTCTTGTATATTTTGCCCTGAGTAGGCGTACAAAAAATACCTAAACTTATAAATGGTTTGGATCAATTTGCTCTCTCAACACAAACCACTTCTTTTCCGAAAACTGTTACGAATTGAGGTTTCTGTAAATGTGGAGGTAGATCTTTATTTGGTATAATCAATTGGTTGACTGCACCTACTGATAAAAAAATATGATAAACGTCAAAACACCTACATATGTAGCGGGTACTCTACATACTACACGGCGGCAACGAGCTGGTACATTTAGTTAATTTAGTTTTATGCAAGGCTGTAGCCAGGAATACACACAGGGGGGGGGGCAGCTCTGGACCAGAGACATTAATAAGTACCTGTGCCCCAATATACACCAATGAGAAAACTCAAAACCATAATCTCAATATGATTAATAGGTACCTACATAACTTATACATTGAGCAAAACAATTTCAGACATTATGACGTAATGTCATTAGAAATTACTCCAATGTCTACTGACTGAATAGAACAGTCGCTGCGGTGATGGATCTGCTTTACAAAAGGTATCTTTAAACTTATTTTAAGTAGAGGTTAATGTACTCTGACGTAATGATCGCATTAGGATTTAACAATCATTTAACTGATGGCATAAGTGAAGAGAAACTATCTCGACTAACTGCTGGGTCGAAGCCTCCATTACCAGTATTAGTGTCATAAATATTAAAATGACTATCGGGACTTTCTTCGAAGCACGTAGGGAACCAGATTTTATTATTGGTTAATCTACCCGCCAGTCTACGCGTTACAACTTAGGCTACAAGCTCTTTGTAAAGCGTAATTAGCATAGTCGCAAGAGGGGGCCGCTTTCGTTATCGAGAGGCTCTGGGTTTGATCAACACATGGCCAATAAATTATTGATGTGAGCACATTATTAGCTAGTTAAAGCTTGGAAGGGGTTCTTCTAGTTCAGTGTTTATCGCGTAAAATATGGAAAGGTTATTCTAAGTTCCACACATAAGGAAACACGCGTCTTTTGTTTGTTTTGTGTAGCTCTACCGACAGGGAAAGTGTTCATTACACGTTTGTCTAATTATGTCCCGCTGTTCCGCTCCGAGTATGCCTCATTACGTGTCGTTATGATTTATAGACTTTAGGCCGTGTTTAGAGAGGTGTTAAATTACGTAATTGACGTGCTAGATGATGCTTCACTTCGTTTTCGTCGAATAATATTGTTGCCTGAAGTTCTATGGAACTTCGTTTCCTTGGTTTTTGACTGCTATTACTAAGTAAGGTGTTTGTCTGTGATGTGTTGTTTAATAAAAACATGATATCTCCTTGAAGATGGTGCACGAAGGTTCTTTTCAATTTTTATTTTGAGCATCAGTCGAACCTTTTTTTCTCAGCAGTAAGAGAGTACTTTCCACCGAGCAGTAAGTTAAACAAATTGAGGAAGAGAAACCCACCACTGACCCTCGGCTTGTCAACTATTCCAATTACAAACCAAACAAGTTGATCGATAATTAAAGAAGCTAACATCACCGAACTCCTCTAAGATGTAAGACCCCAATTAATATGCAATTCTCCGCGAAACGATGTGAATCTAAAAAAGTATTCGACACGTCTCTTTATTTAAACAGTAAGTACAATTGAAATAAAACTAATTTTTCGGATTTTATCGCGTTTATTTTATGTTTTTACGTTCCAGCAGCCGAAACGCCGGGAGCGTAAAAACATAAAATAAACGCGATAAAATCCGAAAAAATGTTATATTTTAATTGTACTTACTGTTTAAATAAAAGTAAGTACAATATTTATTTGAGTGACGACTATCGGAGTGACAAAATTGGTTAACGAAGTCTTCAGTGTTAAGAATAGGCCGCCATACTTAATGTTTGCGCTTCATATGATAATGTCACACACTTTCTCATCTATACACCTATTGTTCAGCTAACAATGGAGAGAGTACATTAATATTGTTTTATTATAATTAAATGATGTTAACAACGCCTTTATATGCGATTTGTTTCGCTCATTTCGTTCTCATGAAAGTGTATACGATCTTTATGGCAATCATTTTGATCATGAAAGCCGGCGCCGGCGCGGGCGTGGTTGCGTAGACCACACACTAGTATATTATTTCTAATACTAATGATTTGTATGCTATGTTCTAAATGTTAATGGTATTAAGCACTCTACATTCGATTTATGAATCGTCAAAAATGTCACACTATGCTAAGCTACAACTTTACCACCCGTTCGGAATGTCGTTCCTATGGAGATGAACGAGCAAGAAACTCCAAGGTTGCTCTTTTTAAAAAGTTTGTATACATTTTTGAGCACTACATTGTTATGGGTATGTGAGTACAATGTGGTAACGACTAGGTAGGATTGCGTAGCTGGGTAAAAAAAGTACTAACATAAGTATTAGTCATTTAAAAATGACACCCTATACTGAGCATATGGCCAAACGCCACCACACGCACACACACCTCACACACACACACACACACACACACACACACACACACACACACACACACACACACACACACACACACACACACACACACACACCACACACACACCACACAGTAGTACAGGTTCCCCATGTTTAAAAAAAGTTAAACATCAATTACGTAATTATTTCATAGAACAACGTGATCCATATAACTTACTGACTCATCTGATAAAATATTTTACACTATTTTTGTTACACCTTATATACATATATACAAGTTTCGAATTCCCACAATTGTGTCTTCTAATATAATAAGTGGAATGCATGCGGTAAGTTCTTGCGGGGCGCACGCGCGGAAATAGATCCGATTTCTAGAATGACAAAAAGCTGTAAACTTTATAACAATGGGAAAAGTCAATATAAATAGGACCGCATGCTCATGTAGGTAGTATGGCTAGTTTCCTAGCAACATAGGAACTACATTTCCATTAAATTAAGTACTTAAGTTGTAACCAGGAAGTTAATAAGTCTTACGATTACTCGAGCTACAAGTTTACACAGGGTTTAAGCTTCGTAACGAAAACTGATACCGTGGATTCAACTCATGATTCTTGACCCCCTATAGTAGGAATTTTCCGTCAATCTTTTCATGAATTATACGCATTTTTTTCAGTGTTTTATATTGATTATTATATAAAATCATAATGGAAGTCAATCTTAACGTGATATTAAATAAAAAAAAACATTATAATTAATTTAGGCCCAAAACTGCAATGTAAATTAAAACTCGATACGCTCAAGCGAGCTCGTCACTCGCATGCGTTGGGTATCGCGCGGAGCGCTGTGCTGTGATCGCGTTGGTTTGTATACATTACGCGCTTAAAATTTGTAGCATTTGTAACCCATCTCTTTCAACATAGATGATTTTTATAATTTTATTATAGGCATTAAGTGTAACCCTTGTTTTCGTTACCATGTCACCTACACCCTGTATATTTAATTTCTAAAGTATTCTGAGATGTATATTTCTTGGCACTACTTAGTAACTATGCTTTCTTTCAAATGACTCGACTGCATATTATTGTGTAGCATGAAATAATATTCAATCATTGCGTAACTAACATTCAATAACATTTGCATGTAATTATCACGTACATGTACAAGTGAAAACTAATAGAGTTATGGATCATAGCTGTCGGGCGATCGATGTATGACGCATACTGGTACTCCGGGAGTTGGAGACGGAAATATGGGAGAAAAGCACAGAATATTATCTATACATCTATAGATAATTTTAATACATTATAATAAGAATGATTATGGCCGTTTTTGTACATACACATACATTGAATATTTTTGAAAATAAAAAAAACAATTCTACGTGATATTATATGCGATAGGTTGAATCCGCCATTTTTTTATTGTATGTATGTTTGCACATCATGGGAAAACAAATAGACGGATTTTAATGAAACTTGGCAAGGTGATAGCTTATAACCCTGGTTGATATGAGATCCTTTTTATCCCGGGAATTCAATGGTTGATGAACAATGTACAATGATGTAATTTAATTATAGTTAATGCTGTTAATTCATTTAATTATATTTTACGGCATCCACATAAATAGTACAGTTGTAAAAAATCTACACGAAATATCGCCAGACGAACACACAAACTATACGGTCCCACACTATACAACGCTTGTATTATGCGTACCCTACAATGAACTGGGGGCGAACCCAGTATATATTAATTATATAGATATTAAACATCCATGGCTTGGGTACAAACTATCGTGCTCATCAGACAAAGTTTGTCCCTACCAGGATTCGAACCCGGGACCCTCGGCACGGAATGCAGGGTCACTACCAATTGCAATGGGCAATTTGTTTATTAGAAAACGTATCTGCACACATGACTGGGTGATATAGAAAGTGTATATTTTGTCTCGAGCTCTCAGACTATATCCTTACGCAACTTTACGTGTCGCTAACGCCAACATTACGCCGCGTCATTCGCGTTGCGATGTACTGGGAGCGAAGTGCGACCATCAAATATTTTGCACTCATTATGTGCAGCGACAGGAAGTGTGTGGGTTCTCGTCCTGTTCACTAATGAGTCTTTCAAGTATAGCATTGGCCTTCCTTCTGAAGAAATGTAGACACAGAAGTTTAAACGAAGTGTTAGCTATCTCTTTCGCACAAACTTGAGCACAGCCTTTTTTTGTAGTATATAAATCTGTTCCATTCTAACTCCCGAATGGATAAACCGAATTGCATGCGGTTTTTACGTTTAATAAATGACGTCGGCGAAATCTTTCAATCGTGTTAAATAAAAATATATTTATGGAGCAAAATTTTTTTTAATTACTCGCTTAATGCACCCGCTGTCTGAAAATATAAAAATAAATAGATTACTACTAGCTCTCTGTGTAACTCCATATTTTTTTAAAATTAAAAAGTACTCATTACATAGGTACTCTAAAATATATTACATAATATATATTATTTATTTCCATTCTATGTAGAGTCACGGTCCGATGCCATTTCTAGAGAAGGAGTGAAAGTTTATGATTATTTGCTTATTATTTTTAATGATGTGCTACTAATGTGTTGGATAGTGATGATAAATTGGATTTTTGTTGATTAAAGCATCGAGCGATATAAAATAGGTAGGTACCAAAGTAATGAGAAGATTCTGCCTTATCTGCTTACTAGAAAGAGAATTGTCAAAAATATTTTTAAATGTCCCCAATGTAATGATGGCGTTAATCTTCAATGATTTTAAATAATTCGTATATAAGTATTGTGTTTTAAAATATAATAATATCGCCAGACGAATGCACCAACTATACGGTCCCACACTAAGCAATGCTTGTGTTATGGGTACCCAGTATGTAATACTTATATAGATATTAAACATCCATGACTCGGGTACAAACATTCGTGCTCATCACACATAGATTGTCCCTACCTGTATACCAACCAGGGACCTCGGCACAGTACGCAGAGTCACTACCTACCAACTGCGCTAATCATATCGTCAAAGATCGCGTTCAATTTAATGATTAGTCTTTGAAATACCATTTAAAATGCAGTGTATTAGCAGTGATATCCAAGATGGTAAAACGCTTGCATTGAAAACAATCACAGGTTCAAACCCCGGGTCGCACTTCTGGGATTTCATGTGTAATCTTATTTACGGCCATGATTACTCTCTCGTGCTTAGGATAGCACGTGGAGCCTTCGGTGCTGCTGCTGATCTCTCTCAGGTCGTGTCGGATTGTCGTCTCATTGGTGTATGAGCGAGAGGGAAGAGCGACTGCACCTGTGCTTGCGCACACGCTTGTGCACTGAAATATCTCTTGTGGAGTTGGCTAGTCTCCTTTGAGATAGGCCGTCGCCGTGAACAGGTCTGGTGGACTATATCGTTTTAAGTTGTATTTCAGCCAGCACAAAGACTAAAATAATTAATATAAAATCTATATGAAAAATCATCGTAGACCTTTCTTCACCCTAATCGCATTTCAAAGTTCATTGCACTCACCAGGAACACACACACTTGTCAATAAAACGGAAAGCGCGCACGCATCGGCGCTTGCGCAGTGAAAGTGGGACCTTGCTCTTGAAAGCGAAAGGTGCCGCTTGACCGATGCAGCGGAGTGGTTTAATATGCTGTGGCGAGCTAGTAGTGTGTGAAGTTCATTGTTTATGGTCATATTTTTTCTTAAATGTACGGGGCTGACTGCCTCTAAGCTCAAACAAATTTACCCTAAGCCTAAGTCGCAAGCGCAGTTTGAGTTCGATTTCCGGATCGTATTAATTATCTCGAATTCTCTGTAAGATATTCTTATGACATAAGATATCTAACATGATCGACTCATAATTGAATACGAATGGCACATCAATTGTCGCTGTCATAATTACGATACCATTGTAAAAAAATTGACTCAATTGTGATGGCGGTCAGACTTGTAGCCTCTGATTCTGATGACTCTACTTCAAACTATTCGGTACCTCGAGTATGCTCTATGGGGCGAATTAATATGTGTGGAGATGTGTTAAGATTGGTGAATGCTTAGCTCTATAGATCATGGTCACAGTGACAGGTGGCGACATCCGGCCGCTCTAGTGCGACTCTACTGACATTCACATAATTATTTATTTATAGAATCCTCAGGCGAAGTTCTTATATAGACTGAGTGTCAACAAGCATATTTGTGCAGCATGCGAATTCGTATGTACCTAAAAACGCAACTACACAAATCGGCTTGGTTTTTTATGCTTCAATATGTGGTTCACACACTCCTGTCTATATTTTCTTCTTCATCTAAGATAGAAACTGATTAAAATGCTAACATTCAGCTCAGCATCGGCACGTGAGGAAGTAATACCATTTAACCCTTTTCCCCGCACACAAAGCCTTTCTACAACGCTTTGTTTAAGCGTGTGGAAAAGCTACCAAATAATTTAAAATATGCAAGGTTTGCAATCCAGAGAAGACGATTTGTTTACTTATTTTGAAAAACAAACACAGTTATTTTTAAAACAAAACCGTTCTTAACTGAATGAATTTATGATATGAATCAAAGTGAAGTCCATCTTAGGGCAACGATCCGGCGACGTGTCTATACATGATCAAGAAAAGCGCTTCATTTGAGGAAATTAAGTATGAAAGCTTTAAAGGATATGAAATATTAATTATACAGTTATCATAAAACGTCGGACGGCATTAACATAAACAGTCGGATGTGGTTTCAGTATCGCGTGCCTTCCTAACTCGGAAAAACCGGCGTCCGTTGTTGGTAGCAAGCCGGCGGAATTTCTACCAGAATAGTACTGTATTCGATTTGGTATGGACGTGGAGTATTCGCGTTATGGCCGATGTAATCAATCCAAATTTTTGTATTTATTTATAGGTTGTTTAAAAGCAAAAAAACCGTGCATTGAATAATTTACTCCGACTTCTCAAACACTATTTAAAGTAATTCATCGGTTGAAGCTCACTCTACGAAGCATTTTTATGAATCGCGTTTGAGTATATTCGTAGGTGTAATTGCAAGTTATATAATATAAGTATAATATCAGTCCTTTAATGTCCCACTTTTGGGCACGGACCTCCCCTCAAGGCGAGGGGGATTAGGTAATAGTCCACCACGCGGGCCCAATGGGAGTTGGCAGGTTTCACACGTCTTTCGAGGGGTTTTTTTAGATATGCATGTTTCCTCACGATGTTTTTCTTCAGCGATTAGCAAGTGATAATCACGGTTGAAAATGAGATTCGCACATGAAATCCTGAAATCGAAGAGGTGCGAGGCTCGGGTTGGCACCTGCTATCCCGGTTACAAACGCAAGCGTTATACCAACATGGCTTGGCAGGCACTGCTTCTATAATATAATTAAATTACATAAAACAACATTGTATAAAGTATGAATAATATTATAACCGTGACTGTTTCCGTAGTTTTTGTAATTTTAATTGCTAATTTGGTTTAAAAAATATATATTTCTATCATTTTAATACTATATAATTTGATGTATAATTTTTGCATTGAAATGAATTCACAGTATGTCTTATAAAATAATTAACTTTAACGTACTTATATAAAATTATGATTGGGTAATGATAACTATTCCGTTCCAAAGATATAACATGCGAATAGGCTTCGTAAGTCTAGTGGTCGCGAGCGCGGCTTACATATCAAGAGGTCATAAATTCGATTCACGTTTCGACGTCGACGTTAGAAAATCCATCATTGTTAGTGATTATATTCTTATTTGTATGTTTCTTCTGACTATGAGTATCGAATAAACTGTCTTTAACGGGATTACTGTAAAGTTTCTCATACAACCAACACCGGTTTGGTCCGGACCAACCGGTCGTATTGGCTCCATCGCGATCGTGCTTTCTAGAGAGTCGCACGCGCAGCTTTCCAACACAGTATCGTGTCGGGTTTTCTATGTATAGACCGTTGATTTCGTAGTAAAGTAAAATATATTTAAGTGTTCTATGTATTTTGACTGTTAATGTTTAAAATCGTATCATCCGTTCTTGAGCTGCTTCAGACAGACAGACAAACAACTGCGTCAATCTTATGTCAAACAATCCCCTTTGGTTTACGGTCTAGTCTGAAAAAAATCGCAAAGGCTGTTAGACGGTTTGTGGGTCTTTCTCACAAACGGTCTAGTTTTCATGAATCTTGCAAATAAATAAGTTATTATGAAGTATAGATTGATAAAAAAAAGAGTTAGAAAAAAAAATTACAAGCCCGCTGAGTTTCTCACCGGGTCTTTTCAGTTGAGGTCGCGTTCCGATCCTGTTGTAGAGTTAAGAAAAAATAATAATTTAATGACAATTTGTAAGTGCCCCCGTAGGCCTATACGAAATAAATGATTTGACTAAACTTGACTAGAAATGTTCAGTCCTCTTTAACCAGAGAGCAACCAATACGAATAACTAGTACCTAAGCTAACTAGTAGTAATAATATCTTGTAACCTGACGGAGTAAATTAACCTTCATCACTAATCATTAGTAGCTTATATAACTTGCCAACTAGCCACGCGCATGCGCGACAATGAACTAACTACACCACCCACTACTCTATCTCCAACAATCCATACACCGGTCCTAACTCAGCACCGCAAATCTAAACTCTAAAACTTCTGTTACAGATTTGTAATTACCGCATTCATGTTGATAAAAGATAACACATTCATGTTGTTTAGATGTTATTTCGCATACAATGCGCGTTTTGGTCAATGTCAATTTGCGCAATTGACAATGAAATCAATGGAAATGATTGTCATTGGTAGCGCGATGGTGGGTTTGATGACAAATGAATGTTAACTTGTTTAGAATACTAAGGGCCTGATTCACAAAATGCTGAGAAACCCTAACCACAACTTATTTGACAGAATTAGTGTGGGATAACTGTCAAATAAGCAGTGGATAGGGATTTTTAGCACACTGTCAAATAATCCTAATCCGGGGCATTTGGTTGGCTACACTATACGATGTCAGCCGTAAAGTAACCAGGCCGAACCCGGGACCCTCGGCACGGAAAGCAGGGTCACTACCAACTGCGCTTATCAGGCGGTCAAGCACGAACACGACATTATCATCATCCACAGCTTCTATCTAGCCTGTGACTAACTACTAATCCTCTGGCTAAGTACTAATTCTCTGGCTAAGTACTAATCCTCTGGCTAAGTACTAATCTTTCGGTTGCGCCATCCATCTCTACCTCTTGCTAAACTCTCCTTCGCGATTCTTTATACCATCGAACCATCTTGCTGCTACATGGCCTGCACGTCCCTTACCCTAGGATACTGAGTGCGGTGAAGATAATCAAGATGATAATGCCATTATAATCAGTGATTGATTTATCAGCTCGATCGATAGTTTACATAATGTTATAGCAACCGTTACAGAGAGTGCACAAGTAGGCCAGTGTTGCGAGGGGAGTTACGCGGCCATCAATGATTACTGATCAGAGGAAATAAATCACATTTATTTAGATAATTTAGGCTGTAGGTATGCTAAATGAACTAATGTAATCGAAGCGTCGAAAAAGCATGCTGTCACTGTCATATTTGTTCATGATATTTATGGTGTGAGTGGGATGAAAGAAGATTGATTCTATATAGATCGGAGCGCAAACTACAACTAAATATCTCTCATATTTAGTTGTTGTTTGCGGTCCGATATCCCAGTGACAATTTTGAGAATAGGACGTCAAACACCTCAGTCCTCCCGTGACCATGGTTGCTGTAATGCAGCCGAAACGTCGGGAACGTGAAAACATAAAATAAACGCGATAAAATCCGTAAGATTAAATTTATTTCAACTTACACACAATGTTAAAAATCCAACCACACTACTTTAAGGATATCATCGCCTATCATAGTAGTCGTAATGACTTCGTGTTGTGTAACAAAACATTGCCATTACGGGGGCTATTGTATGGTCGGCTGTTTACCGTTAGGTACAACAGTACGCGTATATTTATCATTTAGATCTGAACGGTACTTTGGCATCGAGGTGCTGGAATTGTTGTCTTCACATTTAGAGTGACTCGGCCGTATCTGTACTTTTTTTGTTTGGGACCGTACCGTTGGTGTGTTTGTCTATATATATATATATAGACAAACACACCAACAATATATATATATATATATATATATATATTTATTTATTTATTATATATTTATTATTATATTATTATATACATATATATATATTATGTATATAATAATAAATATATAATAATATATATATATATATATAATATATATATTAGTTAAATTACTGCCGGTCTCTACATCAATTGACATTTGATTTTACCTCAAATACCGGATATAATAATTATAGAGTTGTCTTAAAAGCCAATTTAAACTACGATGCGTCCAGGATGCGAGCCATTACTGAGACCCGTTTGGTGGGTCGCCATTGATGATATTTGCGAAATAGATCGCAGAATTAAATCATATGTAGCTAACATTTTGAGGAGTTGTAAATATGGTAATAATTTACAAGGCATGTACTATATATTGATGTCTTATATTTACGCTAATACTGCACATTGAAATGAAACTTAGTTTACAGATTTTATCGCGTTTATTTTATCATGTTGATCTTCATAGGACCGGAGACAGGTATTAAAAATTTCGGGAAAAACATTGGAAAACAATATAGTACTCTGTTTGGACCCCGTGGGAACTTTATAAATATCGCCAGAAAGACACCCACTGTATGGTTCCAAACTAAGTAACGCTTATCTTATGGGTACCATTAAATGGACAGAGGTATGGTGAGGTGAGACAGATTCTCCATTGACATTTTAGAGGAGTTCGGTTTTGTTGGCTTCTTTAATTATCTCTCAACTGTTTTGGTTATACACGACTTAGATTGTACACTTGTATTCGAGAGGGCAAAAAGTTGAATAATAACCCTTTTCACAAATTCTAGGAATCATACGTAATTAAATATATGTATTCATATAGTAAGTTCAATATGTACATCATCGTCAGATATCATTTCCACACACTAATAATAATATAAGACCTTCTCATGATATTAATATTATTTTAATTTAATTTACTAGTCCGGCAGACGATTTCGACACTTTAATCAAAAGTTTGATTTATATGATCCTCGTCTAACGAGATGATCTGGTGTCATTTACACAACTTCTAGAGACGTGTGAAGATCTAAATAGCAAGGCTCCAGTGTTTTGGATTTGCTAATTTATTAGCATTTTTTATAACCTTGATGTTGCAGTTCGATTCTGGGTTGTTAAAGATAGTTTACGGATTGTCGGATTGGATACGAACGGAGTATACACGTCCGGCTTAGATCCCTGAAACGGCTGAAATATGTACTTACACGAACTTATTCTTACCTTAATAATATTCACGTTGAACTCTTAATAAATAAATAGGCTTTCCATACTTATTAATTGTATGGAACAGTAACTTAGATTTTTGGGAATTCCGTTGTTTATCAAAAGATTCGATATTGTTTCAACCCCTACTGCAAAAAGGTTTATTTGTGGAACGTTTGAGATGATTTTAACGCTATTTTATAGATAGTTTGTTAGTACTCCTGCAATGGTTCCTAGCCATGCATGATGAATCGGTTCAGGTTTCCTTAATTACGTATCACACCACAGCAGCTGATGCAGACATATCAGAATAAATGTACACGATCCTTAACACCAGAACTACATCCGAACGTGTTCCGCTAAAGTTCATCGCGAGGATTGCATTATGAGATTTTATTCTAATTATGGCTCGGATGGCTCGCAGAACGGAATGGCGGCGTTAGCTAGCCATGTTGCGACACTTTGGACATAATAAATATGTATCAAAGACACGGTTTTTGATTGCTGCGAATTCAATGTACAATTTGGAGAAATTGTAGGGAATACATTATTTCGTAATCAGGCCTAGATATAAATGTATTTATAGTTGTATATTTAAGCGAGATTAATTTTTGCCGCAAACTGAAGTCAATTTTTAAGAATAACGCAATATGTTTTTTTAGTCAGGCAATAATTTACGACACGCCAATAAGACATACATCATAATTCATGATCATATTAAATTCGGTGGCATATAGTTGACATTACAAAATTTTCGAAATCCTTTAAGAATTTGCCCATACTAATTACAACTAAATGTTGTTAGTCTAAACATGGTGCTTCAGGAAAGGTATACTACCTTTAAACAGGCGCTTCTTTAGCACATTTGTAATAATTATGTGAAATCAGTATATGTCAATTTGTTTTTTTTTAATTTATTTATTTATTACATTATAGGCCAGTATTTGATCTCGATCTCACCTGATGGTAAGTGATGATGAGATCTACGATGGAGCATACTTGCCTAGGTAGGAAGGCGGCAGTAGATCGAGACGCTACATTCACTAGTAGTTCGTAAGGGTTATTACAGGATCTTGGATTATTTGGATGATAAAGCAGCCTGGGACTGATCGCTTAAATATCAATATATATAATGTTAAAGTGTAGCGTGTGTGCGCCCCGCATGGCAACACACTGGAGCTTACTTTTATATTGTAAAAATAATGTATTTTAAAAAAAAAGACAAGCCCGCTGAGTTTCTTGCCGGATCTTCTCAGTTGAGGTCGCGTTCCGATCCGGTTGTAGACTTAAGAAAAAAAAATGTAATGACAATTTGTAAGTGCCCCCGTAGGCCTATACGAAATAAATGATTTGACTTTGACTAGGCACATGCAGCGCAGCTGATCTGACCCGCCATCCATGAATGGCAACACTGAACAGCATGCCGGAACACGGCTAGGCCGCTTGGCGATATGGCTTTGTTCAGTGGGTGGTGACTAACCACGGCCGAAGCCTACCACCAGCAGAAAAAAAGTCAAAATAGTTTTGTTCGTCAGAAAAAGACAATTGATTTTCTGCAAATAATTAGGCTTTTTCTATTAAGATATCGAACGTAGGTCTTAAAATAATTATTACAAATGCACTTAACAGCACAGGTTCAAAGGTTAGTTTAGTATACGCTTTCTGAATCATTCTGTAGAACTTATTAACTACATGACCCTGATGCAATGCAAACATCCAAATGTAAAACCCACATTCTCGATCCTTATCTGATAAAATTACACTCATGCATCTTGTGATGCTTTGACAAAATGGCGTACTTAAAGTTAAGAAATTGTATATTTGTATCTGCAATCTCATTCGTGGTGGACCTTATTAAGTAATAGATGTAGATCGGATCTAATGATTCGTTCCATATTCGAATAAGGACGCGTTTATTTGTATGATTATGTTTAAGTGACCCGATTTCGTACACTGACCTGGTCAACTGCTTGAGTCTGGTAGCAGCCTGTAGGGACGCGTACCCATATCTGGAGAACTTGGCAGCTTCCTCCGAGGGCGCGTTGAAGGCAGCCACATATCTTGCAGGGTTAGTATCGTCTAGCCAAAGACCTGTGGAGAAGCAGTTTTTCTCATTGTTGGTTTTGTCTATTTACATTCTTACAGCTTTGAATTATATGATTGTATAGCCTCACCCATCGAATATAATTTCGGCTCCAAAACGCTATACAATTCATGCATTTTCTGCATCCCATATTCAGCCGCCTCTAAAATATCCCTCTTCTCTCCAATCGTCATATTAAGAGCTTTATCATCATCATGTACGTCATATTCTAGTTCGTCATCATTATAGTAATCATCGTCATCAGCTTCTTTATCAACATCTGCGGTAGATTTAATTTTACTCGAATTTTCCTTATCGCAATAAGTCACAATAATTGTGGAAACATTTTTCGGATTCAAAAATGTGTTGTCATTGTTATTTTCTATAATAGTTATATTATGTAGTTTTTCTATAATAGTTATATTATGTAGTTTTTTTGTCAGAGTACTGTTGAACAGAGGCATTAGATGCTTCAACACTTCTATTATATTGTGAGATGTGTTTGCTGGTTGAGTATTATTCGGTTCTATTGTTAGAATCTCAACGTATTTAGTATTTTCTGTTGTTGCTTTTTCTGTTTCATAAACGTTTTTTATGACATCTTTTTTAATAGCAGCGTAATGATTAATTGTGTCAATTTTCTCTTCAATACCGCTTTTTATTTGATTCTGTTTTTGCATATTCTGGTTTGAGATTTCAGTTTTCGGCGCTAGGATGATTGCCTCATTCAGTCTGTCTGTTGTGTTAGACATGTCGCTTTTTATTCGATTTATTGATGCAATTATATCATTTACCAGTTCATCATGTTTCTTGTTTGTGTTTTCACTGGTGATATTCGCTACAGAGTTAAGGAATAATTTGACGCGATCTCTGTCTTCTAAGTGGATGCCTCTCTCATTAGTTTTATTGTGAACTTTCAATATGTCTTCAATGATTTTGGAAAATGGGCAGTTTGGTGAAGTATCATTTGAAGAATTCGATTTTTCATTGCTGACGCAGTTTAAGAACGAAGTTAATATGATAAAGACGTATTTGTACCTGAAAATATAAATGTCTAGTTATTTGATGATACATAATTCCCGATGTTATTGTAGTTTTAACAGGCGACATTGGCATCGAGTGAAAGTATACTTTCCATTTGTGACTACCGCACATCGCGTAAGTATATATTGCTAGTATAAAATCATGTATGTAATCAGTATCATTAATATTACGCTGATTTTTACCCAACTGTACAAGAAGAGGGGTAATGTTTTTCGTATGTATGTATGCATGTATGTCTGTTTTGCGGCAGATGATACATATGAGATGTTGTTAGATTTGTATTAATTGTGGAGTGACATAGGGTACATATTTGCATATGGCGCTGGGGTATGAAAAAAGAGAGGGGGGGGGAAGAATATATTTTGTCATTATAACAATATGGGTATCAAATGAAAGCTAGTAAACAGGCAATTCCAAATGCAAATGCTACCATTTAGACACAAACTACAAATAAAAAAAAAACTAAAATAAATAAATAATTAAAAAAAACTAAAAACTCGACAGCAAAATGACTTCATTGAAAAGAGAAAAATAAGCACGGGAATTGCAGGCCCACAGACAAAATGACATACAAAACATATTTGCCGTAAAAATTTAGTTGATTTTCACTTGAAAAACATCACCGAAGATATTTGGTTTGGTTAGTAGTAGTGTTAGCCCATGTCAACACTGATGATAGCTACAATGACGTCATTCCCAAGTATGACGTCATCGTAGCCCGCCCTACAAATACTACAATTAAGAAGTAAGTTAAGTGTATGTTACGAATAAGAACTTTTAAAGTACAAGCAAATGACTGTAAGTTTTATAAAAAATATGTTTTTTTAATGATCGCTAGACGAACACACAACTGCCGTACAGTTCGTGAGTACCGAACTAAGCAACGCTTGTATTATGGGTAGGTACGGTACCGTCCAACATTATAACAATCTCTGAGTTACGTCTTTGCTTCAGAGTCCTGTCCTTCAGAGTGTCTGAAAAAATCTGCCAACTGGATCTTACGCTTTCGTTGCCTGTAAGTTATCTTAAACTATTAAGCGCCTTGATTACATTATAAAATACTAGGTCAATAGTTTAATTATTTCCCAAGAATTAAAAAATCTGCATTAACTAAAATGTTGTAAGAAGCGCACCGTTGTGACTCTTTTTCAATATATTTCGTAAGGCGAGTTCACGGCATAATTGGATTTCAAATTAACGACATTGTTTGGTAAACCAACTGGTAATTGAGTTTCCTAACTGTAGTTTTTGTATCAGAGAAAAAATTACTTTGATAATATGTGACCCACCCCGGGTTCGGCATAAGTAAGGTAGACTAGTTACGGCTGTTACAATTCCCCTTTGATCGTCTGATGCGCGGCCATCATGGTTAAATACGGCCTTCCGAACGGGTGGTAAAGTTGTAGCTTAGCATTTTGTAACTATTTCGACGATTCATAAGTACTTAATGGTTTATTGAATAAAAAATATGCTGATTCTGATTCTGGCATAACGATTTAAACGTTTGCAAGGTGAATGCCAAATCATTTGTTTAGAAACATTTATCGAAATCAGGGACCTAGGTATAACCTGATGATGATGAACATATTGATCTAGACCAGGACAACATCCATACAGTTTTCTAATATGTAGTGATGATGAAGTCAATTGTTGTGATGAAATAATGTCTGACTGTCTTTATATTATGACTTACTTCATATTTGATCCTTTTTCCCATGGGGAAATCAAAGGGTTGTAATAGGAAAGCCTCATTAAAAGGGGCATTAGACTAGTGCTTTCAGGGTCCGCTCTCGTAACCTAGAGGTACCGAGCATCCATTCCCGCCCTGGCTACTATTGACATCAACTCTCTAGGTCGATCCTTCTCTTAAAAAATATAACACAGAACAGACTTTGAGAAGCTATTCCGCATTATACAAACGGACTTGTAATATAACAAGTCTTAAAGAGCTATAGACTTGAGACAGGAACGACTTAATCGCAAACATTATGTTACGCGAATACTAGACATTGAAATAATACTTATTTAACAGATTTTATCGCGTTTATTTTATGTTTTTACGTTCCCGATGTTTCGGCTAGTTTACAGCAGCCATCATACAGCGGTCACGGGAGGACTGAGGTGAATTGAAACTGAAATTTTAAAACATCCTAATTTCAATAGGGAAGATGGCTGGGGGCTACCGCCGACTTGGGATCCAGTAATATAATTAAATCCAGAACCAAGCGCACTATTGCAAGACCTCCAAGACACTGAGCACTTTCTGCGTAGATCGGACCGCAAGCAACAACTAAATATGAGGGTACCTCAGTTCAAACTATGACACTAGGATGTCAAACACCTCAATCCTCCCGTGACCATGGTTGCTGTAAAATAGCCGAAACGTCGGGAACGTAAAAACATAAAATAAACGCGATACAATCTGTAAAATAAGTTTTAATTCAACTATTTGCATTCTTGTAGTGACAAGTTTTATGTAATTCACTGGACATGTTCCAACGCAATTATAATTTTCCTGTTTCCTAGTACACGGAACTTTTTCCGAGAGAGTATGATTATGTAAATCTCATGAATAAGTAGCTCGATGACAATCATGATGTAGGATATTGCGCAATTTCTGCTCTACAACAACAGGGTCGCGGGTTCGTGTTCCGGGTCGCACATGCCATTTGTCTCAATGTGCTCCAACGGATTCTAGAACATACCCCTTGTCCTTAGACTGATATTCAAACCATTGTTCTCACATACCAAACCATACTGCTCAAAAATATAAACGATTGTTTAAAAAAAAGAGCAACCATGGAGTTCCTTGCCCGTTCTTCTCCATAGGAACGGCATTCCGAACGGGTGGTAAAGCTGTAGCTTAGCATTTTGTAACTATTGCGCCGATTCATAAGCACTGTACTTAATGGTTTACATGAATAAAAAATATTCTGATTCTGAATCTGACTAAAGCGATAAGGATTTGGGCCCAATATGAGTTGGTTAACTTCACACGGCTTTTGAAAGTCGTTCAGGTTTCCTCACGATATGTCTGCTTTCATCAAGCAAGTGATAATCATTATTGAATATGAGATTCTCCTATCAGTTCCGAAAATCTCAGCCGAGCGTACCACAACTCGGCTATCAACGCTTTCAACTTAAGTAAGATCATTTAATCCAACGGCTGTTGGTTATGTAGTTACATAGAGCTATAAATACTTTATGTACTAATTATTCAATCCGGTATAAATACACTCCTATAGTTTTACCAGTATAACCCGTTTCAGCATTATGTAGTTGCCATGTAAATGCATAGTGGGATAGAAAATAACAGATGTTATGTGATTGGAAAACTTGAATTGAAGGTGAGAGAGTTTAGATTCCTTTGTGCGTTGGAGAGTACAATTAATTTTGTTTTTATGGTCTATGACAGCAAATTGTGAGTATGTACTTATTACATCTTGAAATTAACTTTTAGATGTGGTTGATAGACGCGTAAGGGGATATGTATTTACCGTATCTGTGAGTTAAAACTTGGATCATATATGTGAACAAAATACTGATATTAAACCAATAAATAATGGGTTGAGATTATTCAGGCGGTTACACTACAGACTACAGCACGTGAAGTGCACTTGACGTACTGAGCTTGCAGCCCATGTTTAGTTTATTGGTAGAAGTAATCTAATTTAAAAATATTATAATTACTAACCTTAAAACCTCCATACTCTCAAACAAAACTTTCAAAATACCCACAAACAACTCCACAGATCAAAAAGAACGCGACCGCCAACCGTCAAAATTTGAATTTGACATTGCACGTCACAGATAATGTAATTGCTTATGCTTTTTTAAAATCGCGTAGTCCAGGCGCGTGTTGTGATGGTGCCAGGCGGTGTAGGACTAGCTGTTACATAAGTCGGGAGGCTGTGATTAAAGTACTGTTATAGAGACCTCGCCTCGAACGATGATCTCTCGACTCGTGCTTGTTTTGTGGCGAAATGAGCTTTTTTTGACCGCTCACACCGACGCGTTCAGTTTTTTTTTATTTATTTTTTCTCTGGGGATAAGACGCGACCTAACATTTTAATATCCTACTAAATATATTTATGAGTAAATTAAAAGTTTGTTGTTTGTGGTACTAAGTCACTATTGGCCCGTCAGCATTCATCGTAGATCGAAATTATGCGACTGACAAATCATGCTGTCAAGGGTTCGAATCCCGACTCGTGTATTTCTTTTTTGTATTTAGTTTTTCTGTTGTTTCTTAACAGAACACCTATCAATCTTAAGTATCCGGCGACAGTTTAGATCGCACCCTGTAACATTGGCGATCATCATATCCACTTAAATTTGCTGTGGTTCGTAGTTCGCGGGCTCGCCACGGTGTGACTGCACCCATCGCCTGGAGCGATTACATACAAACACACTGCGGCCGGACGCCGGCGATTTATCCCGCGCCCGGTTAAAGACCTTCGCCTTGCGACGTGAAAAAAAAAACAATAGCTATTGTCATTGATAGTCTGTGAATTTCGAGACGAGATTAATTCGCGATCGGAAACAGTAATTGGCATTTTATTTTTATATCGTGCTTTCAGAAAAAAAAAAAGACACCTAGTGATGGTTCAGTTGGTCAGTGGCTGGGAGAGCAGGTCTAATCCTATGTTAAGGTATTCATTCTGGTAACATATACGTTATTTATTGGTGGTATTGTGAAATAAAACAAAATCCAAATTTTAAAGATATCATTTTTCATTTCACCCCCCCCCCCCCCCCCCGCCCCCAATTCCTTAGACAACCCACCGTTTTATACATACCAACTTACTAATGTTTCTGGTCCAGAGGTCGATCCCTCCTCAAGTGAGCTCGACTCCCCTGAAGAGAATTCCTGGCCTCAGCCATGCGGTTCCATCCAAGTTACCACACTAAGCCTTAGAGCGTTAGGGCTTTGAGCTTCTAAGCCTTCATTGGATGGATCTCATTATGTAGGCATTAAAAAAATGGCGGCAATAATAAATTTTCATTTAAAAAGTAACTGGCAACAATTAAAATCCTTGCAAAAAAAACATTACAAATTTGAACGACTGCGGCTCCGGCACGATTAAAAAATAAATAATAAAAGCATCATTTGTTGTCATTGAGAGTTCGAATTTCGATTTCCGAGACGAGATTAGTTTTGCGTTCAGAAACGGTAATTGCTGGTTTATTTTTTAACCGTGAAATTATCAGATAAACGTACGTACAGAGTTAGTTGCTTAGTGTGGGGCCGTATAGTTGGTGTGTTCGTCTGGCGATATTTATAAAAAAATACATATCCAGCTCCAGAGAAAACAGGCCGTGCTATGCGTTTCATTCTTTCACACAGCTATGTCTCTCTCTGTTAGGCTCGAAGACGCAAGGATGCCCACAGTCCCCAATGATTAGCAAATGCTATAACATTTTTGATATGTGCAGTGCGTATGCTATTAAGTCCGATGGTGCTGTAATAGGACGTGACTTTTGGTCGCCATTATTGCGAGTGACCCTCACCTGATTGCCGTTGCGATTCTGACGTATTGCTTTATGAGGTTTTGTGACGTCATTTCTTCATTCCACATTTCGGAAGCAGTGATAGTCGTATAGGCAGATCAAACCCCGACTCGCACCTCCGCGGTTTTCGGATTGTGTTAATATTATCTATTTTCAGTAACGTTATAATCTCTCATATATCTGTGGTTATAATGGTAATAGGATCGCCCCCAATTACTACCTATACCTATTCTTTGTGAAGTCAGAATTTCGATAAGTCAATTTGAAAAAAAAAAATTGCTCTCACACATCACATTTGACATTTCGTTGGGAAGAACATTTATTTAAGAAAATCGATATTTTTTTTTCTGAATCACCTATATATACTAGTACTGTACTTATGAAGAGGTAAGGTTTGTTAGTTTGTAGGTATATATGTCAGTGGTAATCTCAGGATCTACTGGTCCGATTCTGAAAATTCTTTTACTAATAGAAAGCTATTATATATTATCCCCGGATGCTACAGGCTGTTTCATCGTGGAGGGCGTCGAAGGGGACTAGGGCAGGGGGTCGGGGGACCACCTGTCCACACAAAGTCCCCCCGACGGAGGGTGCCTGTTGTAAATAGGCACCCCTCCTAATGTCTGCGGCCTGGGACCAACACCCGGGCCGGCCGCCGGGGCGCCACAGTATATGCCGAGTGCGATCCTGTGGCGCCCCGCTCAAAGGCGGTGAAGGCGGACCGTGGAGTTTTAGTGGGTATACCGGCACTCTGCCGGGGAGTCCCACATACCCCTCTCGTCCCCCCGGGCGGGAGGGGATGCGTAACGCATTTCTCCACGTTAAAAAAAAAAAAAAAGGCTGTTTCATCGTGGTACCGCGCGCGGTGTAACAGGCAGAAACTAGTTTACAAATAAAACACAAATTATCAAAAATGATTTTATTGTAAAATATAAAAATAGATTTTTTTACGTATCAACTTAAGTATATATTTTTTTCCAAATAACACATTAGTAACACATTAGATCTTGGCTCGTTTAAGTTTTCATTCATTCATATTGGTATCTACAGAGTGAATTAAACATCTCTTAACCTCTTACATACTTATGAACATAATATTTAACATCATTTGTTAAACGATTTTTAATCAATTTGTAAGTATTTATTTTACTTTGTAAGGTATACAAGGTCTAATAACAATAGTGTAAAATATTTTAACAGGTAAATCTGTAAGTTATATGAATCACGTTGATATATAAAATAATTGTGTAAATCATGTTTGTTTTTTTAAACAAGGCGGATGAGTAGTTTTTTAAATGTCAAATAATTTGATTTATTTATTTGAGAATGCTATATTTTTAACATACCGTTGGCCCTGTTAAAATATTTTACACTATTTTTATTGCACCATATATATATTTTTTATATTTACTAACTGACGCAAAAGAAAGAGGTTTGCTATTAACAGACAGTGCGTGATAAACACAGGGGTACCAGCTGTGGTGGCGGCGCCTTCACATTTGAACTTTTAAGGAATACCTTTTTAGGAAAATGTGTCTTATTAGTAAGAGGTTATTAGTATTTTTCAATTACAGAAACCGGCCAACTTCTTGAACAAAAATTGCGGCTCTGCGAATTTCTATTTCGTTTATAAAGGCATGCACAGATTCTTTTTATCCCTGTGCAGTACAGTCGGCGATAATTATTTCTTTCTTAAAAAAATAAAATAGAAAATATTTTATATTTATTAAAACTTTAAAATATTACTACTTATTTATCTGAGTATTTAAGAAAAAACAGTATTTTTTTGTTTGATTATATAAATGTAAACTAGACATTTGTGGCTTGTGTCCCTGCCAGAGTTCAAACAAGCTATGACGTCAGAACAGTTACTTATTTATTTAAAATTGGAAAAGAAAATAAGTAGATATGTTATTGCTACCACAGATTCATTAATAAATTGTTCCATACATTGATTTAGCGATCGAAGGCCCTCACAGAATTGCCCAGTGCGTGCTCTATACACAAATCATCTAACTATTGTCTGTGTATCTATGGCTATGTTTATTTATCCATATACAACGTAATTGTTTGTGCCCAAAAACCAACCTTACCGTCGCTATAAATTCTATTTAATTAACGTAATAAGTATTTATTAGTCTCTATTTAATTTACATAAAAATCTTACATTTAAATATTGGAACGTGTATAAAGATTTAAAAAAATAATTTGACTTGATAACTACCTTCCTATAATAAATCCGCTTTAAACAGCATGTGACAAAAGCAAATAGTTTACTGTAATAGTCTTATTTACTCAATCCGACAAGTCATAGGATTCAGGAATAATTAATTGTTATAAATTTGAATTGCTTTTAAAAAAATGTATAACATTTGATGCTTTTCTGGGTAACTGTACCTGCCTATAATGTTTTGTGCTCTTAACTATTATATTTAAGTAAGTAGGTATATAAGGTATTTATTCATAGCACTAATTAATTGGTAAGTAAGCTGCTTACATATAACAACGCATCAATGCTTCCGATAAATACTCCTAAACAATATGGGACCCATTTTCAATGTTTCAATGACACTTATAATGCAATAAGGTCGTATATCTGTATTTCATAATATCTGCGAGAACTTGCCTCTAGTAACGTCAGTCAAAATAGCAGTTTTTAAAGTATACGTTTGATGTCCGATATTCAACCTTCTTCTTCTTTCTTTACGAAATGAAATGCGATGAAATAAAATGGATATGAATATGGCCTCACCCGCAACTTAGCGGGTATTTTGCCAGTGTCAAGTAATTAATAGCAATATTAAATTCAATAAATACACATTATAAATAAAATAATGAATGTGACATGATGAAATGAAAATGGCGTCTCATATTCAACCTTAAATGGCTCCCAAATTGAAGTTCGCAATCGTTCCTACTTGTCTATTAATTGGTGCTATGTATAAATTAAATCTCTAATTTAGGTAAACATTTATTAAAATTACTTTTTATTATGGACATTAGAACTCTGTCTTCCGAGATCACTCCTTAGCTTCCAATATTTTTCTTATCACATGTTCAGTACCTGAAATGTAAATAAATTAAAATCATTATTTATTGTTACATTGGCCATCTAGTTACGCTTACAAGGAACTATTTTGTAAACGGGCTGACAAGTAACGCCATCTCTTAGCTTACAATAGTAGGTGTATTTCTCTCACCTGGCAACAGATGTCACTAGTGCGTCCGCCGCACTTCCCCAGCCTTGTCTTGCCGCTTGAGGTCATTGATCGTGGTGACGCCGCCAAACAGTACTTTCGCTGTCATTTGCTGCAAACACGAATAAATATAATGATATAGCGAGGCACTATGATTAATTAATGCTTTAATAAATGTCAATCGGATTAGTTTAATTAAGTTGTAAAGCCTTAAATATTGATTAGAACGGTTTCAATGCGAATTCAATTGGAGAGTTGGTATAAATCTTGTAGAGATTTTCGTATATCTGCATCAGAGATCACGTTAATCGAAACTCAGTCTAAGCTTGCGATTCTGTTTGTCATCACTTTATTGAAAGTCACTATGGGCTGCCAGATGCCTAAAAAATCTGATAAATGGTTTTAACCTTAGATTCGCTCTATGTAAATACAACACATATACTAATCAGCCAAATCACAGTAACCTAGAAGTCGATCTCAATACAATAATTGAAATGAGTAAAAGGCTTTTATTTAAGTCAGTAATATAATAGCTTCATGATTTGAAAAGTGAAACTGACTAATGTCATTACAGGCCAAGGCAAATATGATGGATAGAGCTCGTAAAGAAACCTTTAAGGACCTTAGCGGTCCAGAAACCTGAAAAGCTCTACCAACCTGACCTAAGCTATAAGCCTTAGGTTTGGTAGCCCAATATGTCTTTAGAAAAGTTAAATATGAGAAGATAAAATAAGATAGAGATGGGCGTAAATAAATGAAAGAGTCACTCGAGAATGTTTATCAAAGGGCCTGTTTAACAATGTGTTAATAAACCCTATTCACAAATTACTTGAGAGTGTCAAAAACGGAATAATAATAATAATACCAGCCATTTTAACGTCCTACTATTGTGCATGGGCTTCACATCAATACGTGGGGCCATAGTCCACCACGCTGCCCCAGTGTGGTTGAAAAAAACGATACTATACTAATAATCGGACTTCAGTAACCAGTATTGGCAAACCCAGCACACATTACATTACCCAACTGCGCTGGAACTTGGTCGGTGTGGTGAAACGAACGGGCTCGCACTAATTAACTGGAGCAGTTATCGTTTGGTAGCAGAGAAAGGTTTGTTAAGGTGAGTGCTTATGGATTTTTTAAGGTGGGCTCTGTTGAAATATCGTGCTCTTATAGTAGGGAGAGGACCATTTACGTTAATATATTAGAGATGGTGACTTTGTTTAAATGTATTGTGCCTATTTGTTATATTAAATTATAATTACTTCTACTAATCTATACTAATACTTTAATACTAATATTATAAATGTGAAAGTTTGGATGGATGGATGGATGGATGGATAGATGGATGGATGTTTGTTACTCTTTCACGCCCGAACGGCTGAACGGATCTGGATGAAATTTGGCACAGAGATAGATTATAGTCTGGAATAACACATAGGCTACTTTTTATCCCGGTAAAATGTATGGTTCCCGTGGGATAGATGTTTTAATTTTTCATACTTTTTATCGCGGGTAACACCGCCGGGATCATCTAGTTATATTATACTTTCCGCCATAAATAATATACATAATTTCAAAGATATTTTGCTATTGGTAAAACAGATAGACGGGAGAAAATGCAGTCGCGGTCTGTCTTTGTCGTTGATGAGCTGTCTTATGGTGGTCACGACTAGCTCATTAGCCTAATGTTTTCGTTTCATCTGATCAGAAACTTGCAACGTACGTACTTTTTTTATTTTCAGTTAAGTAGGTATTTCTAAAATTGTTTCACTGTCAGTAATCTTAAAATATACATTATGCACTAATATATTACGTTTGATTCTGCAAACATGCGTACCACTAGTGCAGGAGTGGTACACTTCGTGCGCGATTCAGGTTAGTATTGGAAAATTACTATTCTGTATTAGCGTCTTTGATATTGGATGCGCGTCATCTATCGAAGAGAGTAATAACTACTTAAATAACGAATTATAGATGTCGCTACCTACATATAAAGGACAGAGCAGCTAAGAGGCTGTTAAAATATTTAAAATCGATCTTGAAGGCGCTATTGAGGATGTAATTTAGTACAAGAAGACTTTACAATGACATTTCTAATTTCGCTCTGAATGAGCTTGATTTATCAATACCTACCTACACATACATCTCTCTGGAAACACATAATTTATTATTTGCTCACAGAAGTATAATTACACGCTTATTATGTGGGTCTATGGTCAACACTCAGAAGTCCGTGTGGCCAAGAGCGCATGGTGAAATCTCTTTATTAAACTTCGATATTATTATCTGTCGTTATTCGGAGCCCTTCCCTTTAACTTTCATTTTAAATCGTATCGCTCCACATTATATTTAATTATTGTCTCGCGACGGAATGGTAGCGCCGTGATTCACCGAATGAACGTTTCGCGAATGTAGATCAGTTGTTTCTTTTCCTCAATAAATATTTTATGTAATAAAGTAGTATTTAAAAAAATATTCTCGATCGATGTTGTTTTTAATTTTATTCACATGCACCGTTATGTTAACATGTTACATTGATAAAGTTACTGAATGAATTCATTCCAGGTGCTACATAAATATCACCAGACGAACACACCAACTGGCCGATCCTAATTTAAGCAACCCAGTTTTATGGGTACCCTATATATCAGCCTTTCCCAAAGTGGGCGATAACACCCCCTTGTGGGCGCTGCGGGCCTTAAGGGGGGCGGTAAGAGACCCAGAAAAAAATGGGGGTGTTGTGTAGAGGCTTACAATAATTAATTAAATCTGAAGGTTATAGTGGTTTTTAAGTAGGTGAAAAAATGGGGGCGCTAAAAAATAATTCATTCTCAAAGTGGACAGTAGACAAAATAAGTTTGGGAACCTCTGCGTATATTCAATGGACTGCGGGCGATCTCCGTATATACCTAATTAATTATATAAGGTGTAAAAATAATAGTGTAAAATGGATCAAATTATTAGACATTTAAACAATGACACACTGTACTCAGCGCACGGCCAAACGCTACTGGTTTGCCTTGTTTAAAAAATAATAAACATATTTTACACAATTATTTAATACATCAACGTGATCCATAATAACTTACTGATTTATCGGTTCAAATATTTTACACATTTTTTTATACCTTATATAGTACTCAAAGTATCACCACTTAAGGGTAGTAGTAGGTACGAGTAGTACTCAATGATATAGATATAATTACATGATAACATGTTATTAATTTTACATGAGTATGTTCAACTTTCTAAAATATTTGCAGTATGAATATAAATATAGTGTAGACAAGACTTAATAATATTAATAGTATAACACGGCAGGGCAGCTTGTGGCCTAATATGACGGCCTTTTTAAGGGGCCCACCTAAAGAACCTGCCAATAGTAATTAGATAAAAGCTGATTATGGCAGGTGTCCGCAACCCTTCCAATATTCCCATCCCATATCCATCCAATCCTCTATCCATAGTCCCAACTCCCAAGTATCTTTCTTCTTATGCAATAGTTCCTCCGCCTGCTGAGGTCAATTCGCAGTATATGCTATCATTTTCACCAGTTGACCCCAGCAGGTGGCTAACCTAACATTGAAATTCTCAAAAAGGGACTCTACGTGTTGGACCCATGTCCCCGCGCAAGCCTTCCAAAGATCCGGGTATAGCCCGTGTGGAGAGAGACATAATAATAATATAAAAACATTATTCGGCTGATGGAAATTTTACGACACCAATAACATTGGCGTTCAATTTATTGGACATGTTATGACGACTGAGAGCGCACGAGTGATTTGTGGTATGTACTTGATGGTTTTTGTTTTTTTTTACTGAGCAAGTAGTTATTGAGCAAGACATGTTTTTACCAGAATTATAAAACCAGAACAATCGGATCAGAATAGATATATTTACTCGACACTGGCTTAAATGACTCAATTTTGTAGCCGAGCGCCACCTTAAAAAATAAAAAATTAAAACACTTGGCTATAGTACTTTTAAAGCCAGCTTCGAAATGTGAAAACAGAATCGAACTCGTAACCCAGCACCTCCAAGACTGCTTTCCACACGTTGCTGAGCCAGTTGTCAATCAATACTAATCATTTTGCGCACTGATGCATACCTAACTTCCAACTGACAAGCCATTTCGGTGTTGCAAGCTACCTTCATACATTTTATCATGAATAATGTATATATCATATCTTAGGACATAGATGAAATGTGTGGGTTCACTGGGTACACTCTATCGATATACATTCTCAATGGCACCGTTTACACTGTCAATCCGGATCAGAGTATCGCGATCCAAGGGCCGGGGTGTTAGTGATTGTTGCAGTCCTGGTACTTTTTTCTAGAGATCTTTAGTGATATAACTATAGTATATTACTCGTTATCTAAAAGACGAGTAACAACTATTTAAAGAACAGATAGAAAGCCTAGTATGACTGTCTAACTGCCAAAATTAGTTTGACTTCATAAGCTTAGTAGGTAGTGAGTTCCTTATGCACTGAGTGTCATGTGTTCGAATCCTGGTAGGATCAAACTTTAAGTGATGAGCACGAATGTTTGTACCTGAGTCATGGATGTTTAATATAAGTGTTATATAATTCAGAAGCCCGAAATATTCTGATACATCGCCTACTCTTATGTGACCGACAGTGTTACTAGTTGGGTCTGAGAGAGCTGATGGCATGGCCCCGAGTAAATATCTGTAATCATTAGACTGAAGACTCTGACTCCAAATAAATTTAAATGGAGAAAGGCCTAGGAGGAAGATTTCAACGAATAATAATTTTACCTTATAATTCCCATTGCTGGCAACACTGGGAGGCGCGTACCCCCTCCCGCCGTACCCCTGGCCTGTCCCGCCGTGGTACAGGGTGTTGTTATTGGCGTCTCTGGTCGTCGCTGTGGTGTACGTAGATTTGCAGTTTTGAGACATTATTGCGATCTGTAATTAAGTAACAAGGAAAATTTGTATTTTAAATTCCAGTTTTTAAGTGTTTAATTGATTAGCAACAAAATAAAAAAAAATCGCCGACATCAGCTATTAATATAACAAAGTCTCAGTTAAACCGGTTCATCAGTTTTGAAACTACGATGTCACATATGATGTATGTATAGTAAAATATTTTTATCAAAAACTAGTGATCTTTACTAGAAATAAAATGACATTGAGCCACTAGTGACAAATCATTGCAAAGTAAAACCCTATAGAAGTAGAAATCTTAATAATACGTGACCAGGGAATCGAAATGACTACCTCACGATCCGCAGCCCACGCTTGCGACCACTGGATCAAAGATAATCCATCAAAAATATCGATAAAATGTGCGTCTATTCTTCCTCACAATTTCGTTCGCTTATTTGCGCGGATAACTGTATCGTTACGTAATACCCAGATTTAAAAAAAAAACAATAATCTGCTTATTTTTTTTTATTGAAGCTGACGCTTATCCACCTGTCTCTATCTAGAGCAGCTACTATTACAACAAAAAAGCCGTTATGTGTTCATCAGCATAAAAATAATTAGTGTCATTCCAAATTTAAATGTCATGATTATAATAATAGAAGTTTTCTACCGTTTTGTGTTACCATACTAATAAAAATAAAATATTCCTAAAATGGTAATGTGCTATGCTATTAATATTAATACCGTTGTGTGGGGAATGGTTATCATAACTTATTATATAGGTCAAGAGTCTAAAAAGGAATGAATTTTCTGCAGGTCTAGAACATTGTATGGTTTGGTTCTTATGTCCAATGCTCCATCCGCGATACCATAGATTTTGAATCGTAGCTCAACCCCCAAAAGTCACAACATGATGAAACATAGCCTATGACAATAAACGATAGTGAAGCTTTCTACCAGTAGAAGAATTATCAGAATTGGATCAGTAGTTCCAGAGGTTAGCCCCTACAAACATATAACTTTACCTCTCATAGATAAGTAGTAGGTATGAAAAATATTTTTGCAAACTTTTTGTAAATATGAGCAAGTAATAAAGCTTATCGTGCTTATTGTTATTAAGTTATTCTATTTAGCCACTGAGCTACTCCTATGAGCGTAGTTTTTAATATATATGGTAAAAGGCCACTTGTATTAAGAATTCGAGGCTTCTTAGAACGGTTTGTCTACTCAGTACTCATAAAATAGTGCAATAATCAAGGAAGTCAGTCCCCACAGATCGCATTATAGATGCCCTTAGGGCATTATCCACCTATCTAGTCTAGTCTAGACCTAGACCGTAATGGTATTTGCGTCCCTCAGACCTTATATCGTATTAAAAGAAAAAGAAAACTTCCCAACAAAATAACACATTAACAACACGGTATGCGTCTTAAAAAAATATAAAAAAAACAAGTCGGTTGGAACTTGGCTGGCGTCGTGTGCGGATAATTTAAAAAAAACCTGTACCGAAACTGTAGCAGTGGTACAGTTAGTAACAGTAAACTGTAACGCGAAACGAACAATTAAATACACGGCGCGAGATACAAGCGGTAGCGGGGTTCAGCGAGCGAAATAAATAATTGTTAAGTTTATTGACACAAAATGAATCCTAGCTGAGATAGATTGACAGTATTCTTATTTCCTTAAAAAATTAAATAATATTATATCAACTTATTATTATTATTTAAAAAATTACAAAATGATAATTTTATTTTAAACAGCATTGTTTTTATGTAATAAAATCAATGCAATTAAAAAAAACCATTTCGATTCTTGTGTGTAAAAGCTATTTAAAATAATGCTCATGTTTATATTTAAACTAATTGAATACAGTAACATTCACTATCACCACTGAAACCTAATTTTGAACTGAAATTTAAATCCAAGTTATTACCTAAACGTCATGACCTTAAGTATTATAAACAAATATATTGTAAGATCATTGTAAAGTAAATGAAAATAATATATTATAGATACAACATTAAAAATAACCCACGGATTAAAATTGCTATCGTCCGACAGATCCAATAACTTAGCTCGCTAAGATAAAGTTGTTTCCGCGAATATGAAAACTCGCGATACGCCAGGATTTATTGAAAATAATAAAAAATATTTATATGAAAGTAAGTACAACTACTTGGTCGCAAGGACTGCCAGTATGCGACCTCAAATCGATTTATTTTCGGAATTAACCACTTATCACATATTTAAATAAATAATATTGTTCATTTCAAAAATGCAATACGATGTATATAGATCAACCAATTTAAGGATATTTTTCTTATTTACTTTAGTACCTATATTATTCAGGGTATGGTACAGTACAATATCATATACTGTATGTAGGCATATGAACGTTCCCATCATTACAAAAGTAATTTGTAAGTGTGGGAATGTACTGCTCAAAAATATAAAAGAGCTTTTTCAAAAGAACAACCATAGAGATTCTTGCCCGTTCTTCTCCATAAGAACGGCATTCCGAACGGGTAGTAAAGTTGTAGCTTAGTATTTTGTAACTATTTTGACGATTCATAAGTACTGTACTGTAATGGTTTACATGAATAACAAATATTCTGATTCTAATTCTAAATAACAATGTTAATAAGTATGTACTAACAACAAACAAACGTTTTAGTTAACAAGAAAAATTGTTTTTTATTCTTGTGTATATGTGTATTGTATGTGTAAAGTCGTGTTAGTTACACCATTTATAACTAAAAAACGGGTGGGCCGATTTTTATGATCTTTGATTTGAATTTGTCTCCACATCGAAAAAACAGTAAAGAAATAAAGAAAATAATTAATTTTAATAAAGGTTTATTAACTAATCTGGCTACGCATTTACAACGTTTTATAATCAACAAAGAAACAAAACTTTCAACAATACAAACACGAAAAACGCTTACTCACGAAAAATGCTAATGTTCCAAAGACATGCCTTACTTTGAAACGGGTGTTCGCTTGTGACTCAGATCAAGCCTTATCGCTCGCCCTAATTTTCCTGTCGATCAGGCTTTTATATATAAAGCTTTATTTCTGGTGTCTCATTTAAAATGGTTTTGATCTACATTTCTTTAAAACAAATATAATAAAATGTTCAAGATTTTTGTAACTTAATTTTAAGTATGTATGCTTTTGGTTTTTGGTTTCGATTAGTAGGTATTAGAATAACTTATATGTGTATCCGCCCGCCTATAACTTGTCCTCGCACGGGTGGATGCTTCGATTTTTTTGGCGTTCCGTCAAAATGTATTTACTATTATTACCCATTTTATTTTTGTTGACTGTACGGGCATAGAGAAATTCCGTTTTTGTGTGACGTGCTTTATAATTCGAGTCATTTTTGAATCGGGAAGGAGATCTCTGTATAATTTTGTTTTACGCTCGCAATGGTGACAGTAGTCTGGCTCGACGAAGTTGCGAATGGAAAATTAATTCAGAGTTTATACGGATGAATTTTCCGAAAAGTTATAAAAAGAATATTATTTTCATCGTAGCAAATAATATACGGGACGGTTCCACCAGGGGAAAGGGAAGTGGCGTTATGATGGTAATTTACAAAAGAAAATGAATTTATTAATATTTGTCAAGGTATTACAAAATTACAGCATAAGGTGCTATGACATAGTTGACTGTACTATTTAGTATGTTACTCCCCTTAGGTCGTTAATGGTTTCTATAACCATGGTTAAAAGTATTGACCAAAGGGTTAACAGACACGGAGTTAAATAACGGAGAAGCGGCAACTAATTTCGATGAAAACGCGATCGCTTTTAACACAAAAATAAACATAAAATTGTTTTTTTTTAAATCACTAAGTGCTTGGCAACGGTATCACCTTGAAAGGGACCAGTTCGCGAATATAATACGAAGCCATTATATTATTACAACTTTATATAATACGTTCGCGAAAAATCTTATATTTTCGAAATAAGGTTGTAATTAAGTGTTGCGAGATGTAAATAAAGCAGTTTCAAGTGTAGATACGTGTGACATGAAATTTGAACTATATATAATAGGTATTACAGTATAATATGGATTTCACGCAATGCAGTATGCACTGGTTATGTTAATTAGTGCAGTTTTTATTAAGTGACGTAGGTACTTGATTTTTTTAAGCTGCAACATTGTTGTTGAGATCGAAAATCAGTGGTAAAATATCGCTTTTCTATTTGCTAAGTATGGGCGTTTTTTCCTGGAGAGACATGGGTCAAGTCACAGAATTCCCATAGACAAAGAAAGAAATAGAGTTACCCACGGCCAAAGAGGTATATATTTTATAATAGACAACCGATCATCGTTCACGAATACGGCCGTACTGGTTAGGGATGTCGATATTTATCGCTGTTGGCCGAATATCGATGAAAGATCGATAATATCGAGAATATCATTAACGTGACAGGCAATTATTTATTTAAGTTGTTAATTTACTTTTTTATGTACTTACTCATTTTCAATAAAATCTGCGCTACGTTTACCAATAATAAATTGATTGATTGATTTTTTTCTTAAATATTTAAAAAAAATCACGTTATTTGAATATATATGTAAAGCTACTAGATCGCATACATCAAAAAATAAAGAAAAACATCATCTACACAATTATTTTATCTAAATAAACCTGATCTATACGACATACTTGTTAACCTGTTAAAATATCTTACACTATTTTATTATGTCTTTCATTTTGAAGTATCGAATTCGATATCGATATTTTATCAACACCCCCCATCCCTACTTCCGGTCTATATCTCTTATCATCTCTACCGTATACAAATGTGCAAATGGCCACTCCGAGACAAAAGCAAATAAATCAATCTGGGTTTTAGCACTAGTTTTTTACTTGCGTCAAATGGATGTATATATCTAGGTAGGTATATTTACTAGGCCGGATCCTGTACGACCGGATTTGCTTTAGGATGTCCGTGTTGCGACTGTTTGTAGAGCGGTCGTGAAGTTGTATAATATCAAATGTAATTAGAACTAGCAGTGAGAACAAAGATCGTAGAACCTCAACCTCAACCTTCGACTCGCACCTCTGGGATTTTGCGGATTTTCATATGCGAATCTCTCTTTAACTGAGTTTAACAAAAAGGAGAAGGAACTTTAACGGTGAAGGAAAACATCGTAAGGAAACCTGAATGTCTAAGAGAACCCTTCGAAAAATGTGTGAAGTCCGCCAATTCGCACTGGGTCAGCTCGGTGGACTATGGCCTAATCCCCCACGCGTTAAGGGGAGGCCCGTGCCTAGCAGTGGGACATTAAAAAGGGCTGGAATTATTATTATTATTAACAAAAGGAGGTGGTTCTCAATTCGATTGTATTTTTTTTATTGATAATGACCAATTAATTTGGTTTTTTTCATTAATCTCTTGCTTAACGGCGAAGGCCCAGGTGGAAGAATATTGCCCAAATTCTCCTCATATATTCAGGAGGAGAGTGCCTGGTATAATGGCATGGGCTCGCCCGATTTTACATTGGGACCAATACGTACCATCGGCGAAATGCATTATAGGGCTCCTCTGCCTACCCCTTTGGGGATAACAGGTGGTAACGTGTGTTATGTGTGATTGTGTGTGATTGTGCGTGTATGTGTGTGAAGAGAATGATAAGTATATCACGACTGTTACCCCCGATGAGGTGATCAGATATTCCGAATAATTGATGATGTTTTAATTTGATTGGAACAGCTATTATACTTACCAATATCGCAAAATATATACCAGAAAGAATCGCATACGTGACAGGTAGTGAGCATGTTGCTACAAAATATAGTTTCAGGGGAATTGGTACGTGATTTGACCGTATCAAATACGAATCAGGTAATGAAATCTTTATTTAATTATAAATTTACAGCAGCGAGCACAGCTGAAAGTTGTAGTTTTCTTGTTAATCGTAAGGAATCATTCGATTATTATTTAAATATGTTCAAAATTCACACTAAGGGCATGTATAATCAAAGTCGTAAATACCTATGGTCACCTTGAGTTCATCCAGAGCGGAAGTCAGATTCAACTTCCTAAACGGTGAAGGCAAATATAATGTGGAAAATTAATTCTGTCAATCATCAGTATGTTAATTGCGAGATTATTCGTAAGCTAACCGTATACTTTATAGACCTGATTCGATCCTGGGCCCCTCGGCACGGAAGGCAGGTACAGTACCCTACAGAGCTAATAAAGTCATATATTTGGATGATATATTTCTTGGGTGTCCTGGAGATGCACTAAGGAGGGCTTTTTGAAATTTGAATGAAGAGGTCAAATGGGGGGTAAAATTTTGTATGTTTTTTTTTATGTTTTGATTGGGCACCTGGCTAGTTATAATAAGGTTGAAATTCAAGTATTGAGTTCTTTTCTCGATGTTTCGGATGCTTGCGGCAATCAAGGTTACAGGGGTAGGTACATTATGGTCATTCCCCCATGACCTTGGGAAATATAAAGCCATCAGAAAATCGAGTTTATAAAAAATACAATAAATCAAGACAAAATCTGTTAAATGTAGGCATTTTAATGTGCAGTAAGTAAATGTGTGTGCACGTTGTTCCAAGTTTAACTAACACGCACACATTTTAGTTTAGGCGGTCCGTATTAAGATCCATTTTAGAACTTTATATAAAATAAAATAAATACTTTTACGTTTGTGGAACAAAGTGCAGTTTTTTAGAAAACCTAAAACGCATTCGCGGTCTGTCGTTCGCTAGACAACGAATAGTTCAGTAGGTAAGTAACGGGAGTCCGAAGCGCTGACCTAATGGTCCGCATAGGAACCGGTCCCCAGCCAGGGGTTTTAAGTGCTCCACTATGCTACACGAGGTGACCTTTACGTGACAACAGATGGGCGTGGAAGACGGAATCCTAATAAATAATAATAAATGAATATCGCCAGTCGAAGACAACTGCTGTAGAGTTCCTAACTAATCGCTTGTATGGCGAGCCGTTCAATAACACCGAATGTCCAAACCAAGAAGTTTATTTCTATAACTTGCCCAGACTGGAATCGAACCCTATATTAGAGAACAATAACGATGACTCCAGCATTAAACTGATTAATGTACGTATCAGTGCCGTTCTACTGAAAACCTGAAAGAATCTCGAAACTTCTGCTGTAGCGTCAGTGGCACTTACGCTACTTTTTGAAATGAAACTAATCTTACGGATTTTATCGCGTGTATTGCATGTTTTTTACGTTCCCCACGTTTCGGCTGCTTTACAGCAACCATGGTCACAGTAGGACTGAGGTGTTTGACGTCCTAATGTCAAAGTTTGAACTGGGGTACCATCATATTTAGTTGTTGTTTGCGGTCCGATCTATGTAAAAAGTGCTCACTGCGTCTTGAGGTCTTGTGTTTTTTTTTAATTTATATGGCCATTGAAATTAAAAAACATCCTAATTTCAATAGGGAAGATGGCTGGGTGCTACCACCGACTTGGGATCCAGTAATTAATATAATTCAATCCAAAACCAAACGCACTATTGCTAGTTTTGATTACACTTTTAAATTAATTATTCACTTTCACGTTCCCTATGCGAATATAATTTAACATCGACTTACACTCAAGTTATCTGTAAGTTGTCACTTTGAAACCGCGTAGAGACCGCAAATTGACAACTAACAAACACGCGAATAAATGCACTACTAAGATAACAAACTGTGTGTCTGTTTATATATTAGTAAACGTTTCCACTATGATCGTATGTAACGGTAGCCGACCACATCCGGGTTCGTGAATTAAAAACGGGACATCCGTTAAGTACAACCGAATGCGCGGGGAAGCCCTAGTCTATTATAATAATCAGGAATTAAGGAGACTTTGATTTCTTATATTTACGCGAATACTACACATTGAAATAAAACAAAAAAATGACGGATTTTATCGCGTTTATTTTATGTTTTTACGTTCCCGACGTTTCGGCTGCGTTACAGTACGTAACGTAAAAACATAAAATAAACGCGATAAAATCCGTAAAATTTGTTTTATTTCAATTAAGGATACACTTTTGTTTAACTTTATAGGTCAATAACAAATGGAATTCAGATTTTTGTTGATCCTTATAATATTTTTTTTTGGGATAGAGCGTCCGTCTTCAAGATATCTAGAATATATAAAACAAAGTCGTGTTAGTTTCACCATTTATAACTCAAGAACGGGTGGACCGATTTTTATGATCGTTGATTATTTGAAATTCTCTCCGTACCGAGTAGCAGAATAACTATTAAAACATGGGAGAAAAATCACTAATATACAGTTAATTCTGATGCGGTACGAAGTTGACCGGGACATTTAGTGAGAATTGAAATCAGATTTTCGACCTATTAAGTCCTTGTACATATACACAAAATCATTCTGACTCTACCACATGTTGGGAATGTTATTCCTGTGGACCGGACATATAAAGAGATCCTTTGGTATAATACTACAAGAACAATAGAAGTGTAGGAGAAAGAGATATATTATCCAGGCGCTCTCGATCAGAGCGAGCAAGACCTCTACTGGGTCAAGTAATGGGTTCCCTATAAAAAAAAATCTTGGCAGGGCTAACGTTGTCGAATATCAGTTAATTGATACTTCATGACTAATAGCTATAATAATGAATCATGACGCCGACCTTCGGCTCGCGACAAAGAAAGTGACTAAGTGATCAATCATTAGTCATGTTGATAGTGTAAGTGCAAAGGTATTTAAGCTGTACGAGTAGGCTTTAGCTGTAAAAGCATTTATATAAAATTCTCGTGTCACAATGTTAGTTACCATACTCCTCCGAAACGGCTTGACCGATTGTTATGAAATTTCATATGCATATGCAATAGGTCTGAGAATCGGCTACTATCTATTTTTCATACCCCTAAGGGATAAGGGTTGTCCACCTCTAACATTATTTTTTATTTTTTGTATTTTTTATTTTATTTTATTTTATAATGTGGCATTGAAAAATACAAACAACCCTAAATTTTCACCTTTCTATCACCAACCCCTATTTTTATAGCGTATATTGTCTCGAATAGTGGAATAATTATTAAATGAACATGGGAAAAAACCACTTAAAAATAATTCATTTGCTTCTGAGGCGGTACGATGTTCGCCGGGACAGCTAGTAGTATATATATATTAGAAGCCTGTCTAGCTACAGCTTATCGCGAAGGCAGCTATCTAAAGAGCACCATAGGCTAGAGAAAGCTAGGTCTTTGAACCTAGAAAGCGCTTGTTTTATACCTAACACTGATTAGTTAGTATGGCGGTCTGTCTAGATGGCAATGTCTCGAGTGAATTTAATACTAGGCACGAATGTGTGTTAGTACGTGGTGTTTCCTGCGTGTGTATTATGGTATATCGTCTGGTTACATGGTCTGTAAATAAAAATAAATCGTATACGGTTCTCCTATAAGTATTTTTGGAAAACAGTGGATATTCCACAACTAATTGTACTGAATTGTATGGATTTTTCTAAACAATGTTTAGCCTGTGGATTTGGCGGCCTGATTAGCGCAGTGGGTGACCCTGTTACCAGTGATGAGGGTCCCGGGTTCGGATCCTGGAAGGGACAATCTTTGTGTGATGAGCACGAATGTTTGTACCCGAGTCATGGATGTTTAATATCTATATAAGTATTATATACTGTCCATTGTACGGTACCCATAATACTAGCGTTGCTTAGTGTCGGACCGTATAGTTGGTGTGTTCGTATGGCGATATTAATATTATTATTAAATATAAGTCAGTTAGTCGTTGCTGAATGTTGTTTGATTCATTTGTTTTGATTAGCCTTATTAGCATGCAGAGTATTACGGAAGATAATAACACATGTACAGACCCGTAAAGTAGTAAGTATATAAGTGGCTAAATGCAAAGCTGTTACCGACCCAAGGTGAGCAGAATATCAAATGTCTCCTGCTAGCAATCCACGTGCAAAATTATTATGTATTTGGTTTATGAAATAGACAGGTGGACCAGCCTACAATCATCGTTAAAACGGGTTCTGTGGCTCGCGTAAGATGATGCGACTAGTGTTGCCCGAAGTCTTGCTTTTAGGATTTCGCAAGACCAAACCGCAAGAATCTTGCAGTCTTAAGGCAAGAACTGCGAGACGGTTGCGGCGTGGACGTGCGAAAATGCAATTTCAAGACTCTAGGTAACATTACCTGCTAACAGTGGCGTAGCTATGTAACCAAGGGCCCCGGGACAAAAAATAGCCTTATTTTTTTGCCCCTGCCATATTCAAGCCAAGCATAATTCATATTGATTTCCTATATTTACGCGAATTGAAACCCATTGAAATAAAAGTAATTTTACAGTTTTTTCGCGTGTATATTATGTTTTTACGTTACCGACGATTCGGCTGCAAACACCTCAGTCCTCTCGTGACCATGGTTGCTGTTAAGCAGCCAAAACGTCGGGATCGTGAAAACATAACATACGAGCGATAAAATATGTAAAAGTTATTTTTATTTCTACAAACATATTTCATTTTAATTTGAATAATGTAAAATTATTTAAATTAATTCTTAAAAGTATTTAATATGAAATTGAGTCACCAAACTGAATATCAATAAAACTAAATACTTTAAAGGTGAAAAACTACTTTATCATAGGTTCCTCATCGCCCACTGCAGGGCATATAGACGTAAAGCTAGTTACAACTAAGTCCCGTCACTCGTGATCGATAGTTTCTCGACTAACATCTTAGAGGAGTTCGGTGTTGCTGGCTTCTTTAATTATTGATCAAACTTGATTGGTTTATAATTGGAAAAGTTGACAAGCCGAGGGTCAGTGGTGGGTTTCTCTTGCCTCATTTGATAAACAATGGATTTCCACCAAGTATCGCCTAGTTCATTCAATTATAGTTTTTTTTTTGCGGGACGAGACACCTCGACTAACACGTGTTTGTTGCACCTATGAAAAAAAGGTTGAGTACCACTGCGTGAAACGGCATTTTTTTTGCTTGAAGTTATTTATCGAATATCGATACTCTACAGGCACTATAGGCCCTATAGCTCATTTATCATACCACTATAACAACTTAAAAATATGACTAACTAGGCCAGCTTAATAATATTTAACCGCGAATTGCGGTTTTATCTTTAATAACTGTCCTTCACTTGATTTTTTAATGGAACCACGGTAAATAATTTTAATAATGCGGTAGTTACACATAAATGTGGTATAATAAAGTATGGTTAAGCTTTCAGTATCACTTCCGTGTGAGTACTGGGTTTTACTTATGTAGTGCATAACACTAATTGGGTTGTGCACAAAATTTAAGAAATACTTTTTAATGTAGAGCTGTATAATTGTTTAAACAGTTCATTAAAAAAATCATTTTTTTATAAATACTCGCCTATTATCCCTATACGGCAATAGATTAAACAGGGCAAAGTATACAAGAAGTGAGACTATTAAAAAATGCATCAATGACACTTCAAGCACGATCTCTTAACTCTACATCTATGTAGAGCAAAAAGCAATAAGTAGAGACATTTCTACTAATAAAACAGCTGTGACAGTGGCACTTTGTTTCCGAGATAGGGAAAATGTAGACAACAAAATGCGATGTACAGGCGACATCCGAGTTGCCGATAAAACAATTTGTGTTACTAAATGTTGTCACGGTAATGTAGAGGAAGATAGAGTATCAAATGTAGGCAGGATGAAACAAGAAAATATTGGCATAGTGTAAGTACTTGGAAAATGACGACCAATTGGCACAGTTGGTAGTAATCCTGCTTTCCATACCGAGGGTACCGGGTTCGAATCCCGTTGAGCGCAAAATGTGTATTTTCAGGCGGTAAGCGCGAAAGTTATTATAAATATGGAATTATTTCCTATTAACGTCCCCAGTGCATAGAGATAGCGATCGGTACCCATAATACAAGCCTTACTCAGTTTGGGACCGTACAGTTGGTGTGTTCGTCTGGAGATATTTATAAAAAAAATAAAAATCAACCAAACACCCCGATGCGGGTAATGTCGCCTCCTTTGTTCCAAAATTAAGTAGGTACCGCTCAAGAGCACTTAACAAAATAATTACTTGTTATTTAAACTGGATTATTTTAGTACGCATTGGTAACAGACAAACAACCTTGATTTTTTAATATATCTGTAAACAGAGCGACCGCTTTATACATATTTGACATTTTGTTTGTAGCTTCGAGTTAAATAAAGGCAATACGGGATTGGGACATAATATAAAAATTTAATTTTTTTTGGACTAATTATTATTATTACTCGATGTGGCCACAGAATGTTGGGAATTAATTGTTTGGTGACGGTAATAATGGTATTATTTTCGGAAAAAAACATCCCACTGAAACGTTGTTCATCTTAAACCATGGTTGAAGTTAAAATTTATAGTCTTGGAAAGTAGTTCAGAATAATCGGTCAATTTCAAGACATTTATACCAAAGATTCTCAGCGCGAATTCTTGTCAAGAACATGGGTCGCAAGATCTGTCGCAAGAACTTTATAAAGGGTGTATTTTTAACCGTAAAAGCCCGAATATTGGTAAATCTTAGGATTTACATTCGGTATAGAATGTACTACCAACTGTGCTATTCGGGTCGTCCAAGTGACACAATTACGGCACCATTTCTATTTCATTATGAGTCGACTGTGTTACCAGACCCAGTGTTGCGATTTGCGAAACATGTTGTCGCCTGTCACATAGCCGCTTGTTTTATAGCCATACATTAACGTATCATCTTTCGCTTCAAAATCGGTAAAGATATGAACAAAAAGTAAAATGTCCACCGAATTCAGAAGGTAATTTATAATGTACCGGCTGCGTTCTATGGTTTTGTTGACTGTACTGCATCGGTAATTAGGAAGCCAAGTTCCTACTTTATGCAATAATGGGACATATGCGCAAAATCCCCATCGCAGTTTCAAACCTAAGTAAACATTGTAAAGGCTTTAATTTGTATTACTTGTATTTTAAGTTTGATGTATTATTGCAAAATGTATGTGCGTACCTATTTATTTCTATTTCTAATAACCAGGCAAATATTTACAGAAAGCGGACTATTCCTTGGAACTATAAGAAAACAACATCACGCCTGTAATCCTGTAATGGGTAGCTAGAGCACTGCAGTACACCACATTTAGAAGACGCTATTTTGTCCCAGTGTTATAAGGGGGGGGGGGGGGGCAGTGTTAAAGGGGCAAAAGGTTTTGAATGTGTATATTGTTGCTTAAAAAAGTTGCTTCTAAACAAGCCACTTAATCCAACGCTGGACCAGTACGGATGGCAAACTTCACACGTCTTTCGGACGTCGGACGTCGTGTGACGTCGGATATTACTAATATAATACTAGAATCACTTAGAATTCCTAGACAGAAAATTAATTAACATAATACCTAATGGCTTCTACGTGTATAAATATCAATCTTAAGCTTCAATCACAGAAATACATAATTGCAATTAATATTGATTGCAGTACTGTAATAAAATTATAATTAAACATTCCGTTATAGTGTTTCTATAAAATCTAATTCCCCATCGCAATCATTAACGTATTGCTCAAATGTCGTAAAACTTTGCTTGAACTTTAATAACGAAACAAGTACATTTTGTCTTTTACGAGACGCTGTGTTCTATTGGGTACAATTAATAACGGCTAATAATTACAGGAATGTCAGTACATAATTACGATAATAATTAAATAAATGAGGGAAGAGGGGCCCACCACTGACCCCAGTTCGGTTCGTTCGTGACTCCTCCGGAGGATGCCTCGTTTAGAGGCGAAAAACGTGTCGAATACTTTTTAGATTCGCTTCGTTTCGCGGAGAATTGCATATTAATTAGGGTCCCAACACTCATGACAGATTCCCGACTGACACCTTAGTTAGAGGACTTGGGTTATGTTGGCTTCTTTATTATCGATCAACTTGTTTGGTTCACAATTGGAAAAGTTAACAAGCCGAAGTTCAGTGGTGGGTCCCTCTTCCCCCATTTGTGATACAATGGATTTACACCAAGTATTGCCAAGTATAAATTATATTCAATAATAATAAATATTGTTTTGTAATGTTTGTATGTTTTGCTAGCGTTGTTTGCGAATTATTTTCTGTAGGTAAAAGTAAAACAGAAAAGAGTGGAAGGGCATTACAAATGCGCTTAAGAAGTGCAGTTCCAAGGCTTAGTATTCCCTTTCTGAAACACCATGTATAACATGGTATATCCAAATATGCCTATAACAGTTTTATATATTATATGTACGCACAATATAAACTGAACCGAATGTGAAACTTAATTTGTAAACAAGTTCGATTTATAATTTGATTCAGTCATGCCATTACACGAATAATTATTTGAATAAAATGCTTATTTAATAATTAAACAGCTTAAACACGTTCGATTTGAATAATCGGACATGTTGTAATCGAATTCTTATTTATTGTGTTTAATGTTACTATTATTTACGAGTGTGTGTAAAAATACTCGAACCATTTTATATTCATGAAAGAAAAAGGTGAGGATGAAATTTTTTTTTTTAAATATTCTAGTATTCTTGTAACTACTGTATATAAGCTTTCAAAGTCAATTTCATTACGACCGTAAGCTTTGAAGGGGTAAGGTAAGATATATTATCAAATATATCTGGAATACCTACATTTTTATAGAATTATGTAATGTAATATGAATATTATAGGCAAGTGTTAGTGATTTAAAAGTGTATTGTGTTGTGTTTTTTATGAATACACAGGTACGATAGGAGTGGTCCTTCTCAAACAACGTTATTTATTAAAATCATTTGTTCAAAAGAAGTTATATTTACTATGAAACCGCTATCGCGAACTGATGCAACATGCTTTAATTACGATCTGTAATATGGTAATGAGAAAATTGTTTACAACGACGCAATAACTAGTTGAACCAATGTTTAATTAAATATTTATTAAAAGTTATAAGTACTTAAGTAAGTTTTTTTGTCAATTTTGTAATGACAACAATGTAATGATTGTTTTTAAAGACGAAATTAAAGATTATTGACATCTTATCGATGCTGGATTACGTATGGTACCTATAGGCAGATACTTGCTTAGTATCTAAACATCTAGATAAAAAACATTAATCGATAGTAGCTATGTGATCAAAAAATAGTTGAATTGTCCGTCAAAAATTAGTTGTAGGTTCATAAAAACTCTATCAAATATTTGTTGTAAACACTATTGTTACGGAGAATTGCAAAAAGAACCTCTATTATTATTTATTTCAATAAAATAGAATCCGCACAAACAACTTTAATTAAAAAAATAAAAATACTTAACAGTCAATAAAAAGCCACGACTCACCAATTTCTTCCGGTAAATAAAACTGCATGCATTCACAACAAAACTGAAACACAAGGTAAATTGCAATACTGTCGTATCCCAAAAAGAAATACAGTTGGGGCAACAACAGATTTTTTTGGGGGCGCTCAGAAAATTGGGGGAGAATTTTAAAATTGGAACGTGGTGCGAGTGCATCGGCTTGTTCGCCGCCGTAATGAATGGTGAGCTGCTGGCTTCAACGGCTTGCCGGTAAATGTGTGTTGTGGGGGAACCGCGTTGATACTTGGAGTGCGAGTGGTTTGTTTTTGTTTTTTTTTTACCTACCAATTCCTTTTTATATAACAAAGTTAAAATTATTAGTTGCATCGTATTAAGTTAATGTAACATAAAAGTGTTTTTTTATGTATACGAATGGTGAGTACGATTGTTTTATTTGAATAAATAAAAATATCTCATTGTTATCACTGATAATAGTGATATATTTTTATTTATATATACAAATAAATAACTGATTTATTTATTATATTTAAGCGAATACAACACATTGAAAAAAAATATGGATTTCATCGCGTTTATTTTTATGTTTTTACGTTCCCGACGTTTTGGCTGCTTAACAGCAACCATGGTCACGGGAGGACTGAGGTGTTTGATGTCTTAGTGTCATAGTTTGAACTGGGGTACCCTAATATTTAGTTTTTGTATGCAGTCAGTCCGATCTATGCAGAAAGTTGTCACAGTGTCTTGAGGTCTGGCAATGGTATTGTGTTATCAGTTCTCATTCTGTCAAACACCATTTATTGTTGCATAGAATCCCATCAAATAATTCACCCCTGTTGTAAAGCAAAATTACATATAATCCTGGAGATATGATGTGAACTATAAGGCAGACGGGGCCACCTGAAAGTCAGTGTCAAATCTACGTCGAGTATCAAGCAATGTTGGGTACGCTATCTTGTGTAGCGGTCCGTAGATTCGCACAGAATCGACTTGGCATTTTGGCTGACAAAATGCTCCGTGTTGCGGCTCGGATGTATGGAGTCATTACATTTTCATAGTATGTCTTATAAACCCATAGTGTCGATGGCTTTACGGTTAGCTGGCGAATAATCTCGCACTTGATGTACCGAAAGAGTTTTGTCACAGTAAATGTTTTTTCTGTAACATAAAAAGGCGGGAAGTTGAACCGTGAAGTTGTCAATTTTGTTTTATTTTCAAACAATAATGCGTAATATTAGTTGTATTAGATTGTGTGTTCATTCACGAATGAAGGAAATTGAAATAAAATAGTATAATTTGACTTTTCCAGTTCTCCCAAGAAGTCCAGTAATGTGTCAGTAAAGTAACCTCAGCTTTACTGATAGGGTTGGGTAGGGGGGTATTAGGCCTAGACTCCGGATTAGGCCTGCATATAATCTCCCATGTTTGATATTTAAAAGACATTACAAGACAATACCCAAACGTAAAAATATCTATACGCCATTTCATTCTATAAAATTCATTAATTAATACCGTAAATATTATTATACAATAAGTGAGTAAATTATAATTATTTTGAATATTCAAATTTATTTGATTTTCCGTTCCTAGCCTAAAAGGTCAGAAGTCTATAATTTGCAATGCTATTGACGTGTAAAAAGAAAACAAAAATTCCTTTTAGACGCTTATTCTTATTTATATATATTATGGTAATTAATTCTTCTATATTTCTAACTAGCTGTTACCCGCGACTTCGTCCGCGTGGTATTTAACAAAGACAACCATTGGCAGCAGCCTGCTCGCGCGTTCTGAGCCCGCGGGACGCACTGCAGGTTGTTGCTATCAAACTTAATCAGGCGCAGCGCTGCAACATTGGTTTTAATTTTTCGTGAGATCCTATTTTTTTTTATAAAATAAAAGTAGCCTAAGTTACTCCTTGTTACATCAGCTATCTGCCAGTGAAAGTCCCGTCAAAATCGGTTCAGCCATTTCAGATATTACCCGGAACAAACAGACAGACAGACAGACAGACAAAAATTGTAAAAAATGTTGTTTTGGTATAGGTACCGTGTATACATCCAAATGCACTTAGTAAAAAGCGGTTATTTTAATATTACAAACAGACACTCCAATATTATTTATTTGTATAGATTTTCCCTTCAACTGTTTAAAATGGCTGACTGACTATTTAATTTTATGTATTTCTTGAATCAGTATACATCACATTTTCATTTACTGAAGTGTAATAACGGGACAGCTTATTGCCCTTATATTTGAGCCCTCCTCCTTGCAAGGGGGCTCAGGTCATATTATTTCACGCTGACCCAGTGCGGGCTGGCGAACTTCTCACGTGCTAAGAACAACGTGACTTAAAATTAGACAAACCCAGAAGTGCAAGCCGGGTTTGAACCTGCACTCCTTGTTTCCAAGGCGAGCGTTTGACCTGTGCGCTTTTTATCACTGGAGCTTATATTGACGACTCGATTGGCTGGTTGTGATTCTGCCAAGGGTTCCGAGTTCGAATCCTGGTAGGGGCAAACTTTGTGTAATGAAACAAATGTTTGTACCCGAGTCATGGATGTTTAATATCTTCATAAGTATTATATACTGGGTTCACCCCAGTCCATTGTATTGTAACCACAATACAAGCGTTACTTAGTTTGGGGCCATACAGTTGGTGTGTTTGTCTGGCGATAAAGATAATAGAATCCTTCTCTACACTATGTTTAGCGTGTGGAGTATGCGTTTATAGGTAAGCTTCCCACGGCGGATCGCACTGAACTGTGATGCAAGCAGCGTCTAATGTCAGAGGTGTTCATTTTTTGTACACCGTTAGCCCTGCACAAATGCCACGTGGGATAATTCAAAGGCGTAAGCGAGAGCGGGAGCGATAAATATCTCAGTAACAGTACACACACACACACACACGCACACACACACACACAGTGTCAGTATAAACGGTCTGTCGCCTGATTATGTAACTTTCAATTGACTAGCGATAGCAAAAACCTCGTTATAATCAGCAAGCTAGATGCGACAGCAAGACTTACAACAGACCTAGGATACTGAAGCAGGTTGTTTTTAATGTTGCTTTGAATATAATTTTAATTGGGTGTAATTATTAAATCCCTTCTTAATGGTCGCTTTACTATGGGCCTCATAAGGAAGCTCAACACGCAATATATATATTCTACTATTCTACCAATATCTTAATATTTAAGTAAAGGTAATACAGTCCAATATTCTATAAATGTTTAAGCGAAAACAAATAATTAAATATTATTATTAAAATGCAATCGAGGGCTTATTCTACATAAATGTTGTATGGTACACGCGACAGGCGAAAGAGCGCTACATCAGATTTACCAAAATAATATGATCATATAAAATCACGAAGTATTAACTATTGAATAAGAACTGAAGTTACGGACAACGTAAAATAATTGACAAATTATACACATAATATTTAACGTACCTAACGTTTATTTATTTTATCGATCTTGATGAAAAATATATATTTATACCTGACTGACTGACTGATCCATCAGAGCGCAGCACAAACGGCTGGACAGAAGCTTTATTTTATGACGTAAGCATCCACTAATAATGTCAAATGGGGTGCCAAAGTTCGTATAGACATTTTTATTCTTTGGATAGATTAACTCCCAACGCAGAACAAATACTTTTTACATGAATTAATTTCATAGGAATTCGGTTGGTATTAACGAGTACTTTATTTATACATGGAGACCATAGTCTAATGACGAAGCCGGAATATGATCATTGGAATTTGATGAGGGTAATTGAGAAGACCAACCGAGATTGGGTTCGTTAGCTCGGTCTTGAAGAGCACTTTTGCTCACACATAGTGACGTTGCCAAGGTCAAGGTCTGGAAGGTTGCCGAGTTTCGATTTGTTAGATCGGTCTTCAAGTGTTCTATGGTAAAACATAGTTGCCAGGCTCAAATTATTCTAAATAATATCAATAATAATTTACTTTATCCGTGAACGAAATAGCGGGACTAAAGCTAGTATTTTAAGCCTTGTTGTTCAATTTTAAAGAGGACAGTATGGAAGTGAACGGGTAGCAAGAGTCCTCCTGTAAATAGATCGACAATTTTGTAAGTTGGCAAGCGATTTGCATACATTTGCATCTTGATATTTGATTACTTTGTTGCTTGTATACCTACTGGCGTACTGTCCTCGTGTACACCAAGTATAAATAGAATGTAATCACGTTGTTTGTTGTTGATGAAACATGTATATAAACCTCATTTTTGTTTCGTGATGTTCAATATGTTTATAAGTGACAGTTCTCTGAACATGTTCACCAACTTAACCAATATTTTCTCGACTCGGATTGAGAAAGATAAACCTTGGCACACAAACACTCTTTCAGCCTATAACTTACGCCATACCCTCGAAGCATGGCAGAGATCACACCGATATCACCGCCATTGTACCATCCACAAAGGTCTGCACCGTCAGATGGCCGACGATTGTCTCTGACCCGTGGCGATGACAGAATTAGATTTTTGTCTAACGGTACTCGTCAGCTGTTTAGTATTGTACTGTGATATGCATGAAACCTTTTGATACTAGGTTCACATTGATAAGGATGATGTTTTACCGTTTTATGTTGACTGAAAATTCAAAGTATTTTTAGTACATAAATCAATTCGTCCATCAGCCAAAAGTCATCAACTGCTGGACATAGCCCCCCCCCCCCCCCCCCCAATGACTTCCTCACATCACGCGCCTTAGCCACTAGCATCCACAGGCTGTCAGCGAGGCGTTTGATATCATCGGTTTGTCCTGTCATGATCAAAGCACTCAGTAGATGTATAGAGTTCATCGTTTCTCATGATCATCACTTTAGGCAATATCATCATTATTTTTAACCTACTTAAAATGGGAGATCTGAATGCAATTGTATATTTGATTTTCTATCAAACATGGTAACTCCGTGTGTTTTCATTAAAATGTATAAGGTTTAACAAAAATATTGTAAAATATTTTAAGGGGTTAACAAGTAGGTGATAACGATCACGTTTATATGTAAAACATATGTGTTTAGTGTTTGTTTTATCAGTGAGAAAGTGAGCCAGTACAGTTTCAGCGAGCACTTAGTACAAAGTGCTATTTTTTAAATTTCAAATAATATGTTTTTTTTTTGAGTTGTGACCTTTATAGCCTGCCAATGGACCCCTTAAAATATTTAACACTATCATTGTTAAGCCTTTCATATTCAGGGATATTGTTTTTGTTAATAACAATATCACATTCTAAAAAATTCGTAAGTCAAAGAGTAATTTAATTGGGTTTTGCTATTTTTAATTGAACCATAATAAATTGAGGTTTCGTAGCTACATTATAAATATAGATGGTTTTTGTTTACATTATTATTATTTTGGATTGAAAATACTGCTATTGCTTAAAACTATTCGTTATTCACCAAAAATCGTTGCTGCTTTCAAAGGAATTGGCGAATTCATCGTGGGATGTTCCAACGTCATCAATCGTCTCATAGTTCGACAAATCGTATTTGTCTGCTAAGAATGTATCAGCAGCGAATGTACTTGCCTCCTCTGTGGAAAAGAAGCCCTCAATCTTAGTTGTAGTAGGTTTGATAACTTCCGTGCTAGTTGTTACTTCCTCAGAACTCTTCTCTTCGGAACTTTGATGGTTTTTCTCTGAAGTTATTTCAGTTTTACTATCCCCGGTCTTCGCTTCAGGTTCAGGTCGACAGAAGCTTCCCCAGAAGTGCCAGCCATGAGGGCAGATGAAGATTTGAGGGTACAAGTTGCCATTCTTGCTTAGACACACGTAGTAGTGGTTAGTGCTAGCGGGTAGGACGCCATGTTGTCCGATTTGATTGCAATCAGGAACTGGTTTTTGGATACACTGGCCATGAGTCAGTTGCACCTGAAAAGTGAGTATACAAATTAATAATTAGTGTCCTTATCTCAAGTATCTGATACCGTTTAAAATTTCCCGCTGAATTTCGATTGAATTCTCTACCTATGCTAGAAAGGGTTAGTGTGATTTAATTCCACGTGTTATAAACAGTGATGGAAAGATGCTTGCGCGCTTGGATTGATTCACTGAATCATTTTATTTAATTTTTAGAAAACTACAAAATTGATCAAAAAGGTCTATCTACCAAAATTTAGACTATCATTAGGACAAAACGCAACTAGTACTACAAAGTCACTTCAGTTTCCTTTTTATAATTCTGAAAAAATCAACATCAAGAAATTAGCATAGGTGGTATTTTAATAAAATAGAAACCTACTCAAATTTTGTTTTCCTATTTGTAAGTTAAGTAATACACCAAAGCTTAAGATCAAAACGACGTCAAATGACACGATTTTATTGCTTCAGTAAAGATAAAGTCTGATATAAAGGTCTCGTACTTGGAATTATTTTAGATAAGTCATAAAACCGCAACATGCATTGGGAGATAAAACCGACATTCAAAATTGCGAAAGTAAAAATTATTCGTTTGTATATTTTAAAATGACGACTCACCGAGCACTGTGCTGTCTGAGGATTGTAGCCATAATGTCTAGGGCAAAGAGCTGATCGGTGGTCTGCCGGACTACCGTCTGGAAGACCTTCGGGAGGTGAGCAAAGGTGGAACTTCCTGCAGTCGTGGGCGTCTGGGAATATCCCAACCTATAGACACAGAGTATAATAACGTACAGATTAAAATTAAGTAATAAAGATTTTTCAGAGTCGTGCCGTGTTACATATTTTTTTATAGTAAATGCAATTGAATTCCTTTCAGGAAACCTTGGAAGAGGCTGCATAGGCCTCTGGTTTGGTTTCCCACAAATATACCAGCAGTAGGTAGTGTGATAGCCAGTGGAACAAAGTAAGAATCATGAGAAGAAATGAAAAGGTATGGTAAAGAGAACAAGTGTTGATGAATACAGTAAGAGAAACAAGCCGGAGAAGAAAATGATGGGTTCTAGTAAGAATGATATGAGAGAGAGAATGAATGTGAGTATGATGGCAACCGAGATGAATGGAAGAAAAATTCATACTGTGCCAACCATACATTAGGGAAAAGTGAGGGAGACGTTGATGGGCATAGCAGTGACAGTTAATGAAGAGCTAATCGAGATTGCTAATCCGCACTGGGCCAGCGTGGTGGACTATGACCTAATCCCCCTCGCACCGAGGGGAGGGCCGTGGCCAGCAGTGGGACATTAAAAAGGGCTTCTTTCCGGGGTAAAAATTTGCACCCCTACGAAGTCAAGGTTGCTTATCTATCGAATGGTACCGTTAGCTATAAGGTTAGTGCGAAACAGTTGGGCGCAAAGATTTCTGCGCACGATACCAAAGGTCAAGAACGTATTCGTCAATAAAATACTGAATATAATTCCTTCCTGACGGGCTGGCGGCCCACTTTATCAATAGCTAGATATGTAGCAGAATATATTTTGTTTGTCTGTTCAGATATAAATACAGTTGTCACAAAATAAATGATGGGACTTATGGCCGAAAATGCTGAAACGGTGCAAAATATTATAATTAATCAAAATAATCTTATCTGCACACATGATTTGGTAAAATTTATGACAAGGAGGTTCTCAATCTTACACCTATATTTTTTTATCTTTGAACATGCATAACTTTTTAACGGATGATCCGATTTTGATGATTCCCTTTTTATTAGGTGGCGGATCTAACATTGGACAATCTATCATAGTAGTACCTGTGGCCATACATGTCTTTATTGTTCAATCTCCGACGTTTCTTAGTTTAAGACGTTGTCATTGGCACGATCGTATAGCGCCAAGACTCAATAGAAAGGCCAAAAAATTAATGAAACTGAGGCTCTCAATTTTTATACAATCTACACTTGTGTCAAAGGACAAACCTTGGTCAGTTCCTTTCGTCCTTCTGTTATATTTTTGTTTCCATTGTTAATTAGAAATTATGAAGTGAACGTATCTAGTATTTGTGAGTGAAGCCTGGAAACGCGACAAGTTTTTATCGAGAACAATGACATCCTGTTGATGCCGAAGAACAAGTTTTATTCTATGCCTGCCTTGGCGTCTCACGATATTGGTCGGGTTTTATACTATGTGTATTGCTGCTTTGTTGTTTTCATTGATAAAACGTTAACAGTTAGACATTGGGTGGTTCAACTGGTTTTATTTGACTTCATTAAAATAGAGTTAGCTTACATTTTTATGGTCAACAAGGCACTTAGAAGAAGGTTCAGAATCTACCACCAGCTCGCGTTCATGTCACTGAGAACTGGTGGTAATAACTTTATAGCAGTGTTCTACCTGAACAAGTAACATTGCAGACTATCTCAGCACGCTCAGTCAGTTCACGGCTCACCCGGAGCAAGACTCGTGCTGCCTCATCCGAGCTCTTTCACAGCCTCATTGTCGAACCAATAAACTAATTATTTCGGTTGCAATTGAAGCAATCCCGTACGGAATCTGCCCGAAGCAGTACCTCGCGAGGTTATGCAGTCGGTCAAAACAAGGCTATAGTTACCTCTTGGGAATAGTAAATCATCACCATAAACACAACATTTTTAGTTTATACACTTGGCTTAAGGATTGTGTTAACACACCTGCTCACAAGTGTGTCGGAACTTCTTTGCTTTGATATCACACTCTGGAACTGGCTGCTTCGAGCACCGACCGAGGTGGGCGTTGCATGTGGTTCCTTCTGAACATTCTTGTAGAGGCACCTGGAAATATATTGCTTTTGTAACATGGAAGTCATTGTGAGAGGGCTATACTAAGAAATACAGTCAGTTATAACGTGAATAACACTTATTTCATATTATATTTTGAAATAAAACTAATTTTACGGATTTTATGGTTTCAAGTTCCCGACCTACTGACTGACTGACAAAACCAAGCGCACCATTGGACTTCAAGACACTGTGAGCACTTTTTGCGTAGATCGGATCGCAAACAACTAAATATGAGGGTACCCTAGTTCTAACTATGACATTAGAACGTCTAATACCTCAGTCCTCCCGTGACCATGGTTGCAGTAAAGCAGCCGAAACGTCGGTAAAATTCGTTTTATTTCAATGTGTAGTACTCGCGTAAATATAACAAATCAATATCATATTATATGTTTTGCTTTATGACACTTTTTGCGCAATTAATATTAGTTATTCGACGAACTAATCAGTTCAGTCGGTAGTGCTGCCTGCTTTCTGTGCTGAGAGTCCCAGGTTCGAATCCTGGTAACAACGTTGTATGATGAGCACGAATGTTTGTACCCGACTCTTAGACGTCAATGGACTGGGTTCTCCCCCAGTCCATTGTACAGTGCCCATAATACAAGCGTTACCTAGTGTTAGACCATATAGTTGGTGTGTTAATTAATTATTTGTGTCGGTACAACAAAAGTGTACCTTCAGCCATCCTACTGGTAACGACACGCAAGTGACAGAATGCGTGCAGTTCTGGCACGCCAAGCCCGTCTGCGTGCAGATGCCTTCCACGTCCAGCTCGCCAGCTCCGAGCGTGAAGCCAAGTGGCACGCCTCCCATGCGGTTGCCATTTATCACACCACGAAGGTCGAAGGAGGTGGCCTTCTGAAACATGAATGGTTAGCACTTATACTGGCTCAGATATATCTATTTTAGAAGAAGACCCTTAGACAGAGAACATTATTGCACATTAAGTTCTTTTTAGCCAAAATCCTCATTTATTTTCTAGAATAAAGGCTGGCTTCCATTCTACTCATGGAATGGTTGCCATCTGTCTTCCAAGAACTACCGGGAACATGGATCCAAGGGTAAAGAACATTTGTCAGAATTTTTAAAGGGTACAGCAGCAGCCCGTAACGATGGGCAGTAATGTGACCTATAGACAAGATCCAAACGAGTTATGAAATGGGTGTTTTGACCACATAGGCATACACCACGATATAATATTATTCGTTTAAAGTTTTAGGTATAATTTAAGCAACAGAGTGATCTTTCCAGGTTTTATGTCAGATCGTGAAGTGGCGTTGTGTGAAGCTTTAGGAGGAGACGAAAGTGCAAAGAACAATTATTATCCACAAAATTTACTTAACGTAGTAATTTTACTCAGAACCTCTGTCAAACGAATAAATCATCCCATCCAGTCTGTTGGATTCCGAGGACCAAACCAAAATTGTCTCAAATATCTCTACCAAGCAATCTACACCCTTTTTATCTCCAAGATGGCCAGTCTACCATATCTTCCAGTTCTTTTATCATGGTGCTACCACACTAACTGCTTTAAAAGCACTTACACATCTCACAAACGCGAACACCGACAGCACAGCGAGTTTTAGCCACATTTCGAAATACGAACTGAACAACTCTTGTTTCTGGCAGAATATTTTTTCGACTGAAGCGAATGCGTAAATTTGTGAGCCGAGCGATCTCTGACCTTTTATCAATGTTTACTTGACTCTATGATAAGGATGATCTGGTTTTTTTTTTCAGTATTATCACACCTGTTTGTCAGTTTGTTGGTAAGTCATTTGTAACTTGTAATTATAATATGTACGTAGGGTTAGTTATTATTAACTAGAGTTGCTGTCTCAAGCCTACCTAGCTGTCCCTACATTATACTCACACACTTACCTATACCAATGTACCTACTGCACAAAATGTATAGCATTCTCACAAAAAGAGCAACCATGGAGTTTCTTGCTCGTTCTTCTCCATAAGAACGGCATTCCGAACGTTTGAAGATTCATAAGTACTGTACATAATGGTTTACATGAATAATAAATATTCTGATTCTGATTCTGAGCTTCGAGCTAATAAAAATAGATGTTACCCCGAAGTGTTGTTCAAAAGCTGCCCAAGTTTATAATACTACTTAAGTGTTAGATACTGCTATTGTTGTAAAACCTAATGAAGACTTATTCAGTAAGTTCAGACTATGATTAAACCCGAAAGTGAAGTCACCAGGCGCGTTATATGTACTCAAATAGTTACACAAAAACACTCCTTATCTCAATTATAATTGGGGCGATGATAGTTTGTATTACAAGGATATTGTACCCATGATCTTTATTGGATGACGTCACGGTACTGTATATTTGTAGTTTAGTTAAAAATAAGGTTAAAAGAAAATGGATATTAAGCGTGTTGATATTATAATCACAAACCTGATTAACTCAGTTGGTAGTGACCCTGCTTTTGATGTCGACGGCTCCGGGTTCGAATCCTGGTAGGACACTACTTGGTGTGAGGAGTACGAATGCTTGTACCGGATGCATCAATGTTTTATATATAAGTGTTATATACTGGGTCAATTGTACGGTACCCATAAACAAGCGTAGCTTAGTTTGGGACCGTATAGTCGGTGAGTTCGCCTGGCAATATTATAAGTGAATTCAGTAGGACTGTGGCCCAAGCACAATATTACTTAAGGCTACCGTAACGTAGGCGTCTTCCGTCGCGCTCTCACCATAGATTAAATAAACGAGAATAACAGTGATAACATGCTTTCTCGATATCGTTACGTTTACTGGAGTTCCTGCTTACCCTATGGTAAACTATTTGAATCAATTTGTTTACTTTTGACTTGTTTACGTTGTTTCATAATGCATTGTAATATACAAGTTGATATTGAGTTGATCAGTACATAATTATACCTTCCTAGCAGCCAACCGTATAATTTAACGCCTAACAAAAACATTCAAGCAATATTTTTAATCATCTTAGTAAACTAATCTAATAAGGCGTCGTATTATATCGAAAAATGAAGGTTTTTTTAAATAAGCACGTAGAGACAAGCAATTTTGATCTTTATTTTTGTTGTAATACATATTTGTAGTAAAGCTGTTGCCAAAGGAAATTGGACGGACGCATAGAGACGTTTACACACATTACAGAGACACAATAAAATGATATTTATGACATATCTGTTTATTTCCGGTTGTTCAGTGGAGTGAGAGCCGACCCTAGTGCGTATCCGGTACTAGTATTATAGCTTGTGCGCTCAGGAACGGGCTCAGTAAACGGTGAAGGAAAACATCGCGAGAAAACCTGCATGTCTGAGAGAACCGCTCGAAAGACGTATAATGTCCGCCAACCCGCACTGGGCCAGCGTGGTGGACTATGGCCTAATCCCCCTCGCATTGAGGGGAGGCCCGTGCCCAACAGTGCGACATTAAAAAGACTGGTATTATTATTATTATCTAGTACCTAGGGAAACAAAAGAGCTCACTCCTAGTCTAGTGTTCGTAGTAACACTGAACAGCTTTTCAAAAGCGAATCATGACCATGATACTAGTACATGATGATGTTGTAAGATAGTCAAACTCAAGTGGGCCGAGATTAGCCGCGGTACCTTGAGGCCTTCAAGAAGAATTAAGATGAGATCTCTAGGGACCAATTTTAATAGACAGGAAGGCGAAAGACCTTCGTCCACCATTGAGGCAACTTGGTAATATGGGTCAACACCAAATCCATTATACAGTAAATTCATTTCTCACTAAGTTGCCAGCGATTATGTAAATAGCGAACTGTATACTGATTACTCCAAGTTGTTTACTACAGGGTTGACGGACAGTATCTCAAATTTGTCCTGAGGGGTTCGGTAGTTTTCACCCCGAAAGCCAAATAAACAGTTTAAAAATAGATGCCGTCTACTTAGTTAAATTCTGAATATGTATTGATAGAAACGCGGAAGTAAATTTGGGATTCGTGCTATTAAACCTTCAAAAAGGTAAGTTAACTTTTAAAGTTAGATACCTACTATACAGGGTGAATCAGAAAAGGTATACTTAGCCTTGAATCTGCGCTTTGTAAGCATAATTTAAAGTCAGTATAAGTTTATTTAAAGAACAAAAATGTTCTCACAAGAAATCTCAGTGGTGTCATTTTTGAACCAAAAATTATTTTTAGAAATTGATACGTTGAAATTCTGTCTTCACTGGTTTTCAGTGCGCTAAAGTAGTACAGTTTCAAGGCATAGTATACCCTTTCTTAATGAACCTGTATGAGATAAAATCCACAGATACTGTATTTCCTATTCTTCTTCTTCTTCTTAGTCGGGCACTCTTGTCAGAGTGGTCGTGGTAATGGGTTGCACTGTTCGGACATGGACGCTGCTCTAGCTATTTTTCTCCACGTATCTCGATGTAGGGCATTTCGGGAACATTCTACTATGGGACAATTTGTAGCAGATTTATATATATTTCCTATACCTAAACTTTTGCGACGAGGATCATCATACAAATTGCGAGGATTATGTCGAGATAAGCCGGGTCCGCGTCGAAGTAAATAAAGTAGGGATCCTGAAGTAATATATGAGTGGTAAAAATACTTGGAAAAGCAATTGAGAGTATTGACACGATTCGCAATTTCAGTCTGAAGGCTTCAGAAATAATAGTTTGAAGCGAGAGAACGAGCAGTTCCTTTGAGTCTGCATAATTAATTCTCACTAGTTTGCATAGTCAAGCCAGCCTTTGGCCGAGTCCAGACCGACTGTGCAGCCTCGCGATGCTGGCTCGGGCATGAGGCGATTTTTTTGTCGCCTGTCCATGAAAGCGCTACGTTGCATTTATCCCAAAGGGACTATACAATAGACAGGGGACTCAAATCAGTAGAGTAAGCAGGAACTTCTAAGTATTTGTATTATTATTCTTTCTAGTAATTATAACGTCATCGAGAAATCATTCTTGAACTGTCATACTTTATTTATGTATCCTGTGGTGTGAGTAAGATAGAAGACGATTACGTTACCGAAGCGTTATGTGAAAAGATTGTGCTTGAGCTACTGAATAAGAATATTTTTTATTCCTGTAAACGCTTACCAGAACTTATGAATCGTCAAAAATGTTACCGCCCGGCACACACCTCAGTGTTATGTATGCTCAAATGCGATCATTCTTTTCAACTTATTGTAACATAAATAACCCATTAGTGGGTTGCTATATGTGATTCTAACTATGAGATCCATCATTAATGCCACTCAAAATCCAAAGTCTTATATTATTAAGTTACGTAATGGATAACATGAATAAAAGTAAAATAAAAAAAACATTTTTCACAGCCATCTGGTATAGCCCCTCAATTTCTTTCCTCCAAAACTATTTTCAGCACGCCCCATGAAGCAATCTATCCAGAGAGTTTCAGCTCATTTATATCGACATCCGCCCGGCTTATCCCAAGTTCATCTCGTCAATTTATATGATAATCTGTGGAACATCAGTTTTCTGGAACCTTCTTGGGGTGAAGGTTTCAAATAGATGAAGGTGCCTTGGACATAAAGAAGATGATGATGATAGCACTCGACTGAAGTATCTTTACAGAGAGAGTAGTAGTCTACCATAGAGTAGAGACGTCTGGTACTGTTAAATTTACTGTGACGGAAATTCAACTTTAACGCGATTAGTGGTATATACAACTTACAATGACTTTATTTAATATACGTAATATAAATTATTATAATTACATACCCTACATAAATTAAAATTAAATTAAGATAAAAATTAAAATTAGGTATGTTTCAGAATGCACTCAGCTTTCCAAATCCCCACCACCATTGGCCGGCAGGGTGCCCAGAACGCTGGCAGCATTGCCACGTTGAATGGCAATGCTGATGTGTTGGCCAAAATATGTGCCAGCGATCTGGTCTCCGGATGTCTCCACCAGACGTTTGGAAAGCTCCCGGTAGATCCGATGGGCACCCGGTCCCCACGGAACTTATAATGATGAAAATAATTTACAACTATATCTAACAGATACTCTTTTATAGCAGGTAGTTTGTTCAATGCTTTATTTTTGTTTAATCCTGCACCAAATTACGTCCAAGCTTAGTTGTTGACGACAGAGAATCATGGTGGGTTATGATGGAGACCTTGCCCATCAGTGGGATAGTATATCACTTTTTTTCGGAAGCGTATATCATCTGTGGCCATCCTTAGTGTGTGTAGCATATTTCCGTGTTATTTCACGCGTGGCTCTCACTGACAAACGGATGGAACTTGCTGCGAATGTAATAAGAAATTCTTTGATCGATGATCGTTTAGGGGTGTGGTCCGTGCTATAAGCGATCGCGGGGATTTAATGGTTTTTTATGGTTATATTTTTGGGGCTTCTAATTTTCAGGGTACAGGCACAGATCTCTTGTCTAGATAAGCTTAAACACAAGCCTAGTATAGCTATCGAAGTCCAAAGTCAGTTAGTACTCGGCTCGTTTAGTTGTAGGCAAGAACTTCCTCATATCTCGACTTGTAATAAACAAGAGCAATTGTTTTTTTTTTGAGTAGATAACCAGCCGATAGTGCGTCTATAAGACTTATATACCATCTACGTAGCTTTGCAATTGTGACACATATCGGGGGTGGGACATATCGCGAGCGGGATGACAGCGAAGCAAATGACAAATGACAGCGTTCGTCCAAAGCACTCTCACTTTTAATTACTCTGAGGTAAACTCACGGAGCATTTCGAGGTGGAGCAGTCGGTCTGGACGCGGCTATTGCCGTTAGTGGAGATAGTTTATAGAAGTATGTGATCTATAAATCAACAAAAATCCGTGCATTCTAAAGTTGCGTACGGATGGGTACCCGCTATCCGCTTGTGCCATAAACCTTAATATTACACGGAATCGTTCACTCATTCGTGTATTTTAACTTTTTCACGCCTATTGCCTCCTGAAATAGTCCCCCTAAAGTTACTTATTCCTTTGCTTCAGTACAAGTCGTTCCATAATCATGACACGATGTGAATCAGGAAAATGGTTGTAAGTGCTCTGCTGATTCAATGTATGGGAAAATGTGTGAAATAATCACAAATTGCTTAGATAACTGTATGTGCGTGTGAAAGGGAGTGTTTTCACTGTTTTTTTTTATCCAGCTATTAGTAGGTATTACTATACTATAACTACCCACTGAGCTAGGTCGTCTTATAAGCTTGTCATTTTACTTTATAAATAGGTACCTATCATCACGTTATCTATGATTATTGGGGTTTCAGCTAGTTTTCAGATGCTAAACGAAATCATTAGTAGCCAGGTCGGAACCGCGTGCAAAACCACTACCTAGTAAATCAGCAAGGTGGCACCCGTAAAAGAGGAACGGCTGGAATACTGTTTTCAGTGGTGTTCAGAATTTCAGCAGCCTTCAGGGCGCCCTTTGTGGCAGTGCATCAAAGCCCCTGTGAGCGGATATAGTATGTTTCCGCTTCCGGTGCGATGGACACTGATTACGAATGTGCCCTTCCCTGACTTAGTGTTGTCTATGGTATAGTATGCACATTGTTAGACAACAGTTATAAATTGCAATAGTATTTTGTCATAATACGTTAAAAGCAGTTCCATATATTTACATAAGTAGTCATCTACATAAGTTATGTAAATAAGTGTACATAAGTAGAAAGAGTAGCTCCATACACTTAGCTACTTATGTAGATACTGAAGGTACACTCACACACACACACACACACACACAACACCCTCACGTTACCCACTTCTTACAAAACCTAATCAGTAGTAATACCTAAGTATCCTTTACATACACGTTCGCGCCTAGCAATATTGATTATCTACGGGGCAAGGGGTCAAGGATCTATATACCGTATAAATAGGTCTCCTAACAACTATCACGTCAAACTTATCCTTTACATACACGAATCACAAAGAAAAAGTTGTCGAAACGTACACACGCCTTGGCGAACTTGCCAAAACTAATTTGGTTTTTAGATGATCCACGCTTTGACAAGTGTTACCTGGGCCGGCAGGTGTACGAAACAAATATTGATATACAATATTGGATGTTAGTTTACCTCGGGTTTGTTGTTGCACCTGTTCAAAAGTTCAAATGTCGTAAATACCATTTTGCCCTAAATAGAATTGTAAAGCCATCTTACTCAGTTTGCGAGCTGTATCGATCTGTACATTTGATGCTAGCTCTTACCCGCGGCTCTACCCTCAGTACCTCGATGAAAGAACCTATACTACTCAACGATAAGGTAGCTTCCTATTAGTGAAATAATTTTCCATATCGTAGATTCCATATCTGTAGATCCGAAGATTACATCAAAACACACAAACTGACAAACTTTACTTTGTGTTTGTACACCGGTACATCAAGTGCAAGATTATTCGTAAGCTAACCGTATACTTTATAGTGTACCGTATTTAGACATTTTGTATGGAGAATAAAATATATATATATATTGTCCGCTAGAGGCGCTGTTACATTTTCCATACAAAATGTCTAAATACGGTAGACTATAAAGTATACAGTTAGCTTACGAATAATCTCGCACTTGACGTACAGAACAAAATTAAAAATGTTGTATAAATAGTGTATTAAAAGCCATTGCCCGGTATCGTATAGACAAAATGTGTGTGCCCACTTAGCCTACCCTTATGGGTATATAGGCGTAATGTTGTTTACGTTTTTAAAAAAATATAGTTAGTTGAATTTTATTATTTTGTACATATAATATTTGGCGCGGCTTGTCGCATCGCGTCGCGGGCGCTGACCGCATGCCGCAGCGGCTGCCGTGTTGCGAACTTTGCATTCCGGCTACCAAGTTTAAACCACATATTTGTTGGGAGATGAGTTGTGCAACTAGGAATATTAAGTTGCCTGGTCGAGGTTGAAGTTAATATAATGTAGGAGAGCTTTAATATTTTTTTTGGTAGATAAGTATATCAATATATATTTCAGTCGCAAACTAAGCGATGCGTTATCTATGGGTACCATCATGGACCGGATGAGCTGCTTGTTAAACATTTAAATATAAAAAAAAATATTTTTCAGTTAATTAAACACTTAAGTAACTTCCGTTCCGGCATTAGTCTTGTATAAATAAATATTTTGTTTTCTTGACCGCTTTTATTATCCTCGTTCATGTCTTACGTATTTATGTAAAAAGCTAAATGTCACTCATTCAAAGCAATATCCACAGAACCAAAGACAAAAAACACACCTACCAGAACTATGAGGCTTATTTCAAGTAATAATATTTTGGTTTTTTTCCCTTCTATATCCAATAATTTATTTCATTAAAATATCCATGTAATTTTTTTTATAACACACGGTACCACGAAATCTCACAAAGACGTGTATCATTCGACTTCCTACCAATAGTACCGTACACCAGCAATGCGACACTGCAAAATCCTTAGAGCAACTCGATATAGACATTCCAAATATTAACTTGTCTGCTATCGAGTGCACGCGCACTGGATAATGCATTCGGACGATTGCCTCGTTGGTTTTGTGGTAGCATGTGTGGTCTACTGATTTTGAGTTCCTGGATGCGGTTTCTGAGTCGTACAAATTATGGTAGGTAATTTTAAAAAGGTAGTTTACGTAGCCCACAGTCTAGAATCGTGTCCAATAAATGGCAACAGACTGGTTCTCTATAACATGAGGACTAAATGAAAAATGTGGGTGTACGACAATGTACCTCAGCTTATCTTATAATGTAACTGATCGCTACCTATACATGTAAGATATATGAGAAAATCTATTATTGGGGGCCTTTACCAAAGCAAAGCAATAGAACCCAAAACAATGATTGTTAGAATTTTTGTCTGCTTGTCCGTCCGTTCATCGGTTTGTCTGTGCGTCTGTGCACGCTAATCTCAGAAACGGCTTCACCGATTTGGGTGCGGTTTTCATTAGTGTTTGGTCAATTTCAGTTAAAATTTAATGTTTGTTGTCTTCAATTCATAAATAAAAAAGTCATATCAATTTAAATGCGTGGACAAAGTCGCGGGCAGCAGCTAGTTTGAAAATAAATACGTCATAGTATTTTTTTTTCATTTCGATTTAAGAGTACAATGGCTTTATATCAGTGATATTGCGTAAATACAAACAAAAGATTGAATATCATATTATATAGGTATATATGGATGGTATAGTAAGGCTTCCAAACCATAGCTGGCCAAACACTCAAACTACTAAAGTTTGATTAAACTTTCTGTGCATTAAACGTGGGGGTGAACCACTTGCCTTATGATTTGTTATTGTTGTTATATAGCTGTTATACAACTTGTTAGTTACATTATTTATAGCTCAAGAACGGGTGGGCAGATTTTTATGAACTTTGTTTTTTTTATTTGTCCCATTAATGTAGAAAAAGGTGATTTTAATTTTAAATACCACCGGTTTGATTCCTTGTTCAGGCAGGTGATTTTATAGTGTTATAGATGTAATTGAAATAAAATAAAACCTTAAGTGAGTTAGATTTTCTATGGACTTTTAAGCGGAAAGTTGTCAATTTACTTTTATGGAACTGACAAACTTTTTCTATGGAACCGACAAAAGTAGATTATTAGCATTATTATATTATGTTTAGCCAATTGAAATACACCTTTAACCAAATTACTTTTATGTGTATTACTTACTAACATTGTAATGAAACCATAAATTCAATTAAGTTCATAATTGGTTAAAATTGAAATTACAAAACATACCCAAATTATCTACCGTTAAAGTTGTTATTCTAATTAAAGTCGCCGACTTATAATCGAACTTAAATGAACATACCCTCATCAATGTTTGATGGGTATATTCATCGCTTGGCCGCTCCTGTCCTGTCCCTTACATTGCCGCAACACGGAGCTTAGGTAAACTACCATAGGTTCTCACTTATGACTATACCTACATTATTGATAGTACCTACAGAATAGCCCTCCGACTAACACTCATGAGAAAGGTCTTGTGTCGACCATAGCCGTAGTCAGGGTTGGCTCCAGCGTGGGGAAAATCAAGGAAACTCGAATTGAACTATCATAGATTTTCGTCAATAAATCTGACGGCAATAAACTCGTTTTTACCTTACATATCACTACTCCGATTTAACATGATATTAAAGAGACACATAATTTATATCGCAATAAAAAAAACATTTTTTTTTTCTTTAAAATAACCGAGGTCGCCCAATTCACGCATGAGTTTTTTTGAAAATCTATAAGTTTTTCTCATTTCTCAAATCGACGACTCGATTCCATAGCACATATTTTTCTATCTATTGCATCTTCGGAGTTCCTGATACTGACTTATCTCGATGCTATATCCTGTACATTTCTCCTTAGAACTTAGAAAAGCATTTGGGTACTATTAACATACAGATGTTGAATATAGATTTTTTATATTTACGAATTTAACGAATTTTATCGCGTTTATTTTATGTTTTTTACGCTTCTGACGTTTCGGCTGCTTTTCAGCAACCATGATCACGGAAGACTGAGGTGTTAGACGGTCTAGTATCATTGTTAGAACTGGGACACACTCATATTTTGTTGTTGTTTGCGGTCCAAACAGATGTTAAATTTCAAATAGTAGTGGTCTCAAAAGAAAGTAGCGTCAACAAACGTCCAAGGGGTCTCTAACGACCGCCGGCGATTTATAGCGATAGCGCCGAGGGAATTTAATGGAAAACGACTTGCTTACTGCACCTGATTTATGGTCGCCTGGTACTCCCGTTTAAGCAATTTAAAAGTAACAGAACGACCGCAGGCCACTAAGGGTTGGTCAGAGATGTTTTTAAACAATTTAATTGTTTTGTCATGTCCGATTGTACTATAATTACCGACGAAAACCGAAGACTCGCAACCTGACAGGTGGAGCCAATCGTCTGTGCTAATATGTATATAGTGCCTATTATTGAATAGTATCTATATACATGAAAATGAAAAAAAAAACTGAAAAGAAAAAAAATAAGGACAGTAGCCACTTTAATCTATAACGCTTATTATATTACTCTGGAAAAAGAAAAAAATCAATAAATGGACGTGTCGAAGTGAGACTCTCCTCCATTATTTTACGTCGTTTAATAAAAAAACATCGTTGATGAAATACTTTCGTATATTATATTCGAAGAAAAACTAATATCGTTTTTACAATAAAGTCATGTTACTTGTCTATGGTTCGACTACTATATATTAATCAGATTCACGATAATCCGACGTATATATCGAGTTTTCCATTTCACCTTCTTCTTCTTCTTCTTCTTTTACGAAATGAAATGAGATGAAATAAAATGGATATGCAAATGGCCTCACCCGCAACTTAGCGGGTATTTTGCCAGTGTCAAGTAATTAATAGCAATATTAAATTCAATAAATAAAATAATGGATGTGACATGAAGAAATGAAAATGGCGTTTCTATGAAATAATTGCTGTCGTGAAACGTCGTGACAAATTGTCGTGACAAAACGTCGTGACAAATTGTCAAATTATCACCGGTCACCAGTCGATGGCAATTATATAAGTCGTGAAATACGGCACTGGACACAACAAGACTTTTACTAATTTTTACGTAGAATGAAATGAACAACTGTAATTGTATTAAAATGTCGCTAGATGGCGCTTATAACACGGGTCAGCGATACGGGTGATCGCGCAGCGGAATTTTAGGCGATTAATGTCCCATTCAATGATATTCACACTTCTCTCTAATAGCAAACACCACACAACATATTACCGCGCCCCCAGCGCGGTCCCAGCGATAAATTTTTGTTCCTCTGTCCGATACGATTTATGTGTTTGGATGTACGTGTCCGGTAGATATTGGTCCTGTTAATATATACTATAAAAATATTGGGTCCTCGAGATGAGAGGGAAATTTCATAAATATTCGTGTGACGTGGGGCTGGTTTGCCAAGTCGCTTACGTCTTTTGTATACTCCTGTATTGGTATAATGGTATAATCATACATTTATTTTGTAACTAGCTGTTACACGAGACTTTGTCCGCGTGGTATTTAACAAAGACACAACAGTTAGCAATAGCCCGCTCGCGCGTTCTGAGCCCGTGACCGGCAGCCCTTGTGATATTAAGTCGTCGGGGGGGGGGGGGGGGGGGGGGGGGGGGGGGTTTCTAAAATAAAAGTAGCCTAAGTTACTCCTTGTTACATCAGCTATCTGCCAGTGAAAGTGCCGTCAAAATCGGTCCAGCCATTTCAGAGATTAGCCTGAACAAACAGACAGACAGACAAACAAAAATTGTAAAACATGTTGTTTTGGTATATTATGTACCGTGTATACATCCAAATGCACTTAGTAAAAGCGGTTATTTTAATATTACAAACAGACACTCCAATTTTATTTATTTGTATGTATAGATGTATAAAAAATAAATGAATATAAATTTAAAAATGTAGGCGAGTGCAAGTATGACTTAAGTCGGAACGGGCCTTTATATCAGCTATCTACTTTATTAAAGTTGTTTGTAAGTCTTGTAAAGGACATCTCCCAAATAGAATATTCAATTATGAAAGTACCATAACAAGATATGAACGAACGTAAATTTTACGGCTGCATAAGAAGCACTTTGAATAATAAAAGTGTTTCTTAATAAGCATGAGTACCTACTCATTTAAATAATGTTTGTTTGTTGGACATGTTGTTGAAAGTATTAAAAAATATTTAATATTACATTTTGATGTGTACCATCATTGAAAGTTGATGAAGAATGCTGATGACTTGATTAGCGCAGCTGGTAGTGACAATGCTTCCTGTGCCGACAGCCCCGGGTTCGAATACTGGTAGGGACACAAAATTCGTGTGATGAGCACGAATGTTTGTACCCGAGTCATGGAGGTTTAATATCTATGTAGGTATTATATACTGGGTTCGCTTCTATTCCATTGTACGGTACCCATAATACAAGCGTCCCTAAGTGTGGGTCCATATAGTTGGCATGTTCGTCTAGAGATATTATGATTATTATTCTCTATGTCTAACTAAATTAAAAATAAGTGTCAAATACATTTTCGTATACCTACGCGCAACTTAAGTTTCAAACTTTAGTGATTTCTGTTTTAGGGCAACTTGGACTTGGAGAATTCTGCATAGAAACGACAACAGCATTGCGAAGTTAAGTCACAGAAGACAATAGGCTATTTTACTGTGTTTGAAAAACTATCTTAAAATGTTCATTAGTATAATATGCTGCTAACAATATAGTTCTTTCATTGTAAACTCCATTAGTTTCCATAAAATACGATGAAAAAATTAAATAAAAAAATACCACCAAAACGCGGCCTCCGAGTCAAGTGGCCCTTGTGAAAGAAACTCGTATTGACAACCTGACACTGATTACGACGGTGTGACGTCACAACGCATTAACAAACAATCCAGAGCGTTTTTGATCACGTAACACAACCAAAAAAAAACATTATTTTATTTTATGATTTTAAAGAAAATCCATATTTTTGCAGAAAAATTAAGACTAATACTTAAACAAAGCTATAATCTTTTAAGGTGGCCACAATTTAATATATTATATTATATTTTTCATACACTCATACACCCTATTAGTTGAATGCGTGGCTACAATATGAGGTATGATGAAAATTTGTCGTCTGAAGAAAGTCTTCAACCAAGTTTGGCTCCGACGTTCTTTTTTTTATTGCAGCTGAACTTGGTGGAGCCATTGAATATGAATGAGGGCGCATTTGGTTCACATTTACTCTGGATTGCCTTTAGTTGAGAACTTCGTTGATTGAATGCTATTCTTGTTTGGAAGGTTAAATCCAAATAATAAAATAATAAATAAATATCGCCATACGAACACCCCAACTATACGGTCCCACTTTAAGCTTAACGCTTGTGTTATGGGTACCGTACAATGGACTGAGGGCGAACTCAGTATATAATACTTATATACATATTAAACATCCATGACTCGGGTACAAACATTCGTGTTCATCACACAAAGCTTGTGTCCCTACCAGGATTCGAACCCGGGACCCTCGGCGCAGAAAGCAGAGTTACTACCACTGCGCTAATCAGGCCGTCTGCGAAAATACTTAGTAAGAGTCGAAACACACCCAGCGAGTGGCTGCGTTCAGCGTCCCGCGTTCCGCGAATCGCAGATCCTGGAACGCGAACGCTCTCTTACTGTTTTAGCCCTGTCTGTGAATATTATTATGTCTATATTCTGCCAAAGAGTAACAGAGACCGTGATCTCAATCGACAGCGGTCCGAGTCGCCTACAGAGTCTGTGAGGATGTGTGGATGGGTGTTTGTGTGTGTGAGTATATTAGCCACGTACTGACTTAGCGCTCAGCCTCACGATGCTGGCTTGTACCGCACTTTACGAAGCTAGCTCCAAACACATTATTTGCTAAAGCACCAATTATATTTGGACACAGTATCTATAGTTAAACGTCAATAAAGTTCTAAAAATACGGAACTCTATTCAATCTATAAATGAAACATTGTAATATTAAATTAGACTCTCTACGGTTGTTAAGGGATGTTATCACACGCAATGGAAGCTCCAATATCGAATCAATCACTCGAGTGAATTGCGCGCCGCAGTGTAGTTCCCGAGAGGCATAGACGCGAGGTGAACTCGTGAAAAAAATACCGTCTTGTTTATGCATGATTTTGAACATTATTGGCGTTTAATGTGCAAAGAAGGTAGGTGGATTCCAAAAAATAATGATTTGCGATAACAAAGCATTTTAATAGTAAATTCAGTGTACATACATAGCCTAATTAAAGTTTTGTAATACTATAGAATGATCTTACATATCTTACAATCATATTTTACAAAATGAAAGAGAAGCAAGCGGAGCGTGTTCTGGAAACGAAATGGTTGAAGAATGTTCGCGGTGTAGCAACACTTCAACCTCGCTACAAGACACACAGATGGCGCTGACGATTCTCCATACAAATCTGAAACGCGCTATGAGCGTTTTCGGAGCACGTAACATACGTTGGGGCACAGTGGCCAGCCCCGCCAGGCAGGTGGTATACCTGCCAGGCTGGAAGATCTTGATCTCTTTTTTTGTTTTTTTGGTTTATCGCTGCCACAGATGCGAGATTATTATACTGTATACGACTACTCAAGATGGCAGGCAGTAGAGTATGCACATAACTAACAAATGTGTTCAACGGCGGACCTTCGGATATTACATCCCGTGCCTTGATACACATTGTTGTTGACAAATTTGGTTCAATTCGCCAATATTCCTTGGAGTATTGCCTGCAATCATCAAACCTTCATTACTCTTTCATACCTTGATCAGAATTGTTCCTACCGTTGTCAATAAGGTTATTTTATTACACACTCGTATGCTTCACGTGTATGACCTCTGTGTCGCTGGGGAAATCACTACTGCTTGAGAAAATCATTTATATGGTGCAGGCAGGCTAGTGTTGCGCCGTGAGTTTGATTTGGTTAGGTTGACGTTAGAGTTTATTACTGGGATTATATTCGTTGGAATCAAGATATAAATAATACGAGTTGTGTAATATTTAAATTTAATATATCAAATATACTAAGTACCTGCAGATGCTTTTATGACACTGTGAAATATTTTTCTTTATATATTTTTAAAAGTATTCACTATTATAATTTGGTAAAAGTAATTTGTGAGGTTCGTGCTGTCTTTGTCGCACAACCGATGAGTTATGGCGGTGACGTCGAGGCCTTGCAGCTTTGTACTCGTATTAATTTCCAATTTTCTGATCGGAAACATTCAAAGCCTGTTTTTGTAATTTTTTGAGAAATAGTTTTACTGTTAGTGCGTAAAAACTAAATAGTATAGTTTTAAGAAATAAAAAAACAACCCTATTGAATTAAAATGAAGGATAAAAAAACACCAGATTTTTTGAGAAAATTCTATTATCTGTTAACATTTTTCTCTACTAAAAATTAATCAAACAGATTGTTTTCTTCCACCTCCGAAACATATAAACCTCGTCTCCAATAACTTTACCACTCAAGTTAACTTCAAAGTTAACAATAACAAAGTTAAACTGCCCAAACAACTTCCAAATTTCGTAGTTTCAAGTAACTCGATATTATTTGGTCGGAAATCCATATAACAATATGGCTGGGGTGGTGACTTTGGCTGATTAGTTGGGCGGTATCCGGTTTATAATGGAGTCGGGTTAAGTAATGATATAGAGGATAGAATAAACAACATATTCTAAAAAGAAATAAACAAACATAACTGAAATAATTCAGTCACTGAAATAAAATGTTTGTGTATTTCCAACTGGCAACGAATTTAAATTTTCACAGACAATTTTTATATTTTTCAGTTTCGACGTCAACCCGTATTTTAATTATTAAATCCACAACCAGTGTGTCCATACCTTATATGTTGGGGATACGGAAAGGCTACCTATGCAACCACCCAAAACCCTATTTCATGTGGAAGTCATGTTTTAATAGATCGTTGTATAATCTGTGGCTCTATGCCAGTAAACTGATTGAAAATCGACCGTCGGATTGTTAAAAATACTGTAGGTATAATATAATACCCCACTACTCGTTCGGTGATGGCCAATGGGGATTGTGTGCCAGAAAGTGAAATGGTAATGTCTTTGAAATAAATTGTGCTGCTCCTATTAATATTTAGTAATATATTCCGCTGCTCCTATTAATATAGAGTAATTTATTCTGCTGCTCCTATTATTATTTAGTAAATTGCTCATACATTTGTTTTGATTTGCTGTTTGTTTTACTATGTTAACTTTCGGCGTTTTTGTTTATACACGCATCTGAAACAAAAATGTAAATCAATATTGATGAAAGTAGGTACCACGTAGCTGTGTAATACACGAAGCAGGATGGAACGCTTGCGCAGAAGCAGGCGTTCGTCACTTGTCGATCCTATTGCGATAAATACCTACATGGCGCTGTACTGTACGTACTGTACTGTACGCAACGCACTTGCGATCAAAAAGATAAGCGTATAGTAATGTAATAATAATTCTTAAAACGCATAAAATGCAGTGGTGCGGAGCTGAAGTGCACTTTATTGCTTTGAAGCAAGAATCGCGTTTCATTTAAATGTCTTTGCGATGTAAAATATCTGTTCGTAAGAAATATAAGATAATCTGTCGCAGAAGTGATAAGTAGGTACTACACAGCTACCCTAGAAACCGTGCTGTATTATTAATATATTGATGTACTTACCTTTCAACAATCATAATGAAGATAGCCAGCATATACCCAGCAGCTAGCAGTATGAACGCTGGTGCTGCTCCTCCAAGAGCAAGGGCCCGAGGTGAGCTGCCCTCACAGGAGATCTCAGGGGAACTGGTCCGACGATGGATTCGGGAGACGATACCGCGTTCTGATAGATGCATGAGACTGAAAAATGGTACTTACAAAGAGGGAATAGTAAAGTAATCACACCCACATTTAACTGGAAAAGTCATGTTTTACTCTTTAGTTTCATATTCCTACACTCGTGCACGTTTATGGACACATAATGGTTAATATTCCACCAAAATTACACATTATATTTCAAAGAAACACATTTTTCACAAAATAAAACAAAATTGAAAACCTTACTCTTCGAGTACCCCCAAAAAGTCCTAGTTTTTTTTTATTATAGCTATAAATAAATCCTACCTCCAAGTAATGAACTCCTTGTAAGGGCTGTTTTTCTGCACGCAAGTATATAGGTCGGCTTTTGGAATCGACTGAAGAGACCCCAACTCACACAGTTCGCTCTGGCTGAAAGTCCTGGAAATGAGGTCATCGGCGATACTTTTTTCTGTGTGGAAAGCAAAACCTGAAAGAGAGGTGTGAAGGAAATACCTTAATTTTACCGTGATTATAATCCCAATCTGAATATGACAGAAAGAGAAGAAAGTAATTAAGGGAATTCATAGTATGTACTCTCGGATGTTTCAGATAGGTGCCTAGATCCGTTTAATTATAGTGAATTTACGATAAGGAACTTATCTGCGCCTTGCATAAAATAAACTGTTTAATCCACGGAGTGGTGTTGACGGCCTGATTAGCGCAGTTGGTAGTGACCTTTCTTTCTGGACCGAAGGTCCAGGGTTCGAACCCTGGTAGTGACAAACTTTGTGAGATGAGTTCGCATGTTTGTACCCAAGTCTTGGATGTTTAATATGATTATAAGTAATATCTACTGGGTTTACCCCTCAGTCCATTATACGGTACCTATAATACAAGCGTTGCTTAGTGTGGGACAGTATAGATGGTGTGTTTGTTTGAGGATATTTATTTATTTAGTTTCTTGCCCATTATTTTTCATTCGAAAGGCGCCCTCAACGGATGATAGAATCATATCATTGTGGATGGTGAATAATAAATATTTAGAAACTTGTATTTATATCTTTTCAGTAGATCTTAAAAACGTTATAAGAAGATTCACTAGGGTGACCTAAGGCCAGAATCTCCTCTGGACTATAGACGTTCTTTAACGGCATTTGTGGACAACATACCTCCATCTTTCACCATCTTTATCCCTATGTCCGAGGCCACGAGTATAGGAGAATCCTTCTTCTTGTTAAATACTTTCTTACGACGGATTTCATCCTCAACTTTTGCATTCGCTTTGTTGTAATAGTATGTTGGAGTCTAGAAGAAATACTAATTGAGGTCTGAGAAATGTTTTTTTTTTCTTTTGATGCATGTTGCTCCTATACATACAATATTTAATAATAACACAATTACACCTATGATACCCGAAGGAGTGGGCAGACGTGCACTGTGGTGCACCCACATTTCACGGACACTGGTGAGCCAGTTAACCAGGCATTCGGTCAGTAGTCCTCCATCGTGGCCCAATCCAGGTTGGCGTAATTTACACAGCTTTTGAAAGACATGTAGGTTCCCTTACGATGTTTGCCTTAACTGGAAAACAAGTGATAATCATTATTGAAACTTGAAATCAGTAAACCTGAGTGGTGCGAGCCGGGATCTGAACCTGCATGCCTTGTTTTAAAATCCACAGAATAACTTAGCTAGCATTGCTAAACATCTATAGTAACTTTAAATTATTTCTTACTTGAAGCCATGATCTAGTATACCCTACGTCTTGATAGATTAGCTCCAGAGGGCTTTCCAAGAGTTCTTGCAAGGAGTTGATGGATGGCGGAGGTCCATTTAGTAACCAGCTGACAACGCTACTAGTGTAGTAATTGTAAATAAGTACGCAGGATAGGCCGGTCACAAGAACTGTTATCTTACGAGCTGATGAAAAGATTAAAAAGATCAATTAGTAATCAAATAAACAACTAAAAGAAAATGACTTTGTTCCGTTGGGGTTCTAAAATTTCACAAACAGACACACAGACAGACAAACCAAAAAAAATAATACCCCTTATAACATAACTTCTTTTGAAATAAAACAATTTTTAAGGATTCTATCGCGTTTTTATTTCAATGTGTAGTATTCGCGTAAATATAAGAAATCAATATAACTTCTTTTGATACAAAAATCCTACTAAATGAAAAAAACCTACCTGTCGATTCCCGCTGAATTCCACTATCATCAACATCCTGAAAAACTGCAAACAGAAAACCATCTTGACAACCAGATCTCATCCATTAACTATCAAATATTCAAATATTACATACATTGCTGGCAGATCGAAGCTATTACAGAGAAAACAGCGTACTGAGTCGACGTTGGACGATCTTCAAAGCGAGCCGATAATAGTAACATAACAGCAAATAATACGGAGACAGCTATGACACACCACCAAGCCCCATTGCTGAGTGGTCTTAGAAATTGGTTTTCGAACTTTCCAGGACCGTAACTTGGTATACGGTAGTAGTATTTTGTCCTGCAATTTAAAAGGCATATTTATTCTAGATGCAAAATCACTTTTACCATCAGCTGGAAGACGTTCACTGCTGGATATAGGACTTCCTAAAGGATTTCAATGCTATAACAGAGCTATATGTAAAAAATAATATACTCTTGGTGAGAACCAGACCAAAACCCCTTTCAAAAATAAGCCAACCCAAGGTAAAACTCTAATTTTCAATTTTGTACTTACTCTATTGCAGTTATTGGTGGATGTGCTACAACAATTTTGTCGTGAATAACGTACAAGAACCGGATTACAGGTGAAATGTCTTGCTCTTCGAAATACAACATATTTGCGACTGCCTGTAAAAATATAATATTAACTTGCTCAACATGCTCAACCGAAAACTGTAAAAAAATTAATATTTTTTGTCAAAATTAGGCTTTTAGGACTTTGGCAGTGGGCAAAGTCCCTTGCATTGTGAGAGACGGTAATACTTGATTTATCGTGTGTCCCAAGTACTTTCCTACCCAACGTTACACTTTGAATTTACCTTAGTGCTATTTCTATCAAACGTAGAGATCCATCTGTCTGTAATGGTGTGGATATACCTGTGAGGAAACAAAATCTTTGTAAACTATTTATTGTTATTCACATGATAGGTGTTTTTGTAACCGCAACCCCTTGCCACCCGTTTTATAAAATTACTTACCTGAAGTTATGTATTTCAGCAACTACAGATAGGGCGGCAACCGAAGCTTGTGTTATGACCGCTACACCAGGTACTGGTTCTAATGTTGTAAGCATTTTAAGATCGAAATTCTCCGGCGCTGGGGATACCTGAAATTGTAATAATCTTTACGAGATTAAAGCCATAGTGTCTTGATCAGGTTAGCAGTCCGAGTTGGTAAAGTTGATTGAAAATTAAATGATTTATCAAACATGCAAGTTTCGTTAAAATATTTTTCTATGTGCCTTCATCATAGGTCGGTCATTATGGTTACTAGGATATGTTATTGATACTTACAACTAATACCAATCTCATAGACCAACCCTGAAAGTCCCATCGGCGGTAATATTTATATTTATTTAAGTCCTCAAACAGTCTGAAGCCAGTCTCGAAGTCCCAAGACCCCACTTCATTGATAATAAGACCACCACCTTGAATTTTGCCGAAGTTAAAAACGTCGTACAAGGAATAGTTGGAAATTTCTGAAAAAAAAAATTGGTTTATTAGTTAGACGATGAAGACTACGACGCTTAGACGACCTGTTACTTGACATACTGATTAGCGCAGTTGATAGTGACCCCGCTTTCTGCGCCGAGGGTCCCGGGTTCAAATCCTGGTTGGGTCAATCTTTGTGTGATGATTTATTATTCTTTGTTCGAGGCAAAATAATGAGATTCACTATAGCTATCTCTTTTTTTCATTCGTCTTTCTTTAATAGTATTTATAGTGTTTTTTTTCTATTTCATTAAACCCTGCTGCTCTATAAAACATGTCATGTCTTTGGCAGTGCGGATTCGGCGCTGCCATTTGATCCCAACGTTATTTATAGTGGCTGCGTTGTTTATTGAGATGAGATCTTACCGTTTTCTGAAGCTAATACGATGTCTGCATCGACGCTAATGTTAAGTTTGCCAAGAACGCCAGGTATCGCATTTGTATTGTAATTATTCTCGTCAATGTCATTCGAATTATTTTTCAAACTTGTATTTCCATAGTCAATGATAATCCACTTGTGCATCGAACCTAAATACTTATTTTGAGACGCCTTAAAATGAAAACATACATTAATACGGATAAAAAATTTGTAACACAAAAACTAGTCCATAATTTACTTACAAAATACAGTAAATCTTCAGATCTGTGACACTGTGCATCTAAAATGACACCTACAGGTAGAAATTTCTGTTTCAAACATGAATGAACAGAATCATCGTTTATCTTCACCTTTGAGACTGCAATTGACTGAGATGAAAAAAATCTTGTGAACTTCAAATTCCCTGTAATAGAAAGTCGTATAGCCTTCATCGTTAAGGTATATTTTTTACTGGGTCTCGGGAACGTCACACCCTGTCCCACTACTGACCCCAAGCAAGTCCTGGAAAAATCTAATTAATCGTCTAGAAACCTTTAATGAATTGGAAGCACAGAAAAAAAAAATAGAGTTCTCATAAAGGACACGAAACATTAATTTTGTCTCGAACTTATCGTCATACAGCACCCTGTAGCAATAAGAATATTAATATTGAAACATACTCACCATAATATTTTGATTTTAACTATTTGCCATCTATATTTTTAGAGGGGTGGGCGCTAAAATAGGTAGCAAGTTTATAAAAAAGTTGGCAACCCTAGTCTTGCCGCACCTTTTTGTTTTCGATCCAAGGAAATAATTATTTTGGATTTTTATTACGGAAGTGCGTTATCAAGTCTTTTTATTTTTAGGGTACCCTGTCATTCGCAAGAAACGAAGCGCGTTAGACAATCCGAAACATGTGTGTGCCAATACCAAAAGAAAGGGAGGCCCTTTAGGGAATAGACCCGATGATAATAATTTTATTAACTCACAGAATCGATTATCTTCACATGTCAACAGACAAACCAGCTTCACTTCCCGGTATTTTAAATAGTTCATACATAATTCTGTCGCTTTTAAATCTAAGCCCAAAATTGTATTTAAAATTAATATAATCAGAAAACCGCTATACCACATTTTAGCCCACGCAAATAAATGGATAGGTATTACTTATAGGAAATACCTTAAAGCTATAAAGTGTATGCCATTTCTCGAGACAGTTTTGCTAATCTATAATTAGGTACAGTTGGAATAAAAAATAATTTGATTTTTTTTTCTAAAGAGAAACCAAAACTCATTTATGAAAACGTCATAGCTGATATATTAATGTCACCCATGTAAATATGTAATGTTAAGTCATAAAACAAAAGTGTTAGTTTTTACCCGTGGCTTCACCCGGCGACATTTTTTTTTAAATCAAAATGTCGAAATTATAAACACATAGTAATTACAAATATGGTAAAGAAGCGCAGCTTCAAAGCTAATTATACCCTTTTCCAATCAAAGCATAAGAAAAAGCATGAATTTTCCAATAGTGAAAATCCCGCAGTAATTAAATGTCTGACTAGTCAGTCATTATAAAAATAAATATCAGGTATCTTATGATGACTATACATAATATTGACTATTTAAACTGACTCGACAGCAAAATTCCTTCATACCAATTTCATACCAATTGAATTGTCAGAGTTCCCGCGGAATCCTAATTTGCTTTGATATCAGCAGACTGCGGTATGAAGTCATCAATTTCAGTAATTGGACATCAATTTGAACGTAGCAGGTAGTTTCAGCGGATATTGTTTGTTGGCACACGGCAGCGCGCCAGACCAAGTTCATAGAAACAGGTACGATTTAATAATTTATACATAATATGTAAAATATTTTCTACGTTCTTAATTTTATCTTTGCGAGTCATTCCACGGTAATACTTGATGTAGTTTACCTACTTACTCGGTTTTCATATTCGTGCATTTATTATTTTTGTTTGGTAAAAGTAAATTAAACAGGGAAAATTTATGTATTTTTTTTTCTTGTAATATTGAAAAGTTTTCCGCTATAAACAGGATTTTTTTTAAAACGACACATCCAAAAGATTCTGCAAGTTATAACATCATGATTAACTGCGCTGATCAGGCCGTCTAAAAATCCCAATATCTTTTAATCCCATTAGTAAATACTTTGAAAACTTGGTCTTATTTTACACTTCACAATTTTGATCAGTTATTTTAATACCCACATTAGAAATTAATATTAATCTATTGAATTGGTTCATCCACGTGGAGTGCGTACATCTAAAATTCACTATTCTAGATTACTCAATCATGAATTATCACTCAAGGGGTAATTGGCTGAACTGAATTGGCATTTATTTGCATTTACATAAATTGTACAATGTCTTAGCACTTCAGATTACACCTCGCTATGAATGATTATTAAATAAAAAAGAATCCCATACCTAATTGAATCAATTCTTAAAAATTATACCAATGTTCGAGCAAACACTTAACTAGGTACCATTAAGTACACTATTTTTATTAACTTCGTCTGTTAATGTTTTGTAAAGCACAACTTGCTGAAATAAAGCCAAAGTGTGTCTTAAAGGTATTACAACTTCCACTACAGCTGAAAGATTTTTCATACAATTTACAGTAAAATAACAACTTATCCGCTGAAGTTTTCTAAACGATGCCAAACTCAGCAGTCAGAAATAACCTAGCTCGGTCCGAAGAAAATATGTAGTGACGTTTGGCATCTCCTCGGGTGGAATTCACCCCAAAACTCGTCCAATTACAACGGGAATGTCCGCTACAGTTTGCCCCCGTGTTGTGAGTAGGTTGGCCAATTAATTACTTACATTACGGACAATCCTTATCTGCATTTTTTTTCAATACTGCGAGAACCAGATTGAATGCAATGTAATAGGATCATAAGAATACGATTGAATATCGATGAATGATCTGACAATTTAAATTATTTATTGACGTATGTTTGGTTGTAAATATAATATTAATATATAATATCGCTCGTCGAAAACAGTAACTGTACGGTCCCACACTAAGCAACGCTTGTATTATGGGTACCGTACAATGGACTGAGGGCGAACTCAGTATATAATACTTATATAGACATTAAACATCCATGACTCGGATTCAAACATTCATGCTCATCACACAAAGCTTGTCCCTACCAGGATTCGAACCCGGAACCCTCGGCGCAGCAAGCAGGGTCACTACGAACTGCTCCAATCAGGTCGTCGTAAATGTTATTTACATCCTACTGATTGAAAATATGTTATATAATATTGTTACGTGCGGGGGTAATCAAATGCCGATTCTCGTGAAAATGAATTTAATCGCTCTCCACACAGAAGGCAAGAAAGTACACACCAGTACACTAACTAGTTAAACACTCAACAACAATACACCAAGTCACTTGAATCACAGTAGTCCACAGTCTTCGCTAGAGTCGCCGGTATAGTCTTCTTAGTTCGCTTCCGAGAGATGTGTTCACTATCGCTTTCGAATAGAAACTGTCTCGTCGCTGGTCCTGCACACTATTTATAATCCGAAAATAGCGAGGGTGGATCTTTCCAGAAAGGTGTCGATAAAAACCCACTTAACAGAAATGTTCCATAAGGAAAATGAACCTTATTTACACGGTAATAAGGAGAGGCTAGAATGTTCTAGTGTACGTAGCTGGATTCGTGAAATCGGTATTATTCCGAGAACTCCCAGTTCCAGGAATTGCATTGTCCTCGCCTTTTGTTTACTAATAATTTTAATAAAAATAATATGAGGTATATTCCGGAAGCCGGTTGCAACATTGTTGGCGATTCTAGATCTTTCTTCAGAGATCGATAGGGGACCATGGACCCAACAATGCGTTTTTGTTTCTAGAAGCTTCGATTACTATTTCACGAATTATCGATACCTCTTTTATACGCATCGTAACAATATAATAATAATACCAGCCCTTTTAATGTCCCACTGTTGGGCACGGGCCTCCCCTCAATGCGAGGGGGATAGGCCATAGTCCACCACGATGACCCAGTGCGGGTTGGCAGACTTCACAAGTCTATCGAGGGGTTCTCTCAGACATGCAGGTTTCCTCGCAATGTTTTCCTTCACCGTTTAGCAAGTGATAATCAGGGTTGAAAATGAAATTCGCACATGAAATCCAGAAATCCCAGAGGTGCGAGCCAGGGTTTGAACCTGCGACCCTCGTTTCGTTCGTTTTGTATTAATATTATTACACCCTATACAGGGGCCAGTAGAGCATAATGGTCACCCTATTCCAGTTCTGTAACAACGCATAGAACAATGAGTTGGTATCTTGAAAACTATTCGAAGCGACCTTTAATGCAGATTCGATTCGTCCGCCAACTTTCAATTCAGGATTGCTGCAATCTTTTGTTATGATTTGTAGGCATGTGGAAATTTCTGTAAACTGTTGTGCATCGTGGAAATTTTTATGGGAGATTTTTGCTTGGGATATCTTTGTAGTATTGACTATTTGTACCTTTTTTTTTTGCGTGGGGAAATCCTCATGGATACACCCAAGCCCCGAGGGAGGCAAGAGGGGTTATGCCGGACTTTTACCGACTAAAACCCAACGGTGGTCCGTCTCCCGCCTTGTTGGGGGGGTCACGGGAACGCTTTCGCACACATCCATTGACTATTTGACTATACCTAAGTGAAGTAAGATCAAACAGTACTAGTAAACTAGTATTTAATAAAGAGCGCGCTTCGTATGCGGCCTCACGTGCCGCCCTCATCTCAAACCAGCGTCCCTTACCTGCCTTATTAAAATAACAATATTTCGTCCAAAGTCTAAACATGAGGTAATTCACCAACCTTGTGAGGTATGAAGACCGAATATTATATACGAAAGCGTCTGTTGTGGTGTTGGAAGCGCGTGCAAACAATATTTAGTTACAAAATGCTAACCTTGCACATGAAAAACGTGATTTGCATCCCTTAATACTCCATATTTCCATAACCATTGTACTAGATGTCAAGTGCGAGAGAGAGAGAGAATGCATTATATAGTCTGCCGTATTTAGACATTCTGTAGGGAGAAGTGAATAGCGCCTCTAGCGGACGGTATTGAAAACTTAGCTTACGAATAATCTCGCACTTGACGTACTGATCGGTATTTTCTGGGTTTATTGCCAACGAATTTATGAAAGAATTTACGCTCACAATATTTAAAAGAAACACAAGTATTGCTTTGTTAGAGCTTATTCTTAACTATTGGAATTAGCTTCCAAATTAGAGAATCAGGAACATATATAATATTGCCAAAAGTCTAAAAGAAGACGTGATTTAAAAATATATGATGATAGGGAACAAAAAACTAAATACATTGAAAAACCATTTGAAGAAAGAAGCTTGTTTTATTAAAAGAAATACAGATCTATACGCTGCTACCGGGATAATTTGACCGCTGAGCATATATCTATAACTGAAACAAAGTTTTCTCATATTCCCACAAAACAATTAGTGGAGCGTTAGTTTTCTTAGGCATTTATCCAAGCGTAAAGCCTAGTTAGTCCAGGCGAGTATTTTAGCCGAGAGGTCAGTAAATTAGAAGCTAAATTATGTCTAAACGCTCGCCTACGTCTCGCAAGATAAACGTGTCTGATGAAATGACTCACATTATGCACTTATTGTACAATCTAATATTAGATATTACAAAGATAATTTAATATTTTTACCGACATTTAACTATGATATGTAAACTTAAGTTTGTAAGAATAGAAACGAGATACACACTTATAGAACTGAAATACTTATGATCCAATCACAAAATAGCACCACTAAAACGAAACACATAATTTCTCCATGAATCCTTCTGTCGGACCGCTTCTGACAAAAAACATTAAAACCCTCACAGAGAAGTTTGGGAGCTATTAAAATTTTCGGCCCGTAATAACTCATCGTGTGGTGTGACGTCACGAAAACTGCCGACGTCACTAGGGGCCAAGGGTCTGCCCCTTACCTGACTCTCGATGATGTATGAACGAGAACTTTTGGACTCGGCTTTAAATTGAGGTAGCTGTGAATAAATAGGATTAGATTAATATTTTTTTTTTTAAATTGATTTTTGTATTTTTTTTAATATCGTTTTGAATTCATGACCTACACTATCATAACATCAAAATGGCGTGAACTTGGCGTCACGCTCTAGTTAGTATATCTAGTACAAGGTGGTTCAGAACGTATACTAAGCATGGAATCTAAACATCTTTAGCGCATTTGCAACTCTATGTGAACGTGAACTGACGTTTAGGCTGTATTACAGCAACCGTGGTCACGGGAGGACTAAGGTGTTTGACGTCCTAGTGTCATAGTTTAAACTAAGGTACCCTGATATTTAGTTGTTGTTCGCGGTCCGATGTACGCAGAAAGTAAACGCGATGAAATCCGTAAAATTCGTTTTATTTCAACGTGTAGTATTCGCGTAAATATAAAAAATCTAAATTAATGTTGTCAACTAAAATACCTGCTTCAAAATATCTACTGTTGTCGTAAGCCAGGCGTTTGCAAACAGAACGGGGTATATAAATCTAAAGAATGCCCCTCATCCGCAGAAAGGTTCACACCTGCCGACTACTTTTGACCTACATTCTTGAAATTTACTGTTTGTTGAAACCCCTTTGTTGGCAAGTAGTTCAACAGGGAAGATTTATAGAATGGGCAATCGACCACTTACTTAAGCCACCTTAAAACTGCCCGTTTAAACTTACAAAGCACTTTTTTTGCTAGAGTAGAGTGCAAATACTTAGTACTAACTGGTACTAGTCATGGAATAAAATAACATGGTTAATTTAGTCTTGATTATTTAATCTAACTTGATTATTTAACCATTACAGTATTTGAAACTACTTAATAACGAACCTACCCTAAAAGTAGAATCAGAATCAGTTTTTTTATTCATGTAAACCATTAAGTACATCACTTATTAATCGTCAAAATAGTAACAAAATACTAAGCTACAACTTTACCACCCGTTCGAAGTGCCGTTCCTATGAAGAAGAACGGGCAAGAAACTCCATGGTTGCTCTTTACATTTTTGAGCAGTACATTATTATGGGTATGTCAGAAAAATGTAGGTACGGCTAGGCAGACTTTAGCAGCTGGTCAAAAAAAAGTACTAACTCTAAGTATATTATTACAAGTTAATGCCTACATGGTTCCCACATTTACAAATAAAGTAGTATAAAAAGTTTATATTTCAGAGAAGAAATTTAAAGGAGAAATCAATTTTGCCTGAAAATTCTATAGAACAAATCATTTTCTAATTCAACAAACTCATATAATATTCATTGAATCAGAAATTTGAACACCTTACCTTAGGGGTTGGCTGCCAAATACTGTAATCATATTTCTAAGTCATTAAGCTTGAAAAAGAGATATTAAAACGCTTTGTAAAGCAAAAAGTAATCAGATGAAATATATGCTTGCTTTCACACCTAAAGGCCTTTGGAATAATACTATTCAGAAGAGCATTTTATGAAAATTAAATTTTAAATCAACTCGACATTTACGATACGATGTTACGCGGACAAGCGAATATGGACTCTGATTATACTTATCTACTCCTAAAATAGAGATAGAAGAAAAAATATTAGAGATAATACCCAGCTACCAATATACAGTAAGAACATTTACAACACAGCTGAATGACACCGGTCAATATTTATTGACGACCTGATTAGCTCAGCTGATAGTGACCCTGCATTATGTGCCGTGGGACCCGTGTTCGAATCCCAGTAGGGGCAAACTGGATGTGATATCTACGAGTATATAAGTATTTTATACTGGGATAGCCCCCAGTCCATTGTACGGTATCGATAATAAAAGTGTTGCTTAGTTTGGTCCCGTACAGTAGGTGTGTTTGTCTGGCGATATTTATTTAGTAAGTCTTAAGACGAGGCTGGACTGGACAAAAAAGACACTACCATATCAGCTATTTACAGAGCACAAATTTGAGGTTGCTTATCATCCAGGACAATGAAAATGAGTCAAGAGCACAGATATATTAGAGGAGATATGTTATGAAAGCGGTGGGCTTGCGCTCACCTTTAGCCAAAATTAGGCTAACATAGAGTTTTCGCCGTCAGTCGACTGCAACTGCACGTCGGTATCGGAGCTCTAACTTTTTTTTTAAATGCCGTGTTATTCCGTGGTTGTGTGCAAAAATACTAGCAGCAAAGTGAACTACGCGAAAGATGGAATCTCATTTCACCAGCCAGTATTAAGTATTTTATTTATTCGTCTTTAAAATCATTAAAAACAACAAATCAAAAAATATTTAATGCCTTTATTATGTTATTTTAGTTTACATGTAGCACAACGACTTTTTTATTTTTGTACAAAATACATGGCTCTTTAAGTACCACCTATGTTCGCTACTGAGTGAATGTGAATAATGTAGTACGTAATCAATTTCAATCGTAGTAATAATAATTAAATGTATTGATATATAGTAGCAAATGTAATCCATTAGGTTTGTAATCCGCCCGACGCCTAATTACCTTAATACAATACCGCGAAGCCACAAGCCCTGAATTCCTGATAGAGCAGCTGACAGATTATATTGTAAGTACGGTCGCGGAATCAAGTGGTTCGTCACTCCAAAGTCGACTTTTGCCTGCAGGAGTTTAAGGCTGTGTCCCCAGTAGGCAAACTGTTAGCCGCCGACTGAGTTAGCGGCGTATCGGTTTATTACGCCCTTCCATATATTTGAAATGGAGTGTTCACAGTTTGCTAGTTTGCGCTCACTCTACGCAGTTTGCTGTGTTGCGCGCGCCGATTGATTCAGTGAGCGGCAGACTCACGGCATAAACCGGTTCCAGTCGGCGGCGGCGATATGCTTGTTCGCCGGGCGTAGTGAGTCCGTTTGCCGCAAACTGTCATGTGGACAGTTGACAGTGAAAATTCAGTCGGTCGGTCGACCTAAATAAGCGGCTAACACATAACAGTTTGCTTGCGACGCACGCAAATTGATCTGAGTATGCAGCTAACTCGAATTTCAGTTCGCCACAAATTTGCGGCGACACATCCTAAGAATAATTAATAAAAAGAAAAATATTTTGAATTTAAATTTGGAAATGCAAATAATAAAATCACGTTTCATGGTTTATTTACACATCGCATACCTAAAAATACTACGTACGTACCCACATATTTATAGGAACATCACAAATGTGTATATAAATCAAAAGTATTACTTGTCCGTTGCTGTGATAATTTTCATTAAACTTAATATTAATGTCTACTTATATCCAATTTACCTTGAGCTGATTTTTTTACACCGCTTTTTGGATCAAATCCTAAATTTTGTTACAGCCAAGCAGAGGCCAAGTTCGTGAGACTGTTCAAATTATCGGGATTAGGCCAAGTTTATTGAATATCGTGACTAGAAGAGACGGGATGGACCAGTCGAAATTTTAAACTGGATAGTTAAAAGATTGTGATCTATAAGATAAAGTTCCATTGATATTGGGTGAGATGGAGTTGGACATTTTAAGCCACTTCAGAAACTTCTTGAAAAATAAATTAATCTTTAGCTCCTTCGTTTAGTGCCTTTATTAGCATATTGTGAAACAGGCTCTTTAACACCAACCCCCAAGCTAACATAAATGTATAATGGTATTATAACGAACTTTTCAGAGGAAATGCGTTATAATGGGTTTATAACTTTCTATAAACAGGTTATACAATTTGAGTTGGGGAGCTAGTTCTATTAGTCGAATCTTTGATGAGTGTACATCAAGTCAATAATGCCATTTGGACAATAATCTATGAAAAATTCTCTATACATAATGTTCTGTATGGTTTTCCCTCTCTTATCTATGGCGTTACCTCGAAGTCTTTTTTTTTTAAAGTGTTCTGAGTATTTAATTAAATTATATAAATCTCAAGAAGTCTATAATTTTCGCCCCAGGGCCCTTGGTATATTTAACACCATTACACATTAATTGAACGTCGTCAGCACACCATATTCAAAATTATTAGGAATTGACCAGAGTGCTAATGTCTGGTTAAGATAACCATGGAGGTTTTCGAGGAGAGACGAAGCGAAAACCCAAAGCGCGATGACCTCAAAGCAATAACACCTGCAGCTGTATTTAATCATTATAGCGATGGTATCCTCTCCTACCATTAAGGTGATTGCACACTTATTGCCAAGGTTCCACTTCAGCCCACGATAGGGCAGAGAAATATAGACTTCTTAATGATAGTCCAAATGATGCACAGTGGCTGTAATAGGCTTGGACCATATTATTCTTACCATTTTGACGGCAACAGCTCAACTGAAATAAAACATATTTTACAGATGATATCGCGTTTATTTTATGTTTTTACGTTTCCGACGTTGCTGCTTTACAGCAACCATGGTCACGGGAGGACTGAGGTGTTTAACGTCCTAGTGTCTTGTTTGAGACGGGGTATTCTCATATTTAGTTTTTGCTTGCGGTCAAATCTGTAAAAATAAAGTTCATTACAATGTTTAGTATTCGCGTAAATATGAAAAATCAATATGCAACAGTTCAAATAAAAAAAAACATACATTTATAAAAAAAAAATCGCACGTTCGTATGAATTCGCGGGCATAAACTAGTATAGAAAGTAAAATTCCATTAAGCCAAATGGCTCTTTGTATTTTCTTTTATTGTATTTGTTTTTTTAATGGCTTAAGCTGGCAATGTATACGTGCTGAGTGTACTACGTTTTACGATTTAAAAAGGTTGAAATCTAAATCCTGGTGAACGGTCCCGTTGGCGCGGAGCCAAGTCCTGATATCTGAATGGAAGGCAATTCGGATTCTAAGCTACGCTCACTGCACTTTTAGTGGGTTAGTTTGAGGATGCTGCAGTGAGACCATCGAATGATGAATTGTGTAGTATCGTCACTCGTTCTTCATCACATGTAAAAGGCCGACTGTCTCGCCAACTGGCATTTGTCGTAATACAATAACTCCATAATAACTCCATACTGGTTATAATATGACCGTACCGTAGTTAAATTTTAGAACAATGATTACTTATTGGTTTCTTATATTTTCGCGAATACTACACGTTGAAATAAAACTGATTTTAAGGATTTTATCGCTTTTATTTTATGTTTTTACGTTCCTGACCTTTGGACTGTTTTACAGCAACCATGGTCACGGGAGGACTGAGGGTTTGAACTGGGATGCCCTCATATTTAGTTGTTGTTTGCGGTCCGATCTATGCAGAAAGATCAAACTTTGCACTAGGACGTCAAACACCTCAATCCTCCCGCGACTATGGTTGCTTTAAAGCAGCCGAAACGTCGGGAACGTAAAAAAATAAAATAAACTCAATAAATCCTTAAAATAAGTTTTATGTCAGCAATGTTTACTGTTTGAAACGTCATTATCTTGCCTATATGTATGAGGTGTTACAACTAAGCTGCCCTCATCTAAGTTTTAAATATTTGCCGGTGAATAATATAACTTATAAGGTACCAACATAGTTTTACCTAACACCAGTTCAACTTCATTCAAATGAACAGCTCGCGAAGCTGTTTAACATTCCATGATTACATGTAAATGCTGCTCAAATAAGCGGAACTTTAACTTGGAGTTTTGGATGACTTAAAAGGAGTTTAATTTCTCTAAGTTGGAAACTAGAAAAGTGAACTAATATACTTTTATGTTAAGGTTAAAAGTTGATATGGCAAGGAGGTATGTATACATGATTTCCAGACTAAAATAAACGCTTATTTATGACGGCCTGATTAGCGCAGCTGGTAGTGACTCTGCTTACTGTACCGGGGATCCCGGGCTCGAATCCTAGTAGGGACAAACTTTGTGTGAAGAGCACGAATATTTGTACTCAAGTCATGGATGTTTAATATCTATATAGGTAATATATACTGGGATCGCCCCGAGTCCCTTGTACGGTATCCATAATACAAGCTTTGCTTAGTGTGGACAATATAGTTGTTGTGTTCGTCTGGTGATATTTATTATTTATTTATTTATATGTGTAGAGATTAACTACGTCGTGTTTCAAAAATGGCTTTTGCTCGCAGGTCGCACTCATAATGAGTACTAAGGAAGTTACGTTGTTATAAGTAAATTTTTTTAACACGGTAGAAAGCCGGTAAGGTTTCTACATTACTGTATCACGTCGTAAACCGACCAACCCACTTACAGAAGCACTCGAACTTCAATTACCAATTGAATTAGCTAAACGTTAATACAGGCGGTTTTTCTAACACAGCTGCTGAGAGCGTGGCGGTGAGCCAGGCGATCCCGGGGATTTCGCCTGAGTAATGCCCCAGCTTGGCGCGGGACAGGCGCATTTATTTTCTTTATACTCCTCACCAGCCCTCAGCTATGTTGAATTACGTTTAGACGTTGAATAGACTTTATTGCTGTGTAGTAAAAGCCTATTATACTAACATATTTTTATATTCATATGCCTCTTTACTTAACAACTTTGATGAGAAAGCATGCTGTCATTGACATACTTATTTATTTTATGTATGGTGTAAGCGGGATGAAAGATGTTTGTTAATAACGCCCATGTTAATGATCTTGGCTGATTCTGTTTCTTTATCGCACCATGGGTCCAATCAGTATAGCCGCTTTCACCACTTTGTTTTAGTTGACTGCTGAAAATAATTAAATAAAGTCAGTTTAGCTTATAGAGTCAAGAATGTTTATTCTCAATAATAAAACATTTGTCACTTAGGTACATGAGTAAGGATTTAAGTAGATCAGTTTGTCGTTTTATTTTCGTTTTATAGATACTCATCTGACGCATTCATTTTTAATAGTTAATTAGGAAGTAGAGCAAATAATCAAACTATCACACTAATCACACTATCACACTTCACACTATATATTAACATATATTTATATTATAAATGTGAATGTTTGGATGGATGGATGTTTGTTACTCAATCACGCCAGAACGGCGGAACGGATCTGGATGACATTTAGCACAGAGATAGATTATAGCCTGGAATAGCACATAGGCTACTTTTTATCCCGGTAAAACGGACATACTTTTTAATTGCTGGTAACACCGCGGGGCGCAGCTAGTATTATTATAAAACTATGTTTTCTTTAAAGGCCTTGCACACCAATGATTTTTTCACGCGCGGTTGTAACGTTACCCGTCCTTTTGAGCAGTGTAGCAGTTACTAGTCGTCATGTGCGTAGAGTCTTAAAACTCTCGCTCTACATCGTTGTAAGAAGCTGAGCGATGTAACACATAACTTTACACCGCAAAATACTGTGTAGGTGTTAAAAGTTTCACAACGTGTGTTGTTGCTCTATGGCTGTTGCTTTAATTACTTATGTTTTTGATATGACATTAATTGTAATTGTAGAACACTGTCTTAATGAAGAGATAAAATAAATCGTTGTGAACCATGAAACAAGGAAAAAAATATTCCGATGTAGAATACATGGAAATTTATAGCGACATGAAAAGTAGGAAACTTGGCAGAGCCCTCCGTGTACGCAGGAAAAAAACCGTCTTAATTCACAAAACGCAATCTCACCAAAATTTTGTTATGATTGAAAACGTCAAAGAAAATCACCGTAAAACCAATTTTCTTCGGCCGAGACCATGCACCGTTATTATGCCACAACGACTCCAAAACTTCGCAAAAACGATTACCAATTTTCAATGTACCCTCAGAATTGCTGGGCGTGTCAAATCAAGCGGTTTACAGTGCCGCCGTAAAACCTTACAGCTTTCGACACAAGTTTTAAATCACTAACTGGAAGTTTGTTAATCTCGTTGGCGGAACTTGGACCCGGCGGTGTGCTCGATGGGAGTAAAAAGTTTCCCGTTCAAGTAATAAAGATGTTTAAAAATGGTGGTAAGTACTGTCTTTAGATGTGTATGTGTGCATGGTTTTTAAGGAACTCTATGGTAGCCAAGTTGGTCGAACTCTTGCCTTGGTAACGATTGGATATATATTTTTGATATTAGTATTTTAAAGCATCTGAGTAAATAAGAGCGATGATACAATTCTATGAATAAATGTGGGTCAGGATTGTATCCCTAGGGGTAGTACAGACGAGGACAACTCTAATATAAACATTTTAACACCAGGCTCATTCGTAGCAACAGCAGTCCTGAGGATGCCTCGTTTAGAGGCGAAACACGTGTCGAATACTTTTATAGATTCGCTTAGTGTCGCGGAGAATTGCATTTTATTTGAGGTCCCGTCACTCGTGATAGATAGTTTATCGATTAACATCTTAGAGGAGTTCGGGTGTTGTTGGCTTCTTTTATTATCGATCAAACTTGTTTGGTTTATAATCGAAGAAGTTGACAAGCCGAGGGTCAGTGGTGGGTCCTCTTTCCCCATAGGTTAACAATGGATTTCCGCCAAGTATCGCCTAGTTCTATCAATTATATCTAATATAAACATTTTAATTTACGTCACAAACTGAATGGCGGCCCGCCAAATGCTATGTCGTGTAATGTTTCATATTGCAGCAACTTGTGGTGCCAACGATATACAATCTCTTAGCTATACACTCCAATGCTAAGCGAAGCTATAGCGATAAACAATTATCATCAAACGTGCATAGAGCCCTATGCTAAAAGTGAAAAAAAAAGAGAAGATTATTGGAACATTAGAGTTGTTATCCTGACGATAGTTACAACCTGGATAGGTTGCGCACTTCACACAACTCACTGCACCAGGCTGTTACAGGTTTGATTCCCGTCTGATCAAAATTCGAAAACTATATTTTAGCAATGTCTCTACTGGGTCACCCAGTCCAATGTAATTGTTTAATTTGGGTATATTACTGTGTTTATCTAGTGTTTTTTATTATGTTTATTTCTCGTAAAAGCCTAACTTATTGTTTTTTTCAACTGCATAATACAATAAACCATAATGCGCGATGGATTAAAGTCACAAGTATATTCGCTCTATCTGGAAGCGTACAGATTCTGGATGCTCACAAGCACCTTCACTATCAGCACATGAGCACTACATCAATTCTCAAGGAACACATGTGTCGGAAGTCAAGCATTAGCAACAAGCTTGGTAAGCTTTGATCTTTGATATATATATCTATATGGATCGGACCGCAAACAACAACTAAATATGAGGGTACCCCAGTTCAAACTATGACACTAGGACGACAAACACCTCAGTCCTCCCGTGACTATGGTTGCTGTAAAGCAGCCGAAACGTCGGGAACGTAAAAACATAAAACATACATAAAATAAACGCGATAAAATCCGTTAAATAAGTTTTAATTCAATGTGTAGTATTTTGGTAAATATAAGAAAAGAAAAAAAAGTTGATAAGCTTGTTGTTAATGCCGGCGATAAGATTTGTAGGAGTACTTATACTATAAGTAACTCGAGCTCTTTCTAATTTTTGATTAAATTGTATTATCCGTTATATAATTAAAAGTATCTCTCCACAATGGATTGTGTGCTTTACCGACGCGATACTCGGTGGCTGTGGGAACAATAAATCTATTGTTTTGTCAAACTCGCTAAAACTAGTTCTTGCTTATCTGAGAACCGAGTCTTCGCAACTAAAACTAACTTGGAATATGAATCAAATTTATACGTTTACTTGCTTGTTATAGTTCGATATTTCGATATAAATTATGAAAACATTGCCAGCTAAGCACGAGTAAAACACACAAAAAAATCTTTTATTTTTTTTCCTAAAAAAAAAATAATCAAGAAGCCTATTTCTCTTATCAATCTATTTACTACTTGCCTACGACTCTTTAGAGCCGCCATCCCTGAAAAAAATAGCTAAGCCATAAAACATAGTTCGCACACTATAAATTTTATGTTCCAATAAAGATAACCAGCTAAGGTAGGGCTGAGCGATGCGATCTCTTTGTTACGGGGCGTTAAAATTGCCCGTTGAACCTATTAGGAAGTTCAAATAATATGGGTAGTAAATAATCTAGAGTTACTGGGTATTAATTATAAATTCATGATATTTATTGGACAGAGGAGAGAGTGGAGAGAGCTATGTTATGGAAAGAGCTATGCTATGTAGAGAGCTATGCTCGGGGTTTCGCTACGCGATATAATGAGAAATGAGGAAATCCGTAGACGAACTAAAGTAACCGACATAGCTCAAAGAATTTCAAAGTTGAAGGTGGCAGTGGCAGTGAAGGGCAGAAAGGATCTAGAATGGTGACCACGAACTGGAAGACGTAGTGTAAGACGCCCCCCCCACAAGGTGGACCGATAATATCACACGCGTAGCAGGAAGCTGGTGGATGCGAGTGGCGGAGGACCGTGATGTGTGGAAATCATTGGGGGAGGCCTATGTCCATCAGCGGACCTCTTTCGTGTCTAATTCTTGATAATTGTTATTGTATTATAAATACCCTTGATGATAATGTTAATGATGACCTTACCCCATTTTAGTTAAGCAGTTGATACTTTTCTGAAAATTTATCAGACATCTTGGGAGAACTTGAAAAGTCAATTTATACTATTTTATTTCAATTTCCGTCACTCGTGCACGTTTTTTAAAAAATAAAACAAAATTGAAAACTTCACGGTTCAACTTACCGCCAAAAAGTCCCCGACGTTACATTTACATTACAAGTTAATTCAGTAACTCGTTCCTATTTCGTCTAACGATTTTTAATCGCTCCAAAACGGACATCAGAAGACCCTTGCTACATATGTGATTTGGTTGTGAATGTTAATGTTTATGCCTATAAAACTGAAATACAATTCGTGCTGTTTGGTTTCACGGGCTAAGCCCAGTCCATTAAAAGGCTTGTGCGAGGAGATGAACACGTAGGTACACCACACATAACTCCCAACATAAGAAAGGGTGGTGCCATAAAGCATGTACCTCTACACAGGGTGCTGCCATTAAAGGGCCTGTGTGTACCGCTGGGATAATGCCTCCATACACGCTTATGTTGTTCCTTAGTTTGGTTCTGCAAGCTGTAAGAGTATAGCGATAAAGATTTTACTCCTGTAGTAGAGTTTTAACGGTGTGGGTTGCACGCAGGTTAAGAACTTTGGAGGCTGGTTATCAAAGTTAGACGCAGTTTATCAACTTTAATCGCACGCTATAACATTTGGACGCACTTTATGAATATTGGACGCAGGTGATCAACGTTGGACGAAAGTTATCAACGCGTACGCCGAAGAACATAATGCTTCCTATGACTTGGACGCTGGGGTGTGCGGATGAAAAGTGCGGTGCGACAGAAACCATAGGAGACTCAAAATGAGCATACAAAGCAGTGCAGCCTCTACGCTATTGATGCACTAGACAGAGGTACAGACAGCGGAAACGAGAGCAACTGAACTTTAGTATGGAGTTCTAGTAGTACTTGTCGAATCATCAGCCTATTATCTAAGTGGTTCTTCAGCGGAAAGCTGTTATCTGCCATTTGCCTCGCTTTTTGACCGACTTCAAAAAGGCGGAGGTTGTCAATTCGGTAGTATTTTATTTTTCATATGGAACAATACTGATGCAGCCTAGTTTCGGGAGACTACGCGATCGGTCAGTACACAGCTGTTGCTATTTATAATAATCGTTGTAAAGTTCTAGCTCTATATCTACTAAGTATTATGAAAAGTATTATATTCCAAAGCAATATTGGAAGTGGTTATATTTGATTTCTTCCCATACTGTTAATTTCCTTGTTTTTCTCAATGCTATTTCAATTGTGATACAGTATGGGATTCTTCTTAGCTTTTAAGTCACTCGCTCAGTGTTACAGTCCACCAAACACCCACCTATGTAGCTCCTGCCAGGCAGGCTTTGTGTTAAGTCCATGGAGCCTTGGCTCGTAATATAAATAAACAATAACAAACGTAAAAATAAATAAAAAAAACACTCGACGAATTGATAACCTCATCCTTATTTATGTCGGTTTAAAAAAATATATAAAGTAGTTTAAGCGATCGGACCTATGGACGTCAACATTCATAAGTGAGCGTTCACACTATATGAAGCTGTCTGTGTTGATTAATTATTACAAAAGCTAAATTTATTTTGCCAATGGTACATAGAGTCAAGTTCATTAACCCCGTGGTGGCGTCGTGTCGACCCCGCTGGCGTGTCGTCACGTACACGTCACAGAGACGCTGTAATAGCTATCACCGGTATCAATTTGCTGTGCTGTTCGGATTAAATATGTTTCAGTAAGGTATTGAAATATTGATTTCTTATATTTACGCGAATGAAACTAATTTTACGGAATTTATCACGTTTATTTTATACGTTCCGGACGTTTCGGCTGATTTAAAGCAATGGTGCGCTTGGCTTTGGTTTTAATTATATATAATTAAATCCCAAACCTAGCGCACCATTGCAAGACCTCAAGTCAACTGTAATCACTTTCTGCGTAGATCGGCCCGCAAATAACAACTAAATAGGAGGGTACCCCAGTTCAAACTATGACACTAGGACTTCAAACAAGTCAAGTAATTAATAGCTATAACACATTATTAAATACACATTATAAATAAAATAATGGACGTGACATATGAAAATGGCGTATATCCTAAGCTAACTTGGTACATTGAATACACACCTCTGACATATGTTACCCTGAAAGGCCCTGTAGGTATACCTTTTTAAAATGCATGGTCATTCTCCAATGTTTCATTTAACAGCGTAATTTAAAAACTTTTTCCATTACAGTCAAACTTGACTTGCGTTAAGACTAAAGAAACTCGCGCGTTTTTAGAATCACAAATTACAAATATCTATATATAAAACAAAGTCGTGTTAGCAAACCATTTATAACTTAAGAATTGGGGGGGGGGGGGGGGGGGGCGATTGTTATGATCTTAGGTTTTTGAATTTGTCTTCGCCACGAATAGCAAAATAACTATTACTATTACATGGGAAAATTCACAAAATAATAAAAATATAAAACTTATTTTTACAGAATTTTTCGCGTTTATTCTATGTTATTCTATGTAAACGTCGGGAACGTAAAAACATAATATAAATGCGATAAAATCTGTAAAAATAACTTTTATTTTAATGTGTAGCATTCGCGTAAATATAAGAAGTCAATAGTAATGATATCGTATTCATTTTCTCATAAATTTGATTCTGAGGCGGTACCTAAATATATTTTTTTACACAAATTAAAAAAAAAGATCTATTTTTAGTGCGGTTACGTACAAGTACAACCAGTGATTGACTGAAACCGGAAGGAGGTAAAATTACATTTTCTTTAAAGATGTTTAATTACTTGTGTACTTGTAGTATTGTACGTAATATTTTTTTTTTCGCCGTTCATAAGGCACGGTCAGTCTTGACCAATGTTGCCTCATAGAAAACATAAGGCTGAATATTATTTTCCAATTGTTAAATAGGGCAACACTACATAATCATTATCAATGTTATAGATCTAGCGTCCTATTTACATAATAATCTAATTTATAAATGTAATATCCCCTTAGTGACCACCGGTACTCCAGTAATCGGGCCTCAGAGGATAGAAGGTATTCGCTCCCTGTAATTAGGTAGATTAATCAATATTATACAGGTTGTTCGGGGGAATGGTAACGAAAACTGGTAAAGATTAATATAATAAAATTATAGAAATCCTTTAAGTCGAAAGTCATTGGTTACTCGTACAATTGTTGTAATTTTTGAGCGCGCAATCTATTGTAAAGCATGTGATCACAACTCAACGCTCAGCCCGATACCCGACTCGTGCGAGTCATGAGTGCGCTCGGGCGTATCGAGTTTTAATTTACATTGCAGTTTTTAGTCTAAATGAGTAAATATGTGTTTTTTTAATTAAAAATCACGTGGACATAGACTTTTATAATATGATTTCATGAACAAATCAACTTAAAAATACTGAAAAAAGGGTATAACTTATGAAAAGATCGACGGAAACTTCCAACTCTGGGGAGTTGAATCCATGGTATCAGTTTTCGTTACGAAGCCACTCACACTCTGTATAGTGATAAAGTTTGTGAAGTTTACGGGACGGTTATTTCCGGGATCTTGTATATATGTTACTTGCTCTGAAAACTCTTATAGCGCGATTCAGGATTATGATGACAATTGTCTATTGCTCTGAATGCGTCTGCAGTGCCATCTGCGTAGCTGGTTGTACGGTTGAAGTGGTCGCTACAAGCCTATTCCAAAATTATTTCACTATATTAGATATCTATATTATCAGTGAGCAGAAATTAGTTACTTATATTTAGCCAAATAGAATTGACTTTCCATATGACATCGATGAGTTGAGCACTGATCTGTAGGCATGTGCTCACAATCCAGGTGAGTCTAATAGGATCAATCAATCACCATCAAACCGAGCTGTTTAAGCTTAGCTGGCAGCAATTTTAGATCCATTCGAGCTTATAATTGTGTTTAGTTTAAGCTTAATATTACGTGTACTGCTAATGAGATGAACACTATTCACGATTAGTCATGCTAAAGGTTTTGAAGACTACAAAAATGGGATGATAATACTGAGACATTTTTGAACAATAAAACAAATAAAGAAGACGTATATAACAAAAAGTTTAAATATATAGTAATACTAGCTGCGCCCCGCGATGTTACCCGCGTTTACATTTAACCGGGATAAAAAGTAGCCTATGTGCTATTCCAGACTATAATCTATCTCTGTGCCAAATTTCATCCAGATCTGTTTAGCCGTTCTGGCGTGATTGAGTAACAAACATCCATCCATCCAAACTTTCACATTTATAATATTAGTGGGATTTATTTATTTATAGGTAAAGGTCATTGCTTTGGGGTGCACCTCTGTCTACCCCTCGGGGATGATATGTCTGATGGTGTTTTATATAAATAATATTAAAATAGTCCTTTTAGTGTCTCACTGTGGGGCACAGGCCTCCCTGCAATGCGAGGGGGATTAGGCCATAGTCCACCACGCTGGCCCAGTGCGGGTCGGCGGACTTCACACGCCTTTCGAGGGGTTCTCGCAGACAATGCAGGTTTCCTCACGATGTTTTCCTTCACCGTTTACAAGTGATAATCATGATGAAAATAAAAATTGCGCATGAAATTCAGACATCCCAGCCGGTGATTGAACCTGCGACCCTCGTTTCCAAGGCAAGCGTTCTACCAACTTGGCTATCACATTGTTTTATATATTTTATGTAATAGTAATATCAAGGAATAACTATTATTAGTTTAGTTTAATGGTAACATTTTAGATCAACATTAATTTAATGAAACGGCCGTATAGCTACCAACTATGTTATTCAGTAAGATAAATATGTAATACTTTGAGGGGTCGCTATTACCCCAAGGGTAGACCCTTATAATTTATGCGTGTGTGTTCTCACTCATGTAAGTGTGAAGTTTAACTGATCACATACATTATACCCAACCCAAGTCAACCTTGAGTACATAGATAATATATTGATTTCTTATATTTACACGAATACTACACATTGAAATGAAACTAATTTAAGGATTTTATCGCGTTTTTATTTAGATTTTTCGTTCCCCACGTTTCGTTAAATATGAGGGTACCCCGTCTCAAACTATGACACTAGGACGTCAACCACCTCAGTCCTCCCGTGACCATGGTTGCTGTAAAGCAGCCGAAACGTCGAAAACGAAAAATCAAAATAAAAACGCGATAATATCCTTAAATTAGTTTCATTTCAATACATAGATAATAGTTTTATTTAAACTCATATGTTATTTGCGATTTCGCGTTGGAAAATACCCCTTAAAACGAGTTAAAATTATAAAATGTTGATACTGGGCCTTTAGTATGAGTTTTAAACGTTTTAAAAACCGTCCCGTTTTCGTGTATTTACTTGGAAATCGGCACGTTTCCGCTCCAAGAGCCGCTGTGTAATATAATATAAAACTCATACTAACCGCGGACTGACGGTACACTGAACCACAGAAATGCAAAAAAAGAAAATATATATAAAAAAATGCATGAACTCCCGTGAATATAATATTATGATTTTATTTCATAACTGTTATAAATGAATAGTGAACACTACAAATCTATAAGACCCTCAACTATGTAAACGAACTTGTAAAAGAGAAATGTCTAATTTGAATCTCTAAATGGATACAGCTTCCACAGGTATATGACGTAATCCGCACCAGTGCTGAGGCGGCTGTTACCCGCGCTAGAAGAATCTCTGTCAGACTGATTGATAGACACTCTGTCGCTATGATTGTATCGCGCCAGACAATGAAATATGAGAACGGGTGATGGCTAAATGGGACGTGGAACTGCGAAGATTTCAGATGGGAGACGGTATTTAAAGATATCAGAGCTTCGAGAGCCAGATTTTTTGCAAGCGAAACGAGTAAAAACAGGCCACTCCACTATTTAAGAACTATTAGCGTAAACTTAAATAAATCATTCTGATTCTTATTCTGTGTACTGCATAGTCTGTATTTGAACAGTGTTCCAAGGGGTTTTGTTTGGAAACGAGTAGGCATATTCAAAGTCTAAGTCAAATCGTTTATTTCGTATGGGCCTACGGGGTCACATATAAATTTATTGTGTTAGTAGCTCAACGTACATAATGATTAATTAATCTGTAATATTAATGTTGTCTGGAGGTTGTTGATTTAATACTTGCTAATTTCGGTAGCTATTATCTATTTTATTTGACGGCCTGATTAGCGCAGCTTGTAGTGATCCTACTTTTTGTGCCCAGGGTCCCGGGTTCGAATCTTAGTAGGGACAGACTTTGTGTGATGAGTTCGAATGTTTGTAACCAAGTCATCGATGTATAATATCTATCTAAGTAATATATACTGGGTTCCCCCCAGTCCATTGTATGGTACCTATAATACAAGCGTTACTTGGTGTGTTCCTCTGGCTATATTTATTTATTTATAACTTTCTTTAGTAATAATTGATAGAACTAGGCGATACTTGGCGGAAATCCATTGTTAACCTATGGGGAAAGAGCACCTGTTCACATATGTGGCAAGGGTCTTAGATTGTCTGTTTTGGAGCGATTAGAAATTGTTAGACGAAATAGGAACGAGTTGCTGAACGAACAGATTAGTTTTGACACTTCCCCTTTGCTTAATTTATTTTCACATCATCAAATTAGTCGCTCAATTGATTCACGTAGTAGCGAGAGTAGCGGGGGTAGTGGGGATGGCGGTCGGTTGCATATATAAGGCGCGCGTGCGGTGTTTCGTCGCTCATTCGTAGCCCAGCGGTCCTGAGGATGCCTCGTTTAGAGGCGAAACACGTGTCGAATACTTTTATAGATTCGCTTAGTGTCGCGGAGAATTGCATTTTATTTGAGGTCCCGTCACTCGTGATAGATAGTTTCTCGATTAACATCTTAGAGGAGTTCGGGTGTTGTGGGCTTCTTTTATTATCGATCAAACTTGTTTGGTTTATAATCGAAGAAGTTGACAAGCCGAGGGTCAGTGGTGGGTCCTCTTTCCCCATAGGTTTTCTTTAGTAAGTGCCTATCCAACAGAAATAAGGCTTCGTTTACTTTCGTTAGTTCAATAAACCGCAATTATTTGCACAACACACAACCTCGATTATATTACCAAACAATCGGTTAACCCGTCCCCAAATATACAGAAATAATCCCCAACCTGACACAACGGACTTAATGAGTGCGACAAAACAAAACGGCCGAGTTTTTTGTGCAATAACCAAATCCGCCCAGCGACATTGTTAGGGCGGGCGGGTTTTTGTGGCCGCGACACGTTTCCGATGTAGAAAGGCTGAGGTTAAAATGTGAAGCGATTTAGGGCAATTTTTTGGACATAATGAGGTGTCCAAGGGTTATATACATTTGTAATGATACTATAAAGTGCAGGAAGTATACATAATGTGGAAAGAGTGCCTTAATTTTACTTTTTGTAAGCTAAACTTTTAATCAGATCAGATCGGAATATTTTTATTCATGCAAATAATTAAATACAGTACTTATGAGTCGTCAAAATAGTTACAACATGCTAAGCTACAACTTTACCACACGTTCGGAATGCCGTTCCTATGGAGAAGAACGGACAAGAAACTCCATGGTTGCTCTTTTTAAAAAGATCCGTTACACTTTTGAGCAGTACATTGTAATGGGCATGTGAGAACAATGTAGGAACGGCGCAGCAGCTTGAGCAGCTAGTCAACTCTGCTAACTCCAAGTATATATATAATATAAATATATATACGATATAACCTTTTAACTTGGCAATAAAATGTCGATCCAGATTTGATTATTGGCTTGCATATTTATTTACAGCACGTCACCTGGATTTGTCGGAGGGGTAGGCAGTGGTACACTGCCAAGCAACCGCATTACGCTCATAGTATTTGGTCCCAAAGGGGTGAACCTATTGCCATTTTACTCCACGATGGCCCATTGTAGTAGTTGGTTGGTGAGCGAACTTCCCACGGGTTTTGAAGGACGTACAGGTTCCTTCATGGTGGTTGATTTCGACGTTCAGCTGTGATATTTAACATCTCAGAGGTGCAAGTTGGGAACAACACCTGCGCACCTTGTTTCCAGAGCCAGCGTTTAACCAACTTGGCTATCAAGTATTCACTACAGGCCTCGCGCTTTGCTACAGGCCCCGCGCTGCATCTAACATATTATGCACTAACGGTACGAACCTCCTTAAGTCCCTCGGCAACATCGTGACATAGTTACTAAATCTCGTCGCTCGCATTGTATTAGAACAATGGGGCGGAGGATCCGGCTAATCCTTCGTTTGTTATCGCGGAGATACTCTCATTCCATTGTTCCCGGGTTCTTAGACAAAGACAAGGTGCGACTGAGAAAACATACGCTGTCGTACCTAATTTTAGATTCAAAATTGCGGGCCTTTGTGATGGGAGTTTAAGAACGGTTTTAGGACGCGGTAACGTGTGTGTCATCTATCACTAGCCGCGTACTGACCAAGCGAGCAGTCTCACGATGCTGCTCGCAGCCCCTCGTGAGCGCTGACATCTGTCGTTGGCCTCGTTGATATGCTCGAATCAAAACTAAGGCTGCCGCGTCTGGCGTGATACCTTAGCCAACTTCGCGTGATTGCATTGCTATATGTAAAGTTGCAGGTTTCCGGCCGGTACAGCAGTGAAATGTATGTGAAATTTCGACTAGTCGATCGGTATTTTAGCGTTTTAATCAAAACTCGTCCAGAGCCTACAGATGGTAGATCTTGTGTCTCTCTCTCAAAAATATTAAAATTTGTGAAGAAATATTATGTATCTTCTCATAATAGATACGTGAAGGGAGTATAATGTACCCAACAAAGTTCGGCCGTCCAGGGTTTGTTTGTGGACCGCCGGCTCCCACACTAACTCAGCTGTGAAGAGGCAGTTCAGTTACTGGAGGTAAGCGCATCCAAGGCACTGGAGCATAGCGATATTAACAATAAAAGAAGTATACAATTTTTTTTTGTCATGGAAACTATACTAGTTCCATTTCTTTACTTTCTCGATGACAGTTCCATGTGGAAACTTGAACGAGCGTCTTTTTTACATTCTGTATACATTATTTAATAAAAATATGACGCTTACGCACGTACAAGGTCATAGCAGAGTCGGAGAAACTGATAGGGATGGAGCTATCGATAAACGTAACACGATAACAGACACGATATTTTTTTACAAAGTGTAAGAAACTAAACTATTGCTGTATATTTTTGTACAAATTTATTAACTATTATTACATTTCATTACAAGATGTAATTATATTATGTTGATTCTTTATTTATTTATTTTAATCGAAATCTGATGAATCATCACTGTCACTCAATGAGCTCTCCCCAATATTTATTATAAGTTCCTGTACTTCTTTTATTATTACTTTTATTTTATGTTTATTATTTGAATGTTTTTTTTTGTATTAGTATTTGTTCAAAACATAATAAATATATGGGATCGATATCATTACTTATTTGGTCACAACACTACAACTATCAAATTAGAACTGTCATCGAGAAAGCAAAGAAATGGAACTAGTATAACTAACTAATCGATTAAATCTGGAAAATTTGTGTAATTTCAATAACAAAGAAAATATTAAATTTCGGAAGGTACACATTATAGAAAGAACAGCGTACCCATTACAAATTAGAATAGGGCATGATTACATGAAGGAGATGCTATTTACAGTGCTATTTTATCCTACGCCCGCCATCTTTTATGCTTTATATCGCTCCAAAACTCTTAGGACCAGTACTCGTCGTTAATTAGTCCTGTACAAATTTGCTCAGCCGAATCCACTTAATAATTACTGTTAGTTTTTTAAAAGTTGCCCTAGAAAAAGTTTAATTAATTACTTCGTTGATGGGAGTCGGTTTTAAATTTGCTGTTGACTTTGCTTGACAAATTAATTGTGAATTCTGGTAGTGTTTTTTTCGAGGCGTTTTACTATGATTAGCAAAACATTCAAAGCTTGATCTCTCATACATTTGATTCTGAGGCGGTACAAAGTTCTCCGGGACCGCTGGTTTAAAATAAAAATATCTGGACTATCACATTAACTGTATAGTAGGTATTTTAGGTACTATTAAATGAACTGGGGGCGATCCCGCTAACATCCAGACGACGGCAAGTTACGAAAATGTCATTTAGGTCATTTGCACTGACAGAAATCGAACCCGTAACCTCAAGACCAAGCTATCGTTATTTACTTACTATTATATCAATTCAAATAAGTAGATATACTAAACGTTTCACAGAGTTTTAAATATATCATAATATACCACTTCGCTGAAACGGAACATCCATTTTAAATTCAGTTTCGCTCGGTTCAATTTATAGTAAAATGTAAGTGCTAGCGCCAATTAGTGAAATGTATTTGAGCTTCAAATGAGTTGAAATTTGATGGCAATACGCTTCAATTGCTGTACCGCACAGAAATACGAATTGCGAATAGTAATAATATTGTCAGACGAGCACACACACGGGGTCACACCGGGTCAATGCGACAGACTGTTCTGTAGGCCAAATCTCTTGTGAAAGCCGTTCGAGACATTATAAAACCAGAAACAGGCAGTCAATTGTATACATAAATATCTAATAGTAAGCAATATATTTATTTCATTACATAGTTAACAATTAGAAAGAAAATAACTGAAATATTTACAAACTAATATAACTTAAAAAGAGTATAGAAAAGCTACAAAAAGTGTAAAAAATTTGGACCATGCGGTAGCGTGCCCAAGGTGCTGGCCGCATTTCCTCGCTGAATAGCCAAAGCTACTCGCTGAATATGTAATTAAACAATATCGATTTCTTTTATTTACACGAATACTTTGTAGCTAAAAATATTGTATGCATTTAGTCATTGGCAGTTTATAATGGTTATTAACTTTTTATTTTGACTGCTCTGTTTCTCATTGCTTTTCGTCTGTCCGCTAATAAAGTCCTATCCTAAATTCTAATTAAATTATTTTATTACAACACTAACACATTGAAACAAAACTAATTTTATGAATTTTATCGCGTTTAATTTATGGCTTTTACGTTCCCGACGTTTCGGCTACTTTACAGCAACCGTGGTCACGGGGGGGACAAAATAAACTTTGTTTAATATATAATTTAAAAACACGGATGATCCTTTCAAGCGGACTTATTTTTTCAGCGTGAATACATGTCCATAATGCAATTTCACCGCTCGCGACCCGGATATCGTCAAACCGGATAAAATGAGGATAGAACCGGTTGTAACCGGCTCGAGGCGGCTTAGTACCGGCTGCGGGTATTAGCAAATTACCCGCGGTGTGTGCGCCGGAAAACAAATAGGATATTAAAGGTTAGTTTACGAAAGCTAATCGTTACAATGTTACCCGGTTCTCACTTATTAGGTTATAGCAGTGACAGCCAAGTTGGTAGAACGCTTGCCTCGGTAACGAGGATGGCAGGTTCAAACCCCGGCTCGCACCTCTGGGATTTCTGGATTTCATGTGCGAATCTCATTTTCAACCACGATTATCACTTGCTTAACGGTGAAGGAAAACATTGCGAGCAAACCTGTATGTCTAAGAAAACCCCTCGAAAGATGTGTGAAGTCCGCCAACCTGCACTGGGTCAGCGTGGTGGACTATGGCCTAATCCCCCTCGCATTGAGAGGGGGGGGGGGGCGTGCCCAGCAGTGGGACATTTAAAAGGGCTGGTATTATAGGTTTTGGCTCCTGGGCACCACACGTGTACGAGTACATAAGATACCATCACATTAACTAGACCACTAATCAATTGCTGTCTTAAAATTGTATCGAAATAATATAAAACCTCACTATTTGACAATGCAGAGATGTGTTCTGACTGTCGCGCTGCCTCGCAAGACAGCCTAGGGAATATCTCACGCGGCAGGACAACATTTTTGTACCGAGCAACCCGGAGCGTTGAGTTGTGATCGCGTTGTATTTGTTACCCATGACGTTCGGCATAAAAGATTAATAAAATTTTATTATAGGCATTAAGTGTAACATTTAGCCAAAGTTTTCGTTATCATGCCCCTAGCACCCATTATAGGTGCGTACCAAAATAGTCTCCACCGTTAAAAACACATTATCATACCTGCACCACGTATTCACAATACGATCCCGCCAAGCAACGATAATTTGGCTAACTTCACCCCCGAACCAACTTTGGGCCGAAGTTGCCCCTCACTATGGGTTAATCCAATTTCGCTTTTGTTTCAGTAAATTGTGAATAATGGCTGTTGCTCATGTTGTTCTGTTATGAGTTAGTGATGTAACGTGTGCCGAGTTAGAGCTTATATTAGGGGACCGATTGGTAATCGATACGATACAAATGATCGATACTGACTTCATTTAAAATGTGGGGCGTGGGTCGAAAGCTGTCATATGGAGCCAACTTGGATTTAAAAAAAAATACAACCGAATTGAGAACCTCCTCCTTTTAGAAGTCGGTTAATAAGTAAGGGTATAATCAAGTGAGTCCATAGTAGTTAGCCATTTATACTAGTATTTGTATACTAGGAATACTCAAATACGCGTATAATGTACGTCTAATATCGGTTGGAACAGTGATTTGAGCGGGAATTTTCAAAAAAATCATAATAGAAAATATGTTGTAAGTTTGCTTTATTTTAAAGCGTAATCCTTCTTATCCTAGCACCTATCCCAAAGCACTTACAACTATTATTTTTATAAGTTCCTTATTCAGCTACTTTCGTGTGAGGGCCTCGTGCAGAATATCCGCGTAGCCTTCTTCTTCTTCATCTTTCTTTACGAAATGAGATGCGATGAAATAAAATGAATATGGCCTCACCCACAACTTTGTAGGTATTTTGCCAATGTCAAGTAATTAATAGCAATAGCACATTCATAAATACACATTATAAATAAATTAATGGTGTGACATGAAGGTAAAAAAACACACACATGACAGGTGATTGGAGAAATAAAACAGACATTGCATTAGCCCTTTTTTTAAATTAAATCAGAATTGGCTTTGGTCTTTATATTAAAGATGATATCAGATAACATGACAATGAAATGAAAAACCCTCGGAATTGAATTAAATGCAAAATATGACCGGCTGTATGGCTTTGTCCTTTGCCTGCCTATTGGCGAATTAAAAAAACAACAACATGCCAGGTGACAACGCCCGTGCGAGGCAGCGCAAGCGATTGCTTTGATGTATCGACTACAGAAAAAATATGTAAAGGTAATATTATTATTCGGATATTTGTACGTTTGCCCAACACTATTCGCTAAATTAACCATGAGGGTACGAATATTAAATAAAAGGGCTCTGGGAATGAAAATATCTCATATGAAGAAAAGTTTAAAGCACTTTAGAAACTGAAACTTCATTTACCTTACTTCGTATTGTAATTTCTAAAACATATACCATCACGCCTGTTAACCCCGAAGGAGTACGCAGAGGTACACCACAACGCACCTCTGCCATTCTGCCATATTTCTTTTCCATTTGAAATTGCATTATTTCTTTAGAATTAAATTTACTTCGCAATTGTTATAACTTGTTATGCCAAGCTAACTTTAAACTCCGATTTTAGGATTGCAACAAACTAAAGTATTGGCTATTTTACAATCAATAATATTAAAACTGGGGTTAGGGGGCGGGGGGAAATGATATCATACATCTTGACTGCAATAAATGTATTTCCTAATGGTCTTAAAGGTGCGATATGAAAAAATACAGCAATATTTTTAGTACAGTGTTAATTTATAGAGAACAGAACCTACCTAGTCGGGTAATTTTTTTTGTGCATGGGAATTTCACCAAGTCACACCGGGCCAGGGTGGACTATGTCCCGAATCTCACTCGTATTGAGAGGGACTGTGCCTGGCATAGTAGCAATAGCCACTTTTACGGCCAAACCAGCCGCAAAAACGTTGCACTTCGGAGTTTTCAGGCGTGATGGGATATACTTTATTATAAAAACGGCCTGATTAGCGCAGTGGTAGTGACTCTGCTTTCTGCGCCGAGGGTCCCGGGTTCGAATCCTGGTAGGGACACAAGCTTTGTGTGATGAGCACGAATGTTTGTACCCGAGTCATGGATGTTTAATATGTATATAAGTATTATATACTGAGTTCGCCCTCAGTCCATTGTACGGTACCCATAACACAAGCATTAAGCTTAAAGTGGGACCGTACAGTTGGTGTGTTCGTATGGCGATATTTATTATTATTATTATTAAAAAAGGGGCAAGAAATAAATATTAATAACTGCCAAACTTAAGAACAAATGAACGGAGCATTTGGAAAAGAAATGTAAGTTCACTTACCGAACTCGAACCCGACGAATCAATCAACTGTCGACGGATCTCTGGAATGGGCCGATAGAGAACAAAAAATATGGCTCGAGTCAACTCATTCTTCACTTGAGAGATAGAATGAATAATATTAGTTTAGAATGAATAATAATATTTCATATTCAACTATATTTTTCCGACTATTAGATTGGCACAGTTGGTAGCCACCATGCTTGCTGTACCGAGGGTCCCAGGTTCGAGTCGTGGTAGGAGCAAACTTTATGTGACGAGCATGACTTCGACTCCATCGACAACGATCCATCATACAAAGCTTGGTGTAATTTTTTAAAATAAATAATATCGCCAGACCACCTGGTAACGCTAATGAGTACCGTATTATGGACTGGGGGCGATCCTAGTATATAATACTCATATAGATATTAAACATCCATGACTCGTAAACAATCAGTCGTGCTCATCGCACCAGGTTTGCCTACGATGCAAGTCTGGGTACCAGGTTTCGAACCCGGAACCCTCGGTGCATACGCAGGGCTACTACCAACTGTTAGGTTTTCATTAATTAATTTTCTTCTGCTTTCTGTGCCGAGGGTCCCGGGTTCGAATGCTAGTAGAGACAAACTTTGTGTATTGAGCACGAATGTTTGTACCCAAGTCATGGATGTTTAATATCTATATAAGTAAAATATATTGGGTGCGCCCCCAGTCCATTGTACGGTACCCACAATACAAGCGTTACTAAGTGTGGGACTGTATAGTTGGTGTGTTCGTCTGGAGATAAAAAATAATAATAATAATGATGCTATTACCATGTTATTACGAGTGAATTGTATTAGTAGACGGTAGCTGTTGCGTCAGCGGTGTCACCAAATATTCTTGAGTCTGGCAAATATAGACAGACTGGACTATGTTAGCTTTAATTGCTGGTTAATCAGCTATAAGTTTTTTTACAAACTTGTACAGGCAACATATTGTCAATGAAATATTTATTTATATTTCTTTAACAATGGAATTAAATAAAACATGACAAATTACAGATTTTTCATTTATTTCAGTGATTACTGATTACATAATTAATAATAACATACCATACCTTATAGCTATTGATTCTAAAAAAATCATTTCCAATATCACCCTTACCTAGTTATCAAACGGATAATCCATTAAAAATTACTGTTTATTTCATTATCTGAAGCAAAATAAGGGTAAACAAATGATACTGGTACATCATTCAGACCTTGAGTCTCGTTAAAAAAAATATCTATATGATCAAATGTCAGACCCTACGAAAGCCTTTTAAAATCTTTGGTGTCAAACTTAGTATAACAATAAGATAAATCATTTGAAATTAATAAACAATACAATTAATAATAAACGCATTGCCTTGAAAATCACTTTACACACGAAAACATACAGAACACTCTAGAAACAGACCCCGCCACGTCAATTCTTATCTCTTGTTAGTTAATTAAACAGTTTATTTAAATCTAAGGTTAAAATCTCTGAATTGCATCTTTTATAGTTACGGTTAACAAACAACTGTTCACGTTACTTAACTAGATCTACTTTACTCGCTAAGAATTCTAACTTTTAAACTATTCATTTACGCCTAAAGGATAGTTAAAGTTATTATTAGAAATATGATAGAAATGCGGATCGGGAGGTGTGTGGGTCGAAGTAGGTACGTATCAAGAATTGACATAGATTTTGTGTAGACATGGCAACTGAAGCTGTGAACGACTGAAACAATCTGCGTGAATTTATTGTCTGTGGTAGCGTATCGCGTACAAAATCATCGCGCTCCTCTAGCAAGTCAGCAACTATTAGTAAGTCGACTAAATAAACCAGAATAATTCACAGCCAGAATGATTTCCGCCATCGTTTTCTAGATATGGTAGGGAAAGGTAGTATTTTTTTTTCATTATTTTTAGAAAGAGTTTTTTAAGTTTAAAGTTAGATTTTTATTTTTTATTTTTTTTAATCTATATATTTATCTACAGTGCGTAAGTTTAAACTTTTTCTCTATTTTAATTCAAAAATTAGGATTAAGTTTAATCCATTGAATTGGAATGTTATATTAGTAGCGCTACTCGGGCTGAGTGCTCTAGGAATTGTTCGCATAATTTATTCAGGCGTGACAACTCCAGCGCACGAGCCTAGAAATCTTAAGATTACAAATTTAGAAGAAACTTTATATTATGGAAACTACTTAATCGCTTTTATGAGTAAACTTTCAATGACTTAGATAGAATTTCATCGATTTAATTTTGAATTACACCAAGCTAATCGCGTGCTGGATCGTTTAATATCGTATTTTGGAAGTTTTCACTTTTATTATAACTATAAAGATATTGAAATTATTAAGATTTATATAGCTGGAAATAAACGACCGAGTTTGATTAGCGATTAATTTAATGAAGTGGTGATAAGAAGATAGCTATTAGCTAGAAGATAGCTATTAGCTAGAAGATAGCTATTAGCTAGAAGATAGCTATTAGCTAGAAGATAGCTATTAGCTAGAAGATAGCTATGAGCTAGAAGCGTCACTAGATCGATGGCACTGTGGAATGTACCCGTGTTCATATAAAACTATCCTATCAGCTTAACAATTAAGTTTCAAACAAGATTATGTTGCATTACTCTTAAATTTACATTAAACTTTCACCGTCGCTACAGTAATTTTTTTTTATATCATATAACTTTATTCATGCTACATTCCATTTATTGCAAATATTTAAACATTTCTTATTTGTGATTCCGCGAATAAATATTAAGTTGTGATCTGCGATTATCCCTATAGTTTTAACGTTAATCGTTTAAATATGAAGATTCGTGAGCTCAGAGAATCTTCACATTTAACATTGTGTATGTTTTTTTTATTTTCTAAACACGCGGTGAGGTCTGTTTCTACCACCACCGGTCCACGTGTACGCCGGCCACAAGAATCCATTGCAAATCCATACAAACAGATGAAAAAGGAAGTTGCTTACATTTGTATGGACCTGCATGGGTTCTTCACAAAATATACTTAAGCTAAACGACTCTCAAGGCAACACCGCCAAATCAAGTTTCACTAAAAACAAAACGTTCGGCTGTCAATGTTGTAGAATTAAAATTATTTTACATATACCACCTTACAATTGTCTTAATCCGATTCATTTAATTCTTTCTCATCAATCTCTACCGATATTATCATTTCCGAACATTCTATTACTAGAAATACAAAATTTAACGTATTTACAACCATTTTTTTTTATTAAAACTTCATTTCTTTAACAAAACATTCATAAGTACATACTTGCTTCGCGCACAGTCTAAATGTACATTCTTTACACGATATAATAGGGACTAGATTCGTTTGGGAACAAAACACTACGACAAAATTATGATCAACTGAAGTAACATTGACGTTTGATTTCAAACTCATTGGTGGTTATCCTAAATGTTCTTATCGTCTGGCAGTCGCTTCGCACATATTCAAAATGATCGCCAAAACTCGTGATTGTACCGGACCATCATCTTATACAGAATATTTTAGAATTTGGTGATATATTTCATTAGCTTATGTTAGTGCGGTTACATGATAATGCACTTTCCTTTCTCGGCCCAAGGGTTGTTTTTCTTGTCTGGGGCGTGTATGAGCGGGTCGTTCTTCTCGTTTTCCTCCACATACTCCCTCATCCTGTAACAAATTTGACGGATTATTGGTATTACCTTCGAGCACTTCAACATTTTTATGAACAACATGGTAGGGTACCATTTGTGGACTGTTGAATTGAAAAATACGGTCCACCGTTTCAACTGTTTTTACTGGTGGTAGGCTTCGGCCGTGGCTAGTCACCACCCACTGAACAAAGCCATGTCGCCAAGCGGCCTAGCCGTGTTCCGGCATGATGTTCGGTGCTGCCATTCATGGATGGCGGGTCAGATCAGTTGCGCTGCATGTGCCTCTATCTACTGCCGCCTTCCTACCTAGGCAAGTATGCTCCATCGTAGATCTCATCGTCACTTACCATCAGGTGAGATCGAGATCAAATACTTGCCTATAATGTAATAAAAAAAAAAAAAAACAAAAAGACGCATTTAACGTTTGAGGAATTGGGTGACCTATACAAATAGCAATATAAAAGTGCTTTACGTTATATGGAGAATGTCAGATATTATCCACAAGCCTTTGTTAGGATATGAACGGGTTCCCTGAAATAGGTAATATATGAAGCTTAATTGGAAGTCTGTAAAGGATACAATCTCGAAAAAAAATATCTAATTGTTTGAAATTTAAAAAACTGGGACCAATCTATAAGCATATCCTTTCATATAAAAACAATTTTCCAAATCGGTTCATAAATGACGGCGATATGAGGTAACTAACGTTATTGTAGCACTGTGTATTACTCTTAAAGCACTTTGAGTGCTACTAAAATTATTCAAAGAAACTTTAAATAATCTTCAAAACACCAAGTATATGTACTAGCTATAGTATATAGCATATATCTCTACCTATACATTCCACTCGAGTTCAATTTTAGTTCCATAATGAAGCAAACTCTTCGGCTGAATCAATTAATGCCGAAAGTTTAATTAAATGAGCGCGCGTCTGTGAAGTTTTCAATGGCTTTCGTACATACGTCGATTATATGGGATAGAGCAATTCATGATTCTTTGGGATATTAGACCAAAAATGGATTTTGAAATTTGAATGTATACTTTAAGAGCCGTGTACAGAGGGACTGAGCAGCCTCGTTTGGCGCTTCCGCTCGCTAAGCCAGTAAAAGCCTCGTCCGAGGCAAACACTGACCTATTTTCATGTAGAAATGTGACTATATTTCAGATTTTGGGTTGGTGGCATTTTTTTTAATTGTTACTAGGATTGAAATTAACTATAAAATACAACCGAATTGAGACCTTTTTGAAGTCGGTTAAAAATGGATAAAGTACAGATATATAATATTCCAATAAAAAAAACGAAACGGTACAAAGCTACAGGCGCCATGAGGTCAATCAACGCCATACATAAGTCAGCGAGAGTGCGACAGAGAAAAGCGCGACCACACTCCTTCACTACATGCTTCTACCAAACTCTAAATACATTTCAATGATTTAATATTAAAAAAAAATCTACTCGTGCACGCGCCAATTTGCCGATGGATTCGAGCAAAACCGATTCATGAAATCCATTGCGCGAAAAGCATGCGTGCTTACCAACAGAACGACGCTACCTATCTATATACCTACCGATCGTTGTAACATTCAAATGGCTGTATACAGTTTTATTCGACACCAGCTCATCTCACGAGAGACGCATCGGTGTCGGACCTAAATTGGGTCGTTTTATATCTAATGGCAGCTCTAAATGGTCACTCCGACTTGTAAATTTGCTCGACTGCACATAAAACTTTTATGGCAATGAGATTAACAATGGACACTAAAGGAACCACACGGGTCGGATCTTTGGTTTGAACGGCCATACCTATTGATAAATTGACCTGCTTGGGAACCTAACAATCTACCTACACTTATATGTTTGTCCTCGCAACAAGAAAATATAATATACTAGATGCGCCCGGCGGTGTTACCCGCGATAAAGTATGTAAAATTAAAACATCTATCCCACGGGAACCATACATTTTACCGGGATAAAAAGTAGCCTATGTGCTATTCCAGACTATAATCTATCTCTGTGCCAAATTTCATCCAGATCCGTTCAGCCGTTCGGGCGTGAAAGAGTAACAAACATCCATCCATCTATCCATCCATCCATCCATCCATCCAAACTTTCACATTTATAATATTAGTATAGATTGATCTCTTATATTTACGCGAATACTACACATTGTAATAGAACTAATTTAACGGATTTTATCGCGTTTATTTTAAATACCAAACACCTCAGTCCTCCCGTGACCATGGTTGTTGTAAAGCAGCCGAAACGACGAACATAAAAAATAAAATAAACTCCGTTAAAATAGTATAATCTTTTAAAAATATTGGCAGATGACAACTGTACGGTTCCAGACTAAGCCATGCTTGCATTATGGATACGTAATATGGACTGGGGGTGATCCCGTAATATACTTTATATTTATACATCCATGACTCAGATACAAACATTAGTGCTCAGTTACCCAATGTTTGCCCCTACTGGGATTTCAATCTCGGTACACAAAGCCAATACCATATGCCAACTGTTTATAACAAAGTTTATAAGCGAATGAAGTGTGATATAATTATTACGAAGTATTTGGTCATTGAACCAATAATCATGCATATGCATAAATATTGTTTCGCATTTTCGAAATATCCTGTATAACCCCAAAAAAAGTACCTAACACGTTATATACTGTAATAAGCCCATACATTAAATATGATTTATTCATACCAAGTCAGCCGAAAGCATATTAAATAAATTTATGAAGTAATAAAGAAGTTTCTTATAGAATTTATATCGCTATCCGTGAAGCGTTTAAGTGGTATATAAACATACTTCAATGTTTTCATTCCGTCGTTTTAATAACTGGAGCATCGAGGCGCCATTTTGTCTAGCTGCGCAGAATGAGGCATTTATATTTAAATATTTAATGGCCACCTCGAACTGGCATAGTTCGATTGACGTTTCGAATGGTTTTAAATTTGGAATCATCAATGTTGCAAGCAAGAAAAAATATTTGAATTTCATAATTGGAATAGTGATTTTACGTTTGGAAACTAAAATAATCAGGTGTATTAGATGGACAGGTGGACAGTATTGGGTACCGTACGGTTGGTGTGTTTGTCTGGGGATATATTTTTAAGCCTTGCGAATCTGCCTGCTCGGTCTGGATCTGGCCATTTAAAAAAAAACTAGTGTATTTTAGCTCACTCCGCTATCTCAACAAGAGATATCTCCTTACGAGCATAAAAGTACTCTATTGTCTATTACCTACAAAAAAAATCATTGCCCTTAAACCCTTAACATTATAATCTCACCTTTAACACCAATTATTTTTGGTTCATTTTTAATCACCCCGATGTTGGTGTTGCCCGTGCAAACCCCGTTAATCCAACCAACGGTGGGATTAATCCATTTACCTAACCTGCCAGGCAAAATAAATCTTTACCCGTTGAGTGCAATTTAAAGTAAAATATGGGCTCACTTGATTGGCAATCTACGTGTTGCCTACGTGGAACGAGAAATCGGTTTTGGATTTAATTAATCCGTGTAGGTTATTTATATGATCATGTTGTTACTACCGAAAGTTAAGGTAGATGTTCAACTATCCATAAATAAATATCGCCAGATGAACACACCCACTGTACGGTCCCACACTAAGCAACGGTTGTATTATGGGCACCGTACAATGGACTGGGGGCGAACCTAGTATATATTACTTATATAGATATTAAACAACCATGACTTGGATACAAACTTTCGTGCTCATCACACAAAGTTTCTCCCTACCAGGAGTCGAATCCGAGATTTCACGTAGTCAACAAATTTACTTTTTTAATATGTGTAATTTATACCCAAACACCTAAATTGTCCATGATATGTATTAAAAAAAAAAAGAAGAGTAATTCGTTTCCTACTCTTCGATTTTTAAACAAGAATTAAAATCTATGGTCTGGGATATGTAAATAGACATATAAATACACTGTGTTGAAACTATAAAAGCTCATAATTGCCTATCAAACCCCAAAAAAGGTTCTAATTTATTGCCGAAATCATAATGTACCTCCAGTATCAGCCCTACTCCAGGGGTGCCGATGAATAATTCAACAAATGGATATCCGTCCTTGGATACCTATCTTCAAACATTGATGCTGAATCCGGTCCCATAGCAAAATTATTGTGTTTAACGAAAATAATGTTTGTTCTACAGGGATTTTTTTTTTTTTTTTTTTATTACATTATAGGCAAATATTTGATCTCGATCTCACCTGATGGTAAGTGACGATGAGATCTGCGATGGAGCATACTTGCCTAGGTAGGAAGGCGGCAGTAGATAGAGACGCTACATTCACTAGGCACATGCAGCGCCACTGATCTGACCCGCCATCCATGAATGGCAGCACCGAACATCATGCCGGAACACGGCTAGGCCGCTTGGCGACATGGCTTTGTTCAGTGGGTGGTGACTAGCCACGGCCGAAGCCTACCACCAGTGAAAGTGTTTCATTAGAAACAAACCCGGAATGTATAGTGTTCGACTATTTAAAAGTATATTACAAAAAAAATATGTTTTGTTAAGTCATTCTATTTTTAAAGTGTATGTAAATTTTAAACTTACTCTATGAACTTTTACTTTTTTATTTTACAAAAGTTCATTGTTATTTTGAATAGGTATTCATTAATGAAAATAATAAATTATTATACTCACGCAATATTATGGGATCCATTGACTTGAATTTTAATCTAATTTTTTTATCGAACGTTCGACTGCTCGAAAAAATTCGGTAGTCAGCAGTAAACAACACAAATTTCTAGACCGTTTTCTTAATTTCTCGCAGCACAAATAAATTATCCGTCGATACTGGCATCGTCCCCAATGACCTTGCCTACCAGGCTGTTATTATCAGCTTATCAATCTGATATCGCTTAAGTAGCCCGATAACGTTTAAATAATTCCCCCAGGCCATTGTATGGTACCCATAATACACGTTTTGCATAGTTTGGAACGATGCCGTTCGTGTGATTGACTGTACGTCAAGTGCGAGAGTATTCGTAAGCTAACCGTATACTTTATACTCTACCGTATTTATACATTTTATATGGAGAATTGAATGTTTTAAAATACCGTCCGCTACAGGTGCTTTTCAATTCTCCATACAAAATGTCTAAATACGGTAGACTATAAAGTATACGGTTAGCTCGCACTTGACGTGCTGGTGTCATTTATTTAGTTATCTAATGTAGTTTGGCATAATAAAGACACATGTCTTAGCTTGCAACGATGACGTTGGCAGAATCGTAATGGATCTAGGCTCAACAGAAAAAGGCCATAGAAATACAAATACCCAAAGACAAAGTATAATAAAATAAACGAATAACTTAAAAACCTCTCTCCCATTAACATAATTGACACTTGACGTCGATCGGGACATTTTACAAGGCCTTAACAAGTCCTAAGTTATAAAAAGGCCTCGTTACATTAGCAGCCAGTTTACGACCCTCCCCCTCGTCAGGGAGGGGCCGATGGCGCTTGTTGCCAAGTATCGCCGTTAAAAGACTTGTAAACATGGCGGCGTGATTAGTGCAATGTAGCTTTGGTCCGTAACTTTCAATATTATTTACGGACCCTTAAGAGATACATTTAAAAAGAAATATTTTCTTTGAAAACTACACCGTCGTATTAGAATTAACCTGTAATATAGTTGTAGGATATTAAATAAAGAATGCTCATTGCCCAGTCGGTAGGCTTATGAAGTTATGGTGATTTTTATGGTTCTAGAATGGCTACCGCAAGACGTAGTATTATGATGTAGTTGGGCCCCCCACAAGGTGGACCAAAGACATCATACGCATTACAGAAAGCCGGTGGATGCGAGTGACGGGGGACCGGGACATGGCGGAGGACTGGGATGTGGCGGAGTACCGGGATGTGGCACAGGACCGGCATGTGGCGAAGGATCGGGATGTGGCGGAAGACAGGGATGTGGCGGAGGACTGGGATGTGGTGTAGGGCCGGCATGTGGCGAAGGATCGGGATGTGGCGGAAGACAGGGATGTGGTGGAGGACTGGGATGTGGTGGAGGGCCGGCATGTGGCGAAGGATCGGGATGTGGCGGAAGACTGGGATGTGGCGGAGGACCGGGATGTGGTCCTCCGCCACATCCCAGTCCTCCGCCACATCCCTGGGATGTGGCAGAGGACCGGGATTTTTCAAAGTCATTGGGAGAGGCCTGTGGCCAGCAATATATTTTGCTTTATTTTTTATTTATTTATAATTGGTTTTAATATTGATTCCACTAAGATTCGAAAAGTCGTCCCCTGCTAGACAAGGCCTCCCCGAATGAGTTTTATACATCACAATCCTCCTTGTCGGGGGCCGTCCTACACTACACTACGTCTTCAAGCTCGATATAAAAAACACACAGCAACACTATTTTTATCACGTTATTATACTTTTCTGGTTTTACTATGTCCACCTATGTATAATAAAATAACGTCATAATTAATCATCTGCAACACGAAACACGTTTCGCTAACTGTTGTTTTTATTTAAGTAACCCTTAGCTAAAGTCACGTAATAGGGTGGCAGTTGGCAGGACGCAGGTGGCGGCAGGAGGCAGGGGGGGGAGGTAAGAGGTAGCAGGAGCAGCTTTGCGAGCTTTTTCGCGATTAGAGCCAGTGACACGGTGACATTGAGGTGCCAGATAAGTTCCAGATATTTTATGACCAAGTCCTGTCGTCCAATTATGTGGGAATTGGTAATTTAGTTTGAGGTTTTTGTTTAGTGGGAGTTGGCTAGTTGTTCTAAGTCGTGAGGTTGCAGCCGTTCAACCGTTCTGTTTTGTTTTAACACGACTAGATAGACGTTAAATGCAAAATCCGCTGAAAAGTGAATGTGTGTATAGAGGTTTTCAAACATTCAAGAACATAACAATTATCTGAAATATATAACTGATTTCGCGCCGCCCCCTGTCGATAAAGATTTTAACGAGAAAACGACCCAATAAAACTAAACGCGGGTACATTAAACATCTTCTATTACGTTGAGAGTGTGGGGTATTTATATTTATTAATTCTTATTTGTTTGCTTACTATAAATAATAATGACAATATGGCCAGACGAACACACCAATTGAAAGGTCACAAACTAAGCAGCGCTTGTATTATGGGTATCGTACAATGGACTAGGGGCCATCCCAAGTCTCGAGTACAAACTTTCTTGCTCGTCACACCAAGTTTGCCCCTATCGAGATTCAAACCCAATACCCTCGGATCGGAAAGCACGGTCTGGCAGTGACCCTGCTTTTAGACCTGGGTTAAAATGAGCCGATCGGGTACAAATAAGTACTTTTTAAGACATGAATAGTTGTGATTGCTTGTATACCTACTATTTATAAACAATTCTATGGCCTACCTACATAAGAACTATTCAGTAGAAAATAAGTAAAAATAAAAATGTTTTCTGCATTCGAAATTTGCTATAAAAGTCCAAAGAATATAGCCATAGCATATGGAGGCGCTCAGAATCAATCTGACCCAAAATCACAAGCCCTCCACGACCCGTTAAAAGCGATATACATTTGTGCGACTAAAAGGCTGTCTGGACCAATCAGTGGCTGCCAAAACTGCCCCATGTCAGTGCCAAGTCTCGCCCCACTTGGTTTTTTGAGGTCAGTGTACCAACCATTTAAATATGGAAATCAGAAGCGTAGCTCCTATTCTGTGAGGTCAGCTTTAAAAAGCACGCACACGGGCTATAAAAATCCATCTTGTACTCAGTACATAATACCTATATACTTGGAAATCGTAACACAAAATTTTCTGCATAAGTTGACAACCCTACGTTAAGAGTGTTGCCAAAATCAACCCCCGTAATGGCAGGGACCGCTTTGTTTCTGGGTCAGTTATTTTTTAATCATATACCTGTATATCTATACAATGTTACTGATAGCCCGCGGCTCCAATGCACGTGCCTAAGTGATTTTTATGGTTTGAACCCCCACGTGATGCTTGGAGTCGTAAAATAGGCGACATTTATGAGACACATTTTACGTGAAAATAGGGTAAAATATTAGTGGTTTACATTTTCATTGGAGCGAAGGTGTAACCAAAATAGTGTAAAATATTTGATGGGGCTAACAAGTACGTAAGTTACGTAGCGTAAAATCAAAATAAACACGCGATAAAATCTTTAAAAGTAGTTTTATTTCAATCAGTAGTTTAATTTTTTAAATATCAAATAATTTGTTTATTTTTTTTGGGAATGTGACTTTTATAGCCTACCGTTGGACCTGTTAAAATAGTTTACACTATTATTGTTACAACTTATACTATGCACTATTTTTGTTACCTATTATTTATATATATAACGATGCGTCGTCAGCGAGCACAAAACTTAAACGTTTGATACAGCATTGGTTAGAAGCAGTTTTCTTTATCGAAAAATATAAATTGGCACCGCCAACCCAATTCCATATGTGTGCGCATTCACTCAACAAAAATGGAATTGCCAAAACAATACGCGAGCAAACAAAAGGCACTTTTATTTAAGACGCTGAGTGTCATTAGTATTCCCTCTGCGTTGAGCCGCGAATAAAAATTTATTTTCCCTTTAGGGGGAGAGGACGTATTCTTAAGGGAAAAAATGTCGACGTGGCGAAAGTGAATATAAGGGTGCGTGTCTATTGATGACGTTTCGCGATTAAACCGAAAATTTGAATTATGTACTAACTTTTTTATTGTAAGTTCTTAAATGTCATCTTCCGATTCAATAATCTACTACCTCTGTTGGCGAAGCTGTTACCTCAGCTGAATGCGATTTTTGTTCAATAAGTATTGTATCTAATTGATACAATACTTAATGAAAAAATCGCAGTAATTATTTTAATGCGCCTGAGTCTTCATTTTACTTTTTGTTTATTTTTTATTATTTTAATGGCGGCCGCTTACTACCGGTGTGGCCCAATTATTAGTTCTACAGCTAGTGATGGGCTATTTAGTCGGCGTTAACAACCCATAATATTCCTCTCTCATCTCTCTCATAATATTCCACACTATATTTTTGTAAATAATTTTATGTTATCTGCCATTCGAAAATTTATTCAAATAATATTCTTGTTTGAAGTACTCCATAATTAATTGATAGATTTGTTTCTAGCCTGACTGTGTCACAAACTCTTTAATAAGCACGAGCGGTATCGTCCATATTTTATGTAACTTAAAAACGCGGCAAAAACAAGTTGTCGCTAAGACGCGCGTTTCCCATCCAAATCAACACGCACCGTCGACAACGAACGGAGACAGTAAACGAAATTAGGTTAAGTGTCATTCGCTTGCATGGCTTATGAAGCATATTTATGCTTGGAAATATATTTTTAAGGTTACTAAGTGGATTGGCTCATGAACCAGCTGACATTTTTTGTAGTGCTCGCAACATTAAGGAGATATTTAGGCTCTGAGTTACTATATGTATACAATTTTCTAGATAGGGTAAGGGAGGATAAAAAAAGGCATAAAAGTCATAAAAAGGTATCTTACATTCAGCTCTTGACTCTGAAAATACTATGAAATATTGGCTGATAGAATATATCCATATTTTATGCCTCAAGCGTTATTTAAATAGTTAGAAACCATCAAGTACCTAAGAGGTACGTCAAAAAAGATCATAGAGAAAGATATATATATATAGAGAAAATTTGCATTCTTGACCAATAGGGTGATGCCGTCCCCTTTTAGGTTTTCAGGGAAAATCAAAACTAGTTTATAAATATATTTTGCGTTCTGAAATGAAGTTTTATTAACATGACCGTATGGAATAAATTACCAACAGAAAATAAACGTAAAGACTGATTACTTAGTCAGTTCATGGCTTTTAAGCTGTGAACTAACTAAGTGAGCAATGATAGCAAAGTTGGTAGAACGCTTGCCTCGGTAACGAGGATTGCAGGTTCAAACCCCGGCTCGCACCTCTGGGATTTCATGTGCGAATCTCATTTTCAATCATGATTATCACTTGCTAAACGGTGAAGGAAAACATCGTGAGGAAACCTGCATGCATGCAACCTGAGAGAACCCCTCGAAAGATGTGTGAAGTCCGCCAATCCGCACTGGGCCAGCGTGGTGGACTATGGCCTAATCCCCCTCGCATTGAGGGAAGGCCCGTGCCCAGCAGTGGTACATTAAAAAAGGCTGGAATTATTATAACTAAGTGAGCAGCCTCGTGCCTTGGGCACATTAAGCGAAGTTAGTTTTTACAAAATGCTCGGTTAAGGCAGCGTCATCGTTTGCCTCGAGCGAGCTAGGTATTGACTAAGCCTCGGCAGGCTGTTTACACAGCTTATACAGTTACTTTTCATTTTTATCACCTTTGTTCAGGTCTATTGTGTTTTACTCTCTAAGTAAAACACAATAGACCTGAACAAAGCATCATAAAAATGATAGGAAGTATATATATTTTAGTAGAATATCAAAAATCACTAAGAGGATTCCTGAAACCGTTTTCAATGCTGTGAGTAACGGAGTACATAAATCAGGTCCGCACGTCGGCGGGGGGTTATATCGAACTATAAATAATGGGTAAATATATCTACAGGATGATTCAGAACGGGTATACTAAGCCTCAAATATGCGCATTTGTTATTATTATGTGAATGTTGATGTTGATTTAAAAATAATCTGGTACCAATCAAATGAATATTGTTATTTTTATGAAAAAAAGGTTTTTATTCTAAATGGTCATACAGAAATTCTGACTTTACATAATGATAAAAAAATATCTAAAGAAACGCAGCCTTAGTAACCCCTTTCTGAATCACACTGTAAAGTTAATTGGCCTTTTCATAATAAAGCTTTTCGATCTCATTTTATGGAATAAAAAAAAACCCATGCTCGGACTCAGGATATAAGTTGTCACTATGCCAAGTTTTATTTAAATCTATGCACTTGATTCCGTTTTATGTTCAATATAATGTCAAGTGCTGCTTGCTTTTTCAAACAAGGCGACCCAGCGCATTTGGCCGAGCGCTCAGTACAGGACGTCATTTTTTAACACGTTGAGTGCGGTGCCATTTTCAGAGGACTTTCAGCCAGTGCGTTAGAGACCTATTCGACCTCTTAACCGAGCTTCACTCTAGTGCGTATGAGACCTAATCCATCTCGTAAAATAAGGTATTTTAAAAAAACTCATATCTTTATCAAAAAATAAGATACAATCTATGTTCTTTCTGTAAATAATAGAGAATTAACTGTTCTATCTCAAGTTTGCTACGCATGGGGATGTGAAAAGTGGGTTATGAGATATAACGAAAAAAAAATTAGGTATCCATTGAATCTCGCATCGCAACTAAAGATAGATCAGTTTGGGTTGTGACTAGTGATGGGATTAAAATAAAACCCCAGTTATCGATAGCTTAACTTTTTATGAAGTAATAATTTAAACATAGTAATATTGATTTCTTATATTTACGCGAATACTAGACATTTAAATAAAACTAATCTTACGGATTTTATCGTGTTTATTATTTGTTTTTTACGTTCCCGTCGTTTCGGCTGTTTTACAGCAACCATGGTCACGGGAGGACTAACCATGGTGACTGTCCTTCCGTGAATGATGAATTATGATTAATCCATAAAATTAGTTTTATTTCAATAAACATAGTGACTAAAAAAATATTTAAGAAAAATGTTCCTCATTGAAGCATGGTAACCACATTTGTTGTTCGCATTGCACACATAGTGTATTTATTCGTTTGGTTTTTTTGGATGCATCGCTACTAAATGTGAGCCGTAATTTACTGTAACAGCCTGTGCAACGACTTTTTTTGCTACCACGCTGACAAAATATAAGAGCGTATTTTTTTTAAATGGAGTGCGCAGGTACACATTATCGACATTTGAACAACACTGACCGCGAGCTAACGGCGCCCGCGCCGCCCGCGCTCCGCTCCTTGCGTCTACGACGCCTGTGTTTTAGGAGGTCCGAAAGATCTCCTCACGCAACAGATGTATATTATTACAACTCAGTGCGTTAGAGACCTCATCCATCTCCTATTTTTTTTATTACATTATTGAATCAAACTCGCAGCGGGAAGTAGGTATGTATATTTGTCTCTGTCAAACACATAGAAATAAAGAAGTTACGACCTCCCGCACAGAGGTGGAGAACACGATTTTCGGCGCCGCACCAGCTGAAAGTCACGTTAGAGATCTTTTAGACCTCTTAACGCAGTCAACGTGTTAAATGTTTAATAATTTGATTTATTTCCTTTGGAATGTTATCTTTATAACCTACTGTTAGCTCTGTTAAAATTGTTCACTATTTTCGTTGCACCTTATATATTTTTTACGTATCAAAACATTATACAAACAGGATATTTTGTTGGTAAATTGCGTTCGTGTTAATAGCTAAGAATAACATAACCTCTGATAACTACCGTAACCGCAAAGTGAATAATTTAAATGGGTTAATTAGCCGAGTTCATACCGTCCGCGCGACCTCGCGAACGTGTCTCGGGACATGCCACGCGCGAGCAGACAGCGAGGCAACCGAGGCTGCGCGCTCACTCCTAACACGGCTAATATTGATCGAAAAAGAATTGTTCCGAGGTTTGATTATTAAAAAAGAAAAGCCTTGTTTTCTCTTACTCAATATTATAAAAATCATGCTTTGCAAGAACATCAAACAAGAACTTGAGGAAAATAATATGTTTCGTTTGTTCTACCGTACACGTGCCATCGGTACTGTTTACTTACATGAATAATAAAGCATATAATATTATATGGATTTTAGCTTTCACAAAATGCGTGGGAGGACACATCTGTTTCTCGGCTTTACATGCGTCACTTCCGCCATGTTGAAAAATGCTTTTTTATCAAAACACAAAGCGGGAAGGGGGAATTTCTAAATGAAAATACGGCAACCCACGCTTTGTACGATCTAATTAAATCTATTGACTCATATGATCCTGTCAGTGTTGCTAGCTATAAGATTTTAAATCAACATTTAAATTGTTTTTAACCGGCTTCAAAAAGTAGGAGGTTCTCAATTCGGTTGTATTTTTTTTTATTCTGTGCAAAATCTGATTTTTTTTTTTCAAGCAGAGAGAAACTATAATTCAACGTTTATTTGGAACGTCTGGACTGATGTGGTTGATCATTACTAAATAGTTCTTCTAGACATACGTGCTCTAAAACAATCATAACTTTGAGCTTACCTAATTTTGTTTTAGTATATTATAAAACATCGTGAGGAACCGCGTTATTTAAATATCATGTTTATTTAAATTGAAACACTTAGTATTTTACGTCTGGCAACACCGCGTGCGCGTGGGCATCGCCCCCACCCGTTTGTTTGTACAGCCAGTCTGTTTTGAGTGTGTGGTAATCGTCGGTTCGCGTTATATTATTTATAGACCGATACTTTTTATATAAATTACACAATACTACGGAAGTACGACTGAAAGATGTTACAGTCATTGAAAAGAAGTATTGAAACAAAAATATCTTCATGTTTTTTTCTTTATTTATACTTTTTTTTTTTAAAAACGTGACGATGAAAAGTGGATTGTCTGTCAGTTTTATTGAATTGAAAAGTAGTGGAAAGTTTTATTTACAATTTTAATTTCAATTATGATTTCCCTTGCTGCACGGTTAACGCACACATCGTGTGGAAAACTACACTTATTTTGAAAGACGTGTGAAGTCTGCCCCAGCCCGCACTGGGCCAGGGTGGTGGACTATGGCCCGAAATGCTCTCGCGTTGACGAGGCCTGTATACTGGCCGTAAGCTCGCCCTCATATTGAGACCAAATAGCGTGGGCCCAATCTGGTGCACTTCAGTGTAAGTCTGACTATCCTTCGGGGATTAAATGCGTGATGGGTTTTATTTATTTTGTCATCTTATATAAGTATAAGGTAAAACAGAAATAGTGTAAAATGTTTTGATCGATGTATCAGTAAGGTATATGCATCACGTTGATGTATAAAATAATTGTGTAAATTACGTTTGATTTATTTTAAACAAGGCGAACCAGTACCGTTTGGCCATGCGGTCGTTAGAAGATGACATTATTTAAAAGTCAATTTTTTTTTTCTTTTAGACTGTTGTCATTATACTGTTAGGCCTGTTTAAATATGTTACACTATTATTACGTGCAATCATATTTCGTGATGAAAATCATACATTTTTTATAGAAGAAAAAAACCGTAAATATAAATTGTGTATTAGTTTCTGGTAATTTGATACTATAAAAGTTTTCGGTACGTGTACCCAGGACGTTATAATAATATCTGATACAATAATTTAATATAAAATTGGTTGAAGCCCGAGGCTTCGTATAGATATCGTGAAGGATAATTGATTGGGTCTGTTACCAAGTCCGCGAATATATTTTTACTATTTTGTTTATGAAATTTCTATATGAAATGTAATTTTATTGTACTTAGGTTCAAACCCCGGCTCGCACCTCTGGAATTTTCATGTGCGAATCTCATTTTAAACCATGATTATCACTTGCTAAACGGTGAAGGAAAACATCGTGAGGAAACCTGCATGTCTGAGAGAACCCCTCGAAAGATATGTGAAGTCCGCCAACCCGCACTGAGCCAGCGTGGTGGACTATGGCCTAATCCCCCCTCGCATTGAGGGGAGGCCCGTGTCCAGCAGTGGGACATTAAAAAGGGCTGGTATTATTATTACTAACAAGTAGGTCATAACGATCATGTTTATGTATAAAGTATATGTGTAAGCAGTGATTGATTATTCTCTGAGAAAGCGAGCCAGTACCGTTTTACCGCGCACTTAGTACGTAGTGTTATTTTTGAAATTTCACATTATTTGTTTTTTTTTTTCGAGAATGTGATCATTATAGCCAGCCGGACCGACAGGTACATTACTGTTAAAATATTTTACACTATTATTGTTAGATTAGTACGCCTTATATATAAAACAAAGTCCTGTTAGTTACACCATTTATAACTCAAGAACGGGTGGGCCATTTTTTACGGTTATTGTCATTTGATTTTGTCTCCGCCCCGAATAGCAGAATAACTATTTAAACATGGAAAAAAATAAAAAAGTTAATTCATTTTCTCATACATTTGATTCTGAGGCGGTACGAAGATTGCCGAGACAGCTAGTGATTAATAAATAAGGCAAATCAGACATTAATTTATCGTAGTTATTTATATGAGTAAGCCCAATTAGACATTGAACATACCGTCATTATATGCTATCATATTAATTTATATAATGTAATGTTTTTTCTTATTTTCCTGTTAGGTTATAAAAACATCTTCGTTTTGGAACAAACATTATACGTGAAAAGTTTTTCTGCACATTACAAGATACTCGTATTTATTATATATCCGAGCGAATCCAAGAGGATGGCACGTTAGTTCCAATGAGCACTTTACGGTGATACAAATAGAAACCATAATAAATAAGCATAATTTTTACGACTAAAATGGTCCACATAATTTAACAATGGACGGTCCAAATGAATAATTGGTTACTAACACAATCAATAGTCTTACCTACTAAACTAAAAAATGATTCACACGCCTAGTTTAAGCATAACATTAAATCGTATTAATTATGACAATAACATAAAAAAAAATATAACTGGTAACAAAACAAAAAAAAACGATTTAAAAAAATCGAAATACAAACACAATTCGCTAATCGAGCAAACGCCTACCCGAACGTCCACGCAATTTTATACCTCAACTGCATCGCTAAAAGCACCATAATAGCTTGAAACACAATACAGGGGTACCACTCCCGGCCGTTCCTGTTTCACTTCACGTAACCACACAAATTGTTTTAACATAGAATTTAATACTCACGCTGCAATGCTCTTAGACAGAGGCCAGCGTTCCATGGACGCTTGGTACTTCATGTTTTCGATCTGCTTTTTCAGTGCCTCTTTGTCCATGGCTGCGAGGATACTGGGGTCCATCGCGCAGAATCTGTGGTATAAGACACGCACACATAGGTTAGCGTGTTCGTACACGTGTCGATGTGGTAAGGGACGTCGAGTGTACAGTTGTAGAGGAAAGTGTTGGGCGACAGATAAATTTTACTTAAAAGAAGTGAGTTGAAGTAATGGCAATTATTGTGGTTTTTTTAATTCGGCAATTTGTGTCGTAATGTTAGGTGCTATGATGATGTATGTCCCATAGACAGGGATTACTTTATAACTTTGCAATGATATTGATGTTAAACTATGTTTTTTTAAGGTATTCGTAATTATTTTTATCCAGCACCATCATTAACTCATAATTAGTATTTAGTTAAATAATTAAGATTATGCAGGGTGATTCAGTAAGGGTATACTAACCTTGAACCTGCACTTTTTTAGCGCATTTGTAATCATTATGTATAATATAAGTATATCAATTTAAAAAAAAATCGTTGGTAATAAATTTTGTTTTTTTAAATCGACATATCGAAATATTGAATTCACATAGTATTTATAAATGCGCCATTGAAGCCCAAGCTTTATATAGCCTTTCTGAATCAATCTGTATAATACGAATTTACCGTATTCGAACACAATTTGTTTCGCAGTTCAAACATCCAAACAATAGTTGTTGTCTAGCCGAGTGTACGCTATACCCATCCCACTTACACACCAGGGGAAAATCGTGTAAGTGTGTGTGTTTTGAATGTGTGGGTCGATGCGCGCGCAACATTACAGTTTCTATGACAACCCCTTTAGGTACATTGAAGTTGCTTGCGCGAAGTTAGTTAGCAACACAACGCTAGGATATCAACTGTAAGTCAGTACATGTAGGGTAGGTTTCAGGTTGTGTTGATGCCTGTAAATTTAATGAATTAAGGCGTAATGCCCGCCAGTTCTTGCCGTTTTGTAAACCATTATTCTTTGTTTTCGCTGCCATAACACAGAGGGCGTTGTACGCAGCCGTTAACGATGGACGTCACGTTCGCGTCAGTACAAAGCAAACGTTACCTATATCTAGAGCTTATAAGAGGTATTTTAGTATTCTGTATGCATAAATGTTGAACGAGTTAGAGCAAGCATAACACATGGCGAGTGGGCAGGCCGAGATGAGGCCTGGTAACCAATGGTCCCAAACTAAGCTTTGAGAAACAACTAAGCTTGTACTATGGTCACATTGGGGCTGAACACAGATCAAGGTAGATTCCGCAATCCAAAATTTGACGCACAGAATTGATCCCGCGACCACCGATCCAGTAACCCCACGCTCAGATTACTAGACCATACGGTCATCGACCTTGTACTAATTTGTTGAGACGTTACAACAAACAATGGCTAGGTATTTACTTATACATATAACATCTCCTTGCATCTCACGGGAGTCTAAAATAAAAATGAAATCTTGGGAAAATAATTAAGAGATCAATGCGAGCAATAATTGTTACTGGATGTTAAACAATGGGAGTTGGTGGGAACATTTCAGGGCGGTGGGGGGGGGGGGATTAATAAACCTGGTTCTCTGGCTTGGGTACATTTTGATTGTTAGGTTACTGACCGGCTGACGAAGATGTGAAAATCTAAAGTGAATTAACGGAAAACGATCATACTTAATCGTTAATGTCGTTAATATGATTAAAAAAATACAATGATGATAAAATTTGAGTTAAATTCTCTTTAAAATGTATTTTGAACTAATTGGACTAATGGGACTTGGAATCGAACCCCGGACCCCCAGCGCAGAAGGCAGGGTCACTACCAACTGAGCTAATCAGGTCGTCGGCGTCGTAATTGACTAATAATAACAATTTGATGGCATATTGTGTGCACTGCATAAGGTCAAGTACCTACGTGTAGTGTGATGACCTCGGACACTTGGGTGGAATAATTACCGCTTTTGGTAGTGACCCTGCTTTCTGTGCCGAGGGTCCAGGGTTCGAAACTGGTAGGGACAAACTTTGTGTGATGAGCACGAATGTTTGTACCCAAGTCATGGATGTTTAATCTTTATAGGTATAAGTTGTATAATCTGGATTCGCCGCCCGTCTATTGTATGGAACCCATAATATAAGCGTTGCTTATACCGTGTGTGGGACCGTACAGTTGCCGTGTTCGTGTAACGATATTTAAACATTCATGCCCTTCACACAAGGCTTGTCCCTACCAGGATTCTACCCACTGCGCAATGAGGTCAGAAAGCTGGTATAACCACTGACTCGAAGGTCACTACACTAATGGTGACCCTAAGTATACTATTGAGATATCGTTATCTACTGAGATCATATATCAAGAGTGCACTCAAGGTTGTTTCGTGCACATATGCGTACTCAGACTTATAATAATACCAGCCCTTTTAATGTCCCACTGTTGGGCACGGGCCTCCCCTCAATGCGAGGGGGATTAGGCCATAGTCCACCACGCTGGCCCAGTTGGCAGGTTGGCGGACTTCATACGTCTTTCGAGGGACTCTCTTAGACATGCAGATTTCCTCGCCATGTTTTCCTTCACCGTTTAGCAAGTGATAATCATGGTTGAAAATTAGATTCGCACATGAAATCCAGAAATCCCAGAGGTGCGAGCCGGGATTTGAACCTGCGATGCTCGTTACCGAGGCAAGCGGCTATTACCAACTTGGTTTCGGTCAATTAGTACGGACCATAGTTTTCGCAGTCAAACTCAAGATCATAAAACCTCGCATACACGATGCACGTTCCCGGACTCTAAGCATATCGTTACGATTACGACACGGCCATGTGTCCCGGATACGTTCATACGTGTTTACTGATCGTATGTACAAACAAACGAGACTTTATTTTGTAAATACAGCTAATAGCAGGTGGGAAAGTCAAAGTGCGTACAGTGTGCAAGCACTGATTCACGATCCATAATATGTAAATTTGTGGTAATAGTATAGTCATGTTGCATCACCGCCGCCTGGGCCCAGTAGAACTCAGAGGTGCGTTTACGTAGACCGGGTAATTTTTGCTCTGGTAATTCGACACTAATTGAGGCTCGCTGAACGGTGTCAAAGTATACTAGTTGTCAAATTTGTCAAATACTCTTCTTCTTTCTTTACGAAATGAGATGCGATGAAATAAAATGGATATGAATATGGCCTCGCCCACAACTCAGCGGGTATTTTGCCAATCTCAAGTAATTAATAGCAATAACACATTCAATAAATACACATTATAAATAAAATAATGGATGTGACATGATGATATGAAAATGGCGTCCTGTCAAATGCTCGTAGCTGGCTCCGGTCGCGATTTGGCAGGATTTGATCTAATCTGACAGCAGAGTCAAATGTTGCGACCTTTTGAGGTCGCTAAAATGTACACTTGTTAAGGGAAAAGTTTTACAAGCGGACGTCCGTAAACGGGGAAGATTAAATTTTAGCCGGTGTAATTTTACCCCCAGCGGAGTCCCCTAACAGGGTATTTAACGTTTAGCTAGGGTATGTTTTATATTGGGTAAGTACCGTAAGCACAACCCAGGTAACAAAGATTTGTCTTTTTGTTGACATTGTCGTTTTAAATCAATGATTATATGACCTCTGCTCAATGGAACCAACATCTCGAGCCGGTAGTAACGTCTAACTATTAATAAACGCTTATTTAGCCCAAATGAATAAAATGATTTTGAGCACAATCATTTTCATATGCCGTTATTAACGTAAGCATGTTCCTTCCCACTCACACAACAGATTTTATTAATAATAATAACAGTGACAGCATGCTTATTGGTGTTTGATTATAGTTTGTGGTATTATCAGTCTTTCTTTCATAAATAAATAAATATCGCCAGACAAACACACCAACTTTACGGCACACACAGTAACACCTAGACCAGGGAAAATTACGAAATGATCGTTTCTGAAATCAGTCCAGGCGGGAATCGAACCCGCTGCAGTGAGCCGACAACCTACGCGCAAACCACTAGCCCAAGCTGGCGTCATGTAATGTAGTAATGTATGTATGTCGTAATGTAGTTAACCAGTGTTAAGTATAAGTCTTTCAAATCAATACTTCAAGTGTCTTCAGAATGTTGTAAGCTTAGTTCTAACTATCAGAAAAAAGTTGGATACTTTACTGATACAATTACCGTGTTTGGGGGAACATGAAAAACTATACTCTGTCAATTGAAAACCCACCGTAAGGAAACCCAGTGTAAGGAGCTTCTCACCTTTTTCACTAATTGCTTGCACTAATTCCACTCCTTTGACGGCGCTGGCAGGCACTTGAGTTACACTTGAGCTTACTGCCACCTGGAACACGAGATAATCTTAAGTGTTTTATTTATAACACGATGCCGGGATTTATTTTCATTTGAGTGGACATTTCGCCCTTACAAAATTCACCCTGAACACCGCCACGTTGGTTACATGACACGCTTTGTCGACGGACACTGTGTTCAGAATATGAGGGATCGTAATATAATACAACCATATTTAATAAAACCTACGACCTCATATTGATATCTTATATTTACGCGAATACTACACATTGAAATAAAACTAATTAAACGAATCCTCGCAAAAGAACATCGCTTCCGAACAAGGATGATACGTGAGGCCATTGAAATTAAAAAAAACATCCTAATTTCAATAGGGCAGATGGCTGGGTTCTACCATCGACTCGGGATCCAGTAATTAACCTAATTAAATTCAAAACCAAGCGCACCATTGCAAGACCTCAAGACACTGTGAGCACTTTCTGCATAGATCTGACCGCAAGCAACAACTAAATATGACACTAGGACGCCATGCACCTCAGTCCTCCTGTGATCATGGTTGCTATAAAGCACCCGAAACGTCGGGAACGTAAAAATATAATATAAACTTGATAAAATCCTTAAAATTTGTTTTAGTTCACTACGACCTCATGTCAGCTTACAAACGATGAACTGTTAAGCCATCCTTTTTGATTTAAGCACTATTTTGACGGTTTAAATCTTAGCATTTGTTATTGTGTTGGAATGGAATTATTTATCTGTGCGTTTTCAAAATTCGATGGTTGTGTATTCTCGATAATTTGTGTAAACTAATTGGGAAAAAGTTATTCTGGTATAGTTTGGTATTGGCTGTGTAAAACATAATCAAATTAATATAGGTATTACCTTGGGACGTGACCCGTTATACTTATTGCGCTACATGTAATGGGAGCATAGGAAGGAAAATATTGGTAATTTATATCGTTACCTTAACTAATCGGTATTTTCTGGCGATTAAACTCATAGGTCAAATAGGTCACAAAGAAAATATATTGAAGTATTTTTTTCCATAATTGTGGTCCCTGTATAGTCAACATAATACTCACGTAGTTTCCAAAACGTGCCAATTCGTCGACCACAACGATAGACTATTAAAACATAGATAAAAATACAGTTGTCGTCACAAAAATATATTATCATGGCGTGACATACCAGAGTCGCCGCAAAACTAATTTAATTAAAGCTAATTCGATTACCGCAATAAGCTCACGTCGCGTCGTCAACTTACACACACACACATCACACATTAAACCCGTAATAATGTCACACACACACAAACTTGCTGTCCAACGACAACCAAACACAATAAAAAAACAACTACAAACACTGAAAACGAAACCAATTAAAAACAATACGAAGTTCTTTTTATAAGATTTAAAACAATTGAATAGGATTATATCTATTTAGATTTAATTTGAGATTCTTTTTTTAAAAACCGAATTCACTTTTCAAATTATTTTATTCATAAACTATTGCAAAAAAGTTTTTTTTATTTTCGTAGGTGCGTTAATTAGGTTGGATTTTTCCGCACCGTTCTCTCGATAGCCACGCTAATGAATAACGTACCGTCTATCTTGAGAGCCAGCTCCGATATAATACAAGCCTCGTGTGTTGTGCCACGTTCTACGCTCTAATTGACTCAGAATGTATCATGCAACTTCTGATATTCTAGCTTTTATGTTAACATCGAATGGTAATATTGTGTTTGCATGATTCGGGTCGGTGTTTAGAAATTATGGATGCTGAGTTACTCAGTTATTTTTAGGAAATTGTCTCTATTTTTTTATAGTCTGTTTGCATGTTCAATAATGTTTTTTTTTAATTATTTTTAGCCTGAAAATTTATCAGGTGTTTTTGCAGTCACCTGAAAATAATATACAGTTATGGTCGTACTCGCTTTTCAGATATAATTCTGGCAATTATACAGAATGAGTTTTATATATATAATCTGGCTGATTGTAAAAATTACAATCTTAACAGAGGGCTTTGCTCTAAACCTAGTTTCTAGTTATTTTTTTTTTAAATCGAAATATTGAGATTTTTTTTAAACTAGTTCTAAATTTAAACTTATTAAAAATGTCACATACAGCGTTGTGCCGACCAGCCGAACAGACAAGGGCCCGCACACATGCATGACTAATAGACGCACACAAGCGCACGTGTGCATGTGTACCTGTGATGCTAGATGCATATTGACCGTTTAATACTATGAGCACAGAATACTGCTAGTTATGCCCCGTTTACACAGTGCAAGTTGGCAAGTTGACAAGTAGCGAGTCAACATAAATAACAGCTTGATAAGTTTTCATGTTGACAAGTAGGATAGCAGCCGCAGTTCTTTGCAATTAATTACAAGTATAAATATAAATTAATAAATATTGCCATACGAACACGCCAACTATACGGTCCCATAACAAGCAACGCTTGTATTATGGGTACCGTACAATGGACTGGGGGCGAACCAAGTATGAACTACTTATATAGATTTGAAACATCCATGACTTGGGTACAAACATTCGTGCTTCTTACACAAAGCTGGTCCCTACCAGGATTCGAGCCCGGTACCCTCGGCACAGAAAGCACGGTCACTGCGCTAATCAAACCGTGAGTATTACTAGTAATTTGCGATAAACACTAGTAGTCCTGTTAGCCCCTCCAACAAAAGCTTATTCTAGAAGCGGGTTTACTTTAATAGATCAATGGTCTAGGTAAAAATCGCACCCGGAATCCCTCAGTTAAAATAAGACTATTGACTGTAATTAAAATAATTATAATTGAGTTGTTGCCAGTTCGTCAACTTGACTTGTGTACACCGGGCATTAGGTGAGCAGGATAGTAATACAATGTCGTACGTTATCCGTTTTTTGATTTGGTCTCGCATCGTAATATTTTATTATGTGGTCATTATTCTATCTGTGACGGTCATAACAAAGAGGCTGTATCGCATTCACACGTTGGATGAATGATTCGATTTGGGAATTTTATACCTATCTTTGAGTTAGATTTACATTATATATAATGATACCAGCCCTTTTTGACTTTTTTAAGACTTGTTTGAACCCCCCAACCTCCCCCTCCCCCCCTCCAACATAAAATCCTACGTCAGATCGGTAGATACTTAGCAAATTTTTTTTTCATAAATCATGTTTCTATTTCAACACGATGGTATCGTTTTTTTTTGTAATAAGTAATTTTAAGGATTTTATCGCGTTTATTTTATTTTTTTACGTTCCCGACGTTTCGGCTGCTTTACAGCAACCTCCTTTCTTATTTTGGGCCTTAAATGGTGGTTTTAACTTATTAGTGAAGTACCCAACTAACTAATTAAATTTCAGCCAATTTAAAGCCATCTTGGTGATAGTTGCATGTCTATTGCTATTAACAGTAGGGTATTAATTCTTCACAACGTGGGTAAACCCAGCTTATGTATCAGCTATTTTGCAGTATAGCTGACCTGCTGTCCATGCGTGTGTGTCCAAGTTCAGCAAGCTGCTGTAAGCTATTTGTTTTTTTAACAAACAGGCCCTGAGCTAAATACTAATGGTAAAGTGCAATGGAAACGCTCACAATCCTCCAATGTCATCACAGTTAATGTACAATTTGTAGGAATATGTATATATCGCATGTGCAATATACATGGTCATACCAAGCATGCATAGGTACCGTTCATACTATTGCATAATGTTGTTTAAATTCTTCAATATTTTAATGGAGGTTAATGTTTTGGGCTAGTCGTTTTAATAATAATAATAAATCTTTATTTCAGCCAATAAAGCCTAGTAATTAGGTGCCTACTTAATTCTGGTTACATTAGCCTAATACAAAATGGTCGGCATACAAAGCCGGGACTCCACTAGATGCAGCCGTGGGGCCAGTCACCGTTTTAGCCCGTGATATCGCGAAGACGAAGATGACGAAGATGAAACAAATGAGACGGCGCGGTTAACCTTTGTGCGTTGGGTGTGCCTTTGTGCCTTTACCAAAACCAAACCTAAACCAAATATCCGTGCCCAAGGGCTGGTTCAGGCTTGTTTTGATTGCTCACGTCAAGAATCATGGATATACCGCAGCCTACAGTAAGCTTGGAACGAATCAGCTTGCTCCACTGCTGCTTTAATAGTCATGGCTTAAGAAGAATGCTTCCGAAATGCTGCTCTGGATAGAATCAGATGGGAGAGCCACTTGATTCTTTCCAGTATACCAACAAAATTGATGATGCCTCGGTAACGAGGATCGCAGGCTCAAACCCCGGCTCGCACTTCTGGTATATTATGTGCGAATCTCATTTTCAACCACGATTATCACTTGCTAAACGGTGAAGGAAAACATCGTGAAGAAACCTACATGCTTGAGAGAACCCCTCGAAAGATGTGTGAAGTCCGCCAACCCGCACTGGGCCAGCGTGGTGGACTATGGCCTTATCCCCCTCGCATTGAGGGGAGGCCCGTGCCCAGCTGTGGGACATTAAAAAGGGCTGGTATTATTATTTATTATATCAACATTGAATCATGATTTACTTAGAAGATGCTCAAGCAATTTTAGGGTCTGATTCCTTTATTAACGCAGTAATTTAAAAATATAAAGTTCGATTATTGTTATACCGTCTATGTATTTCCATAAAGCCAAAGATGGAATGTAAAATATATTATATGCTCCGCAAAAAAAGAATAGTGCACGTCAGTCATATTTCATGGTAAAGAAAATCCCATCGCCCCGCCAGTGTAATAGGAGCATTAAATCAATACTGTATGTTGGAAGCGGTGCCGCATGGCGCGGGGCTTGCATGGAGGTGTACCCATGTCAACTGGACACCAGAACAATCAACGTCGCTACTATTGTCTGCCGTAGGGTTGTCAATTTACCTGTACACCATAGGTAGATGTTTAATGAAATGGTTATAGAAATTGATTTCTTATATTCACGCGAATATTATATTGAAATAAAAATCATTTTACAGATTTTATCGTTTTTTGTCTCCCGCTTTGTAATGGAGGAAAGTGGATAATTTTCTTCCAACTCCTCCTATTTTTATCTTTTGATTAAATTCTTGCGGGTTCCAAGACAATTAAATTTATCCCGGGACTCGCCGAGGGTCAAACCTCGGTGTCATCATGGGACACCACTGTAGATCCTGGCTTACAGGAGTAGCAGTGGTGGGAGTGTGTGGCGGGCCTAGTCCGAAAAAAAAAAAAAAAATTATCGGGTTTACAGCCATCTTGCAATGGTGCGCTTGGTTTTGGATTTAATTATATAATTTACTTGATCCCAAGTGATACTTCGAAAACATAAAATAGACGCTATAAAATTCTTAAAATTAGTTGTATTTCAATGTGTAGTATTCGTGTAAATATAAAAAAAAACAATTAATCATCAATGTTAAATTTGCCAGCCCTATTAAAAGTGAATTGGAACTGGCTGCCTAGAACTCGGTACTAACAATACATCCTCACTTGTGTGTTACGTAGATATGTGCCGTAATAGTTACGTTTTAGTTTCCTTATTCGCATATCAACTTTCAACCTGTTGTGTGACGAGTTACGTGTTCATTTTTGGGGTTCTGTAGTCTCTTGAAGGAACCCTTATAATATCATTTAGTATTTTGTTGAGCTATGTTATAACATTGAGCGTTATAGGGGATAAACTGCGCCAAACCCTGCACGGTCCGAGATGTATTTAACCAGGTTTTTATTAGATTAAATAGAGTAGGTTACATCAGACTTAGGGATCGTCCATTAATCACGTGAGGCTCGAAAGGGGTTTCGAACAAAATCAGGAAATATCACAAGGGAGGAGGGGGAGGTTAGTGTAATCTTCTATACTAATATTATAAATGTGAAAGTTTGGATGGATGGACGTTTGTTACTCTTTCACGCCAGAACGGCTGAATGGATCTGGATGAAATTTTCCACAGAGATAGATTATAGTCTGGAATAGCACATATACTACTTTTTATCCCGGTAATATGTATGGTTCCCGTGGGATTGATTTGTTTTCATTTTTTATAGAGCAAAGGATCAACATGATTTTTTGCGTAGGCAGTGGAAGTTTAGGGGTAAGAAAATGACATAGGGACATACTTTTTAATCGCGGGTAACACCGCGGGGCGCAGCTAGTATTGAAATATTACGTGTATTATTTTTTCGTTGAATGTGCGATTTCTAAACATACTGTAACCCTAATTTCTGTCTGGACACTTGTATCATGGTGCGCAATATTCCAGAATTAAATTAGATTATACCTGTATTTAAGGAAAATATTTGGAAATGTCTTTATACATAAAAATATTCGTGATTTTGGATAAAACCGAGGGAATTATGTCCACCAAATATAATCGGCGACCCGGAGTTCTCTGTTCAATCCTGTGCTGTCGCTGCTGGCAGTAGCAAATATCCAAAGACCACGTCACTCTTTAGGTCCAGTAGCGCAATGAATAGCTGTATAGTGCGACTGGTGACACGTACAACGTAGCACTTGTCGTGTGAAGTGAAATCAATTAAGTCGAGCTACGTCCTCCGGTGGTGGGGGGTGTTCATTAAAACAGGACATTCTGCATACTGTTTGTATTTGTGTTATAATGGTGGCATTTTTATTGGACTGTTTCATTCTATTTTCAAATTATCATCAACACGCTGATAGCCCCGACGGGGTTAGGTTAGGTTAGGTCGAGGACGACTGGAGTGTGGGCCCCGGACGTCCGGTGACGATGACGACTCCTGAGGAGGACGGCGGTGGGCGTGGCTCCCCGCCGCCGTGCGCAGCGAGGGCGCAGGGGGAGCAAACATCTGCTCCCCCGAGACGGTCCCCCCATAAGGGGGCGAGGCACAAGAGGGGCACCGGTGCGTTCCGTTTGGAGATCCCGGAGCCCCTCCAACATGTGTCGAAGGCGGCCACCGGGGGGGGTTTTAGTGGGTAAGAATCCCACATAACCCGGCCCTCTCCCACACAGAGGCCGGGTATCTATCGAAGATTTCCCTGCCGTCAACAAAAAAAAAAAAAGGTTAGCACTTAGAATGCAATCACATTTAGCAAATGGTGCTTTGGTCCCAATGTAATATTGGGCGAGCGTATTGCCATTATACCGTACACACTACCCTCAAAGAAAGATTGGGGTCGGAGTCCATCACACTGGTTCAGTACAGTTGGTGAACAATAGTCTTGTAGATAAATTTCCTATGAGATAGATTACATTCTGACACTATAGGAAATGTTGCTAAGAAATATTAGAAATCGCTGAACTTGCGCTTCAAAAGGCTTAAACGCTCTTAAATCCGAAAATAACAGACGTGAGAGCGACTTAAACCAGAATTAACTTTGTAACTTTTGTTTCTAGGGCAAGTATACGATCAACTTAGTCACCACTGCTACAATAAACTATTTGGTAAATATTTTTTACTTTTAAATTACTAAAACACCCACTGTAGAGTCACCGCACTCCTAAAACGTTGTTTTATACCATTCTATTTTAATCAAGTGTCGGAGCAGATGTCTGGCTGAGTCTAGCGCGTGCGGCTTCACAAGCTACAAGCTAGCGCCACGGATGGGAGGACACGAACGAGTCAATTTAATTGACTTGTGCTCAGTCATAATTGAACTTAAAAATGTGATTGGATTTGGTTAGTGACGAAATGAAAAAGAAAGTTGATAGTTTGTACTTTCAATATTAAAATAAAACTAATTTTACGAATTTTATCGCGTTGATTTTATGTTTTTACGTTCCCGACGTTTCTGCTGCTTTAGAGCAACCACGGTTACGGGAGGACTGAGGTGTTAGACGACCTAGTGTCGTACTTAGAATTGGGGTACCCTCATATTTAGTTGTTGTATGCCCTCCGATCTACGCAAAAAATGCTCACGCACCATTGCAAGACCTCAAATCACTGTGAAAAACATAAAATGTTATTCTTATTGGTCCACCCGATCTTGGCTCCAGATTTGTAGAGACGCTGTCGCGGCTATCGCAAATCGACACACACACAACACATCACAACTACTCTATTATGTACTTTACAACTAAAAGCAAATGACGTCATTATTTTGACTGTCAATCGGCGGATCGTATCTTTTTTTATCTGGTAATTAATAAAGCTATCTCGCAGTATTCTTGCTTCGTCTAAACATGTTCAACTCCTTCAATTCTAAATAATCTTCATACTGAAAGTTGTCTACAAGACGAAAACTAATTTCAGTGACAATTTAGCTGATGAGTTGTCGGTCGTCGTCCGCTAAGTATTCGCGTTTCCTTTAAGATATGCTGCCCGCAATGTTACCCTGTAATAATGAGTGCCAACTGATGGAAAAGCCGGTGGACCAAGATAAATGAAGAGAGCAATCGAAAAGCTATTTGGCAAGTTTGATGAAGATAGCAAAATTAGTGTAGCACCTTCTCACTACAAAATCTTCTAAGTATATGTATAACGCATATGATTTGTAGGTACTAATTTAAATGGATCTTAGTTTGACCAACCTCAAAGTCAAGGCATAGTTGCAGGATTCAAAATATAGTCGATGGATTATTGTTTGAATACTCTGTGCGTCAAGTGCGAGACTATTCGTAAGCTAACCGTATACTTAATAGTCTACCGTATATGCTTGCCGTTTTGACATTTTGTAAGGATAATTTTATGTTTTAAATACCGTCTTCTAGAGGCGCTTTTCAATTCTCAATACAAAATGTCAAAATACTGTAGACTATAAAGTATACAGTTAGCTCGCACTTGACGTGCTGCGCTCGTGTAGACATATAGGCTAAGGAAAATTGTCTGTTACATAGTTATTAAAGGAATTTCGGTGATTTACAGTGATTTGGCATTTGTTATTTAGCCAAATATAGCAGGTAAGTTCTCGAATACTGTCAATTTTATTATTTGTACTGCTTTGGAATGTACTTCTTTCAGATTTTCCGCTTCTATCCAATAACTTGAACCACGCAAGTAGCCATTAGCGCTCGCCCATCAAAGTCCACTTAGTGTCTGTACCAGTTACGAGCAGTGTTTTTTCAACTATACACTTTGTGTCTCAAGCCGCACAAACGCCAAACTGTCCTTTTGGTTCATACATTTGGTTAAGAACTTTATGAGAACCTTATTAGACCATTTGAAGACATAAAACGATGCTTTCATGTTAGTGGCGTATAGACCTACTTTAGCTTCATGCATGCTGCCTTGAATTAATAAGTACAAAGTTACTAGTACGTACATTACTAAAGTAATAATGTATAATATAATATCGCCAGACGAAAACACAAAATATACGGTCCCACACTAAGCAACACTTGTATTATGTGTACCGTACAATGGACTGGGGGCGAACTCAGTATGTAATACTTATTTAGATATTAACATCCACGACTCGGGCACAAGCTTCATGCTCGTCGCACAAAGTTTGTCTCTACCAGGATTTGAACTCGGGACGCTCGGCGCTGAAAGCAGGGTTAACTCTATGTTACTCTGCTAACTTAACTAGTATAAAATGAATCGTTAAGTTAGTGGTCGTTGATGACCTGATTAGCGCAGTTGGTTGCCTGTTTCCTTTTTTATATAATAGGTACCTATATAATAATAACAATACCAGCCCTTTTCCCACTGTTGGGCAAGGGCCTCCCCTCAATTCGAGGGGGATTAGGCCATAATCCACCACGCTGGCCCAGTGCGGGTTGGCGGACTTCACACGTCTTTCGAGGGGTTCTCTCAGACATGCAGGTTTCCTCGCGATGTTTTCCTTCACCGTTTAGCAAGTGATAATCATGGTTGAAAATGAGATTCGCACATGAAATCCAGAAATCCTAGAGGTGCGAGTCGGGGTTTGAAACTGCGACCCTCGTTACCGAGGCAAGCGTTCTATCCACTTGGCTAACACTGCTTGCACTCTCATCTAGTGATTTAAGCGTAAGCAGCTCCGTTTACCATCTTGAATGGTTCAGGGTATGCTAATAAAGATAATTTGAACTAGTCTGGACAGAATTTGGCACCACAGTCCGGACCAAATACTTTGATCCGTGTTGTTCGCGCGCAGCCCGCGGACTCAATGAGCATTGGCCGCTGCAATAACTATGATATTGGTTCACGTTTCATGCATAGATCAAAATATATCGTGCGGAAAGGACACCCTTTAGTATTTTATGAGAATACCTTAACTGCCTAGACGTGTAGTATTTGCAGACTTAGTCATAAACCTTGAAAGTAGGGCACCTGTAAATAATTGGCTGACAATAAGGCGTTACTGATGCGCAGGGACTGGAGGATCAACATCATTCTCAAGACCACAGCTGATATATAGGACTTCCAACTTCTGGAGAATTGAGGAAAATATGTCATGTAGCCGGTGTGTTGAACTGGAGCTATTTAACAAATTTTAGAATAGAATTTGAATGTAGTATTGTTATTTTTTTATATTTTTTTTATTACATTATAGGCAAGTATTTGATCTCGATCTCACCTGATGGTAAGTGACGATGAGATCTACGATGGAGCATACTTGCCTAGAAGGTTCACTCTCGACTTGAAAACACCCAGATTATAGTCAACGGGGAACAAAGACGCCGGTAGCGTGTTCCATTCCTTGGCAGTTCGCACGATGAAAGTAGAAGCAAAACGCTTAGTACGTACTGAAGGAATGTCAACAGTGTACGGGTGACACTTGTCCGTGCGTCTTGTCGACCGACGATAGAATAGAGCTATTACACCGTTCAGCGAGAGCTCGTTAGTGTAATTTTCACTTCGGAAAAAGTTACTCGGCTTACATAAACTCACCTCAGTATGAGTAATACTAAGCTTACGGGATGTACACAGCCTTTCACTGGTCGTTACTAAAGCATACGTTGGAACATTGCAAGTTTTTCTTGTCTTTGAAATAAAACTAATTTTATGGCGTTTATATTTTGAGTTTACGTTCCCGACGTTTCGGCTGCTTTACAGCAACCATGGTCACGGGAGGACTGAGGTGGATGACGTCCACGTCCACATATAAACGCAATAAAATCTTTAGAATAATTAGTTTTATTTCAATGTGTAGTATTCGCGTAAATATAAGCAATCAATATTTGTCTTGTCTTGTTATGAAGTATCTGATCGATTGTATGGTCTCCAAGATGCCAAAGTGTTCTATCTGCACTTCGCTATTCAATCATAAGCCCCAGTCTCGCAAAATCTACACGGATCACCAGTGTTATTGGATTTCTGCCTTATGATGCTCCACCGGACCGGGTGCCGGACGGTTTTATTGCCGTATCTATGCCGGATCTTTTCCGGATAAGTAAGACACGGACGGGTGGAAAATTAATTTGGGTAGTTTGTGATGTTGATGTTCTTTTGAGCTGCATTATTCAATCATGACAAAGCAAACTAGATAAACTAACTAAACCTAATCTAGATAATCTGTGTGTTCAGGATTTTAATTTAGTTACCTCTATAAAACCAGTTTTGATACCTGAAGTTAGATTAGTTTTATAGAAGTTACTGAAATATATTCGCACCATAACCGTTCCATTTTTACCATTTTGGTACGGAACCTTAATAACATCAAATGAATACACAACCTCGGTTCAGGGAATTTGGAGTTTATCACAAAACAAACATATATTCCGTTTATAATAATCACATAACTACGGAGAAAATAAAATAACTTAAACACGACACTTCTCTTAAAACAAAATCATCTCCAACTATTTCTTCTTCGATTCTTGCTTCTTCTTCGTGGCAGAGAGAGTTCGCAATAAATTCTCTTTTGCTATCGCCTCCTCTCTCTCTTCCATGGCCTCGTGGAGTTCTTGAGGCCATTGGGCATCTGAAGCATTATTTGATATGTTAGTTTAGTGGCGCATAAGGTAGCCAAAACAAACCATGTGCGTGAGTACATAAACAACTTAATAAACCTCCATATACTCAATTAAGTCTAGATCTCCTTTTAATATGTATATGTATATAATTTTCTTACGCAGAAAAAAACAAACAATATTCTAACTGGCAACACAAAAAAAACATTTCAAATCAAATAGATACTCAAATTTAAATTTCGAAAGGGAAGTCTCTAGTGCCTCTCCTTCCAGGACTGGCCTATTGGAGTCCCGCAGCTACCTACAAGTGTTCTATTACAGCTAGCATACGCACCAACAAACAGCTTCTCCAGCAGTTGACAGCGTGTCTTCTGCCTCCCCAGTACATACAATTCGTTGTACAGCTGCAGCTCTTGCATGCGATCTAATGCAGCATCTATACGAGCATGCCGGTCTTTCTTTGCGGCTTCAGCCATATTAGGTGTCACTAAAACACTGCAAATTGCAAAATCACAACTATAACGAAAAGACTTTGAATTTGAATTAAATATCAGTGTTTGAAGCAAATGTTTGTGGTCTGTAGGATAATGAAACAATGACAAAAACAATAATGAAATAATATAATTTTGGGGAAATTTCGACGTACCTCTCTTTCAACTTATAACAAACTAACAAAGCTCAATAATTTAAATATATTTCAAAATTATGAAAAAGAATAAGATAATAAAAAAGAAATAAACTATTAGCAAAGAGTCGGCGACAGTGTTGTTACCCAGATCAATAGAATAGGTTCTTCAATTATGGCAATAATCAACATTAAAACCATTTTCTGTATCACAAATAATCAATAGTAAATAAGTTGCTTTCTGTACCGAGGGTCCGGTCCGGTTCAATCCCCGGTAGGGGAAAACATTGTGTGATGAGCACGAATGTTTGTATCTGATTCATCGATGTTTAAAATCTATATAAATAATTATATACTGCTATCAACTCCTGTCCATTATACAATACCCATAATACAAGAGTTGGTTGCTTGGTTTAGGATTATACATTTGGCGATGGGTATAAATAAATCGCCAGACGAACACACCAACTATACGGTCCCACACTAAGCAATGCTTGTATTGTGGGTACCGTACAAAGGACTGGGGCGAACTTAGTATATAATACTTATATAAATATTAAACATCCATGACTTGGGTACAAACATTCGTGCTCATCACACAAAGTGTGTCCCTACCAGGATTCGAACCCGGCACCCTCGGCACAGAAAGCAGGGTCACTACCAACTGCGCTAATCAGGCTGTCAGGTCGTAAGTTATTTATTTAAATTAATTCGTAAGAGTTAGTTAAATGCGCCGTTCATGTCTATGACGTGAACAAAGTACACCCTGGTATAATCCACGATGCCAATTTTAAAGATCTACCGTTGCGAACATTAATATGGGACCCATCTCGTAATATATTCAATGACACTTATAATGCAATAAGGTCGTATATCTGTATATGTTCATATCTGAAAGCAGTTGCTCCTAGTAACGTCAGTAAAAACACCACTGTTATGGTATACGTTTTCTGTACGATATTCAACCTTAAATGGGTCTCAAATTAAAATGCGTACATGAGCAGCTTCTAGAAAAATTAGGACAGTCCGCTAACCTCTCATCCTCATTCATATCCCTCATGCACAACGGCAGGAAGTAGAGCGGTATGAACTTGTCCCGTAGCTGTTCCGGCATCATCAGGTACTTGGCTTCTTCCTCACTCTCCACAGTCATCTCCAGCACTAGTAACAATAATACCATCAATCACTTATGATGATGAAGCAATGGGATCGTTACATAATAATAATTATCCTGACCAAATTTCAGTCACGGCAGCCAATCTATGTCAAAATCAAAGTCAAATCATTTATTTCGTATAGGCCTACGGGGGCACTTACAAATTATATTTTTTTTCTTGACCTTACAACCGGATCGGAACGCGACCTCAACTGAGACGATCCGGCGAGAAACTCAGCGGGCTTGTCTTTTTTTCACTTTTTTGTAGCTCTCTTTTTTTTAACAACCGGAACCTTTCTTTTTTTTCTGAACGGAGTGCCAACTAGACAACTATGTGGTATCTAGTATAGTGCACAAGGTGCACTCTCTCTTCCCTCTCTAACATAGTCCGATGGAACCACAGATCACGAGAGATATGCCGTGCGGTTCAAAATATATGGGAACTCGCTGTCTCCGTTTGGTTCCCCACCACTCGCCACAAAATACATGCAATTACATAAAACCAACCAATACGAAGTCTCACACACACACGCGTGCCAATAATTCGGTGCGTGCTGCGTCGTCGCCGCATACAGCGGCCGTACCACGCGACGCACCAGTTTATTCAAAGTATCGTTAGACGATCTATCCATTGCCTCGTACATTCACTCAGTAGCGAACATAGGTGGTACTTAAAGAGCCATGTATTTTGTACAAAAATAAAAAAGTCGTTGTGCTACATGAAAACTAAAATAACATAATAAAGGCATTAAATATTTTTTGATTTGTTGTTTTTAATGATTTTAAAGACGAATAAATAAAATACTTAATACTGGCTGGTGAAATGAGATTCCATCTTTCGCGTAGTTCACTTTGCTGCTAGTATTTTTGCACACAACCACGGAATAACACGGCATTTAAAAAAAAAGTTAGAGCTCCGATACCGACGTGCAGTTGCAGTCGACTGACGGCGAAAACTCTATGTTAGCGTAATTTTGGCTAAAGGGGAGCGCAAGCCCACCGCTTTCATAACATATCTCCTCTAATATATCTGTGGATGGAACCGACGGCTTAATGGCTCTCCGAGGCACAATGTTCAAACGAAAATACCTACCTACCCACTGCTATCATTATATTACCGAGAAGTTAACACATATCCATATCCATTTACAAGACCTACAATTTTGACTTCCTAAAAAGAGCAACCATAGGTTTTTTGCCCTTTCTTCTCCATAGGCGCATCTTTTTAAAACGGCAATACGGACCATTCATATATACAGTAACGGTTTAAATATTAAAAAAAAATATGTTTCTGATTCTATCAATGATTTAAATATACTAGTACTACAGATGTCTTAAAGGGCAAGACTGGCGTAGTGGTGCCCTCTGGTACACCCATATTTCGCTGATGGTACATGGAATGAAGGCTGGCCTAGTCTTGGTATACTCACTGCCACTCTCAGTTACTGGCGTTGGTCCTTGCTGAAACTCTTCTGTGAAACACAAATTCACAATATCAATCAATACAAGACGAAGACTGTCAGCCTCACTATCAATCATGCCAATCAAAAACAATAGATACATCTAATTCATAATACAACTTACTTTTATCCTCTTCCCCCTCAAACTCTTCATTAGCGGCCTCCTGCGTAATAATTAGCACCGCTATTAATAGAACAACTCAAGGATTTCAATTGAGGCTTGTTCAGACTCGGGTGGAATATTGCCAACCGGTGGCTGTCCTGGTATCAGAGATTACAGGTGACAGATGTACGTACATGTACACGCTAATTCTTGTAGGGCTACTTCGATCGCAACGATATAAAAGAGAGAGGGACAACGCTATGCTCTGAGCGACTAGGAGATGTAGATTACAAAGATTCCTCACGCAGCTGCTGCAAGCCGTGGGCAACAAATCGTTTGTCGCACTCCGTATTTGATGGGGATGGATAACTGTCGAGGTTATTGACATTTCATTGCATAGTTTTAATTTTCTATGTCAGCGTTATTCAAGTCGCTGTGTTAAGCCGGCACTACACATACGTGTCACTTGTCCAAATTCAAGCCATTAACTTAAGCATAGGTACTACTCGCACGCTCCTAGATAAAAGTACGCCTAGTACGTCTAGTAGATAGTGAGCGAGCAGATTGCAATAAGATGCGGGGCGTGTGTGACGTAAGCGTGCCAGTGTCTAACTCGAGGAAAACACATCTGTGTGCAATTGAAAAATGTATCTCATCAATATAAAATGTCAGTTTTAGTCAAGCCATGTGAGCTACTTTGAACTGGCATACTTTTCACCGGATATGTATTCTCCTTACATGCATGATTGGGTAATGTTAACTCCACCTTAGTCTGAACAGTGCCTTGTAAACAATAGTACAATTGAAATGAATACCTCAACCATTGTGTGTGTACTTTCAGACGGCGGTAGAGGCAAAGCTTCCAAGTATTCCGCTCGGAATTCTCGCCTATAATTTACAATTAGTCCATTGTTGTCAAAGTTTATTGTTCAAGTGATTGAGCTCACATTTCCATACCCATTACTGGTATCAAGTATATCAGCTCACAAGATTAATACCGTGGTAGAGCTTTACTATTAGGTTTCGTCCATTTGCAAGTCTTATTGTTGTACCCGCCTATTTATACAGTTGTTTTGTGATTTGCAATTGAGAGAGGTAGATAATTTTGCTGCCATCTCCGCCTAATTCTTTCGTTAAAATTCGTTGTGGGTTCCTAGACAGTTAGCTTTTGCCCGAGACTCGCCGAGGGTCAAACCTTAGCGTCTTCTTATGTAGATGGGTACTATTGCATCCTTTACTCTCTGCTAGCTTAAGATAAAAAATGGTTTCAGCGGTCCAGGTATAGGGCCGAAGCAAGCCGGAACGGAAAGCTCATTTTTGCATGGCAATACATAGCTCTAGATGAATTGCCATGATGTAAAAATGGCCTTGTGGTGCCCAAGTTATATCTTCTATTCTCTAGGTCCCAGCCTGTGAAGTGAATGATATATGCATCCTACTCGCTTGGCGTTGTTAGATAGTTCCTATATATACCTTATGTGAGCCCCTCTCAAGTTCCGTCCAGGCTCGAAAGCATCCCAAGACCTTCGAGCAGCAGCGAACTCTAGATCCCTTACATCATCTCGCTTGGCGGTAGCCCCGCCGCCAACAGACAACGAGCACTCCAGTTCTATGTACGCGTCTCCAGGCTCTGGACTTTGGACCGGTACGGGCGATGGGAACCTCACTTTATCCTTGTCTTTGGCTGACGTTGGCTTACATGCAGACGATATAAAGTTGAAATTTACACATAAACAAAATTTAAAATTAATAAAAGTTGAATAAACAATAACTCAGTATGTTCGGAATGTCATTTTGTTGGTAAAAAAAATACCTTGTCTTTATTCGCTTTCTTTGGGCTGGTCTCAAGCTTAACTTCTTGCGTATTGCGTATTTCGTCAACCCTCTTCCATTGCTGCAGCGTCAGCGGCCAGCCCGATGGTGCCACTACCCTGAAATAAGCCACTAAAGAATATGCCTCTTGTAAAAAAAAAACATTTTTTGTTTTTAATCTAGGCCAAAAAACACTTCTGAATAAACAAAAGTTACCACCGGTTCGGCATCTTGGTTCCACTGAAAAGAGCTGGCAAGAAACGTGGTGGTTAGTTTTAAAAAATAAATGTGTCACTCAGGGAAACCAACGTCATGACTAGGCAGCACCAAAGCTACGACACAGTAATAAATACTCAAGCAGTACGTCAAGTGCGAGATTATTCGTAAGCCAACTTTATACTTCATAGTCTACCGTATGTAGACATTTTGTATGGATAATTGAACAGCGCCTCTAGCGTACGGTATTTAAAACTTTCAATTCCCCATACAAAATGTCTAAATACGGTAGACTATAAAGTATACGGTTAGCTTATGAATAATCTTGCACTTGACGTACAGTACTCAATTCATTCAAATAGTGAATAGTAAATTGTGGTATGAGAATATCTGCGTTGTAAGAGTATATCTGGGGGCTTGCTTTGTACTATTAATGCGGCTCTAATCAAGACCTCAATTGATGGATAGAGCAAATGTGTACTAACGGTCCTGATTAAAGGCAACATGATGTTCCGATTGAGGTAATAATTTGAAACGCATTAATACTGCCAGCTGCTAAAGTCAGCCTAGCCGTCCCTCCATTGTTCTTACATACCTATAACAATGTACTGCTGAAAAATGTAAAAAGATCTTTTTAAAAAGAGCAACCATGGAGTTTCTTGCCCGTCCTTCTCCATAGGAACGGCATTCCGAACGGGTGGTAAAGTTGTAACTTTTTTGACGATTCATAAGTACTGTATATAATGGTTTACATGAATATTCTGATATGAAGAACAGCTTGGTAAGGGGGGCTTGCTCTATAGTCAGTTTATGTAAATATATTTTTTTTCAATAGACGCACCTCTGTTTTCAAAAAATCTGTGTATGGTTCGGGAGCGAAAAAAATGCACTCTATTTCTTATGTTGTAAATTACATACAAAACTCCAAAAAATAGCGTACGAAAAGTACTTCAATATCTTACTCGATAAAGTATTGTTTGGGTTCCACAGCCATCGGTTTAATCTGTAGTGGACAAATACAAACATAATATTCAAATAATATTTCCAGACGAACACACCAATTGTATGGTCCCAAACAAAGCGACGATACCAGTATTTCATTACATATCCAAAGTAAAAGCGTCGACTTTTGTCTTTACATGGAATCAATCTCTACCATGGTGGGGCTTCGAAGGAACGACTAGGGCATCCTCGTGGTGGTGTGACAACCGGTGTGACCATTCGTGACTCAGGTACAAACATTCGTGCTCATCACAAAAAGATTTCCTCTACCAAGATGCCAGCCCGGGACCTTCGGTACAGATAGCAGCTTAGGGTCACTGCCAATGTGCTGATCAGGTCGTACAAATTAATTATTAGTTTTTGCAAAATACAAACTCAGACTAGCCTGTACCCTACTCGTGTGGCAGCTATGTGCTCCAACCCTGGGCCCTAAGTCTGCTAACACAATCGATTCATAATCGAACAGCAACCACATAGTAACTCATTTTTGACAGATATCCCATACAATATCTGTCAAAAGTGACAGTTACTACGCGGTTGCTGTTCCATTATGAATCGATTGTGTTAGCGGACTTGGACCCTGGTAATGTACATATTATGACTGTTGGCTTACCTTCTGTATAGAGCGAGCTCTGGTGCCAACCAATTTGCCAGATTTCGGAGCCTTCAAGGATCGCGCACTCATTCCCCCCAATTCTCTTGCTGTTTGCTGTACAATTAAGACCATATAAGTCACACAATTATAGTCTAACATACCCTGAAGGAGTTCCACTTATCATTATTTACCGAACGTATTTTAAAACTACGAACAGTGGGTTAGGCAGTACGTTAAGTGCGAGATTATTCGTAAGCGAACCATATACTTTATAGTCTACGTATTTAGACATTTTGTATGGAGAATTGAATAGCGCCTCTAGCGGATGGTAGTTAAAACTTTCAATTCTCCATAAAAATGTCTAAATATGTCGACTATAAAGTGTACGGTTCGCTTACGAATCATCTTGCACTTGACATACAGAAACTCTAATCTAATCTGATCTAATCTTAACATCATCGAGAAAGCGTGCTGTCACTGTCATTCTGTTTTATGAAAACTGTGGTGTGAGAGGGATGGATGACGTGACGTTACCGAAACGTTACCTAAAAAGGTATGTACTTAGGTACATACTTACTTGCGTACTTTGTATATTCTGCTTAAAACATATTAAGTACCAGTGTACTTAATATGTTTTAAGCAGAATATACAAAATAACCTACCAAGATTGTTACGATAAATATTTTAGGTGTATCATGGCCGCCTACGGCTGGACTAGGCTAGCTTAGCTTTCAATTTTTCTACTATAGACAAAAGTGATACCAATTTGTGTAGTAAACGCAAATTACTCACAAATTTAAAATTTAGTAACTATCGGCAAGATTTGGATGTGTCGTGGTCGCAAGGTCGTGATTTGCTTAGAATGTTTATCTGATGTTAATGACATTTTAATTAATATTTTATTTTTAATCTGTGTTATTTGCATCCAGTTTGTGGCAGCTACTTTGGACGTCACTCTACTAACTGCAGCGGGTCGCGAACATAATAAATACTAAAAATATTACCGTTGCCAGATTGACTTGTGAATACGACTTCTTCTTAGCCAAATCAACTGGTCGATGTGGCTTTACCCTAATGTAAGGCCAATGAATCTCGCCTTTGCCTGTGCAGGTCGATATGATGTATTCCTCACCGTCCGGTGTGAAAGTGCGTAGCGTTGCTATCATTTCCAACTGGATGGAAACAAGTCTTATTTTAACCGACGAAAAATTAACACTTATTTTTTCTTATACATCATATTATGTCCTTAGCGAGTAGGTACCCGGCTTGCGTTGCATTTTGTTTACATTAGAAGAATATCTAAAATAAATAAACAAATATCGCCAGACGAACACACCAACTATACGGTCCCACCCTAAGCAATGCTTGTATTATGGGTAACATACAATGGACTGGGGGCGAACTAAGTATATAATACTTATATAGATAATAAACATCCATGACTCTGGTACAAAGTTTGTCCCTACCAGGATTCGAACCCGGGACCCGCAGCACAGAAAGCAGGGTCACTACCCACTGAGCTAATCATATATCAATAGTCAAGTAATTAATAGCAAAACCACATTAATAAATACACATTATAAATAAAATAATAGATATGACATGAAAATATTAAAATGGCGTCCCGTCTGGCGATATTATTATTATTTGAAGCCTGCATTACGAGGGCACAGACCAATTATCACAACAAGCAGGATCTAATAATGATATAGTTACATCAGGCGAGGTGGCGGCCGCCCTGAAAGCGACCGTTTCAGGCTTGCTGACAGCTATCTGCACGCCGCCCAGAATGTTACGACGGTTCGGCAGGAATATTTCGTCCCAATGCTGCTTGCTGGCCTGCGGCAGCGCCACCTCACGGCACAGTTCCTCGTTATCGCACACGTGAAACACGCCTTCGATGCAGGACAGCACTGTGAGCTGCCACTGGGTGTCGTAGCTAACTTGCGCTGTATGGTTCAGAGTGCCGTGGCCCATTACTGAGTAGCTGTTGAGATAAATATTAAAAACAAAATCAAAATCCAACTTTTTTTATTCATCTAGGCTAATAAAGCGAATAGTCAGAAGTGACCACTGGTTAGGAATGTTGGTTGCACTGAGAAAAGTCGGCAAGAAACTCAGTGGTCACTTTTTTAAAAAGAGGTTGTTGTAAGTACATTCAAAATCAAAATCAATGCCATGTGAGCAGGCAGAACCCTAGCTACGGTATTAAGTAATAAATAAATGCTCAAGCAGTACTTAACTTATAATTGTAAGTTAAATCCAAACTCGCTCTGATATTATTCGTTTTTATTCTATAGTTATAGTTAATTGAGAAGATCATTCAAATGGTTCGATTATTAAACATGTCATTAAGCACACAATCCGTAGCATTTACATATTCGGATGACATTGTTTGATGTTCTCTTGTCATTTATCCGACCCTATACATCATAATTGAGAAAGAGTATATATACTACTATTTGTGCTTGTGCTTCTTAAACGTACTTGTAATCTATGTAAAGGCAGAATTTCGATATGACGATTTAAAAAAAGATTGCTCACTTAAATTTACAATATTATTAATTTAAAATGGAAAATAACGCAATTCTGATATATTCTGTACACTCTTTTTGAATCACGCTGTATCTGGTACCCATGTCCATGCATGTTGTACAAGTTAAAAAAAGACGTCACACACACCTCACAAGTCTATCAAATCAATCTTGGATTTGATAAAGTAGTCCATAATACTATAGGCATTGTTCTTTATTAATAGTTCTGTCAATTCAACTGATTTTATAAATTTTGACCAACAGCTTGATTCATTCAATAGAAGTTATTTTTGCAAACTCTACATAGATGACCTACTAATTGATTACCTTATAACTTGCAAGCTATTTTAATCGCTATGTATATGAAGGTATTGTTACAATCCTGTATCAATTATTTGCTTCATTTATACGTACCCTTCAACGTTCGGATAAAAATCAAAAGTTATGTGCGCGTTGAAGCTTTGCGGCAATTGTTCCCCGGTGTCGTTGTTATAAATTGTGACAGTGCAATATGGCAATGTGCTTTGAACATCAAAGTGGACTTTAACAGGAGCGTGGCAGAAGAACACTCCTTGGAAAAACGGGACCCATCTGCATTTAGTCGTGATATTAGCTGTTCCATGGAATTGTTGCAGACCATACACTCCACTTAGGGCTGATGCCACGGAGTAAGCGTATTTTGCCCCAGGATACATTCTGAAGAACTCATTCATGAGGGCTGATAGGGATTCGAGGGTCCCGAAAGCGGTATCCTGTATCTGGAAATAGGAGATTTGGTTCTTTATTCTAGATCTGATCTGAGGTTCTTTGTTCTAAAACACTGCTTTAGTACTTATCAATTTCGTAATGAATAGTATTTAGCATGAGAAAGATAAAATTGTGATGATAATATTGTTAGATCACTTTTCATTATCAAAAACCAGTTTTTTGGACGATACATTAAAAGGCTTTGAATAAAACTACCCAACCCTGAAATACAGAAATGAAAAGAATTTAGTCAAAGTTCTAATGTGCATGCGTTCGAAATCGTGCTTACAGCATCTAGTCTCTCATACACTTAAAGCTTTATAAAATAGGATATCAAAGAATATTGCTCACCAACTTCAAAACTTCAGGAGTAAAAATCACGTGAGATGTTAAGCATTTCCTTGCCCAAGCACCTCTCCAATAAGCCTGCAAAACAGTCGCTGCCTCATGTTTCTTTATCATTTTCTCCCTCTCCTCTTTGAGTACTCCGCAAGGCACTTCTTCAGTGGCTAGTTCACAGACTTGGGAAACGGCTGGTGCTATCGGTGGACGAAGAAGTTGCTCCATGATTGATGAGCTTACGATAGGTTTTTCTTCACCGAGCTAAATAAAGGAAAGGAAATCATATAGAAAACCCCCAATCAAGACTTGCATGATGCTTCTAAATTACGTCACTCCAAACTGATGCTAAGGTATCGTATTGATATATTTGTCTGATAATAGAAATTTTAATGTAGTTTATATATTACACAAACAGGTACACTAGCGCAGTACAAGTAGGGACCCGATCACAATACCTGCTCCTCCAACTGCTCCTCGGCAGATTCAACCTCCTCAGTTTCGGGCATCAAGCAATCACAAGGATCAGTAGCAGCAATCTCCCTTAACGATTTTGGTGGTTGAGGTTTCTGTGGCAGTCCAAAGTCAGGGTCACAGAAGTACCTCCTTAATACAGTGCAAAGGCTGCGGAATTCTACTATTGGGAGTTTCTTCATCAGCAGAGACTGAAGGGCTTGTCTAAACATCCAGTGTAGGAGGGCTCGGTCGTAGCCTACGACTTCGTTGTCCCAGGTCAAGTCTGGTTCATAAGTCCTGATGGATAAAAAATAGATTGATGGACTTGAGTTTGAATTAATAGGTTCAGACGATCATTATCAATGACCTTTACCTGTAAAACTCCCGATCAGCATAAAAAATATTTTGGTTCGATCTGTTCACTTTGATCCAATTATTGAATGCGGCTCCAAGAGCCGACAGGAACCTGGCTGCCCAAGGGCATTCTTTGACAGCAGCAGATTGAATCACATCTCTAGAACCCACCAATAGTGTGGATTCGCTGAGGAGCATGACATGCCAGTTCATCCTTGAATGTACCCAAATTCTGAAAGCATTTGATTTGCTGATAGAGTCATGATTGTGTTGAAACAAACTGATAAACAGAGATTTTAATTCTGGTTGTTGAGCCAGCTACACTATTTCTATGTTCATAAAGGTACGGATAATCGATGATGCGCAACGTAATGATGATAACGAAACAAAGTTATGGCCTATTAGCACAATATAAAGGTTCCTTTGTGGGGAAGAAAACGACATTTACTTCTAACATGAAATATCTAGAATGTAGTAATGTCAAGTTAAAACAGGTAGCTACGGCGTAGTTTTAGACTGTAACATTCATTCAAATTTACAAAATTGTATACCTGCAAAAATGTCTTCCCGGCTCAAAGTTCACTTCGATTGAGTCATATCCTCTCGTTCTTACATAGCCTTTAGGCATCGGTAGTTCACAGTCCACAAACCACTCAAACCTTTCCAGCACCAGATACGCTGGCTCAATGTAATCCACTATAGGGATCCCAGCATTTAACAGAATTCTTGGATGCAGCATGTTTAGTGAGATTTTAATATTATTCTCGTCCGGCCCATCTATTTGAAGGTATATCGGTGCAGATTTTGGAGCTGGTATGTCAATATTTTTGTTGGGCATCGCTTTGGTGACTCGGATTGGTGGTGAGCTGGCAATTGATGTATATTCATACATAGAGGGGTAGTATGCTATGTTTATGTTTTTTACTAATTCTTGGAGCTGAAAAGGATATGTAAAAATCATCCCTGGCTTGCTTACTATCTGCGCTGAAGCTGATGCCATAGGCTTAAATTGAATCGTTGAATTTAAGACCGTTTTTAATATACTATACATAAACATATATCAAAGAATGTTAATAGATTACAATTGTCAGCAAAGTACCTCGTCATTCAGTGCCACGTCGCACGATGTTTGTGGTGTTTGATTAGAATCTTTTAAATTTGAAGATTATAATTAATTTTCAATTTCAATTTCATATAGAACATTGGAGGAAATAGATTACTCGAGGATTAATATATCAAACACACCTCATTTAATTTAAATCGGAATCCTAAAGTTCATCTTAACCCAATTGGAATAGGGCTCGAAATCCCTTTGGTCATGCAGTGCTGGGCCATCCATCCATCTAAGACGTCCCATGCAGGACTTAGGCGTCTCCCAATGACTTCCACGCATAACAGTCCTCAGCCAATCACATTCACCGGATTCTTATGACACGTGGTTCACCAGGTAAGCGATCCAAAACCAGTTCGCCATTATAAAATAATTCTGCTTCAACAGCCATTAGTTCTATGCGCTATGTGCTGGGCAATTAACTTTGAAAGTCTATATAAGTTATAAAACCTTGCCTCTAAATTGATGTTTGTTTCTTGGAGAATAAGGTACAATTTTAAGTCTCGAGCTAAAATACTATAGCTAAAGATCTTACTGGTGCATACTGGACCCACTCTCGCAACTCTTCTTGTAACTGCTGCGCTGCCACAGATGGTGACATGGTCGCTACCTTGGTGGTATCTTTAGCCCCTTTTCCCTTAGGCTACAAACGTTAATGTTTCCAATTAAATCTGGAATGAACTAAACCTAGCCCATATTGTCATCCGCAAATGTTGTTAAAGTTTTAATTAAACAAATGGGGAAGAGGTACCCACCACTGACCCTCGGCTTGTCAACTTTTCCAATTATAAACCAAACAAGTTTGATCGATGATTTAAGAAGTCAGCAACACTGAACTTCTCTAAAATGTTCGTCGAGAAACTATCTCTCACGAGTGACGGGACCTCAAATAAAATGCAATTCTCCGCGAAACGAAGCGAATCTAAAATTGTCTTCGACACGTGTTTCGCCTCTAAACGAGGCATCCTCAGGAGTTTTAATTAACTTATTTACAACTAGCTTCTGCCGATGGCTTCGCCAGTGGTACCTCAATGAAACATAACCTATAACATTTGGGGATAATGTAGCTCTAGACCAGTGAAAGAATTTTGAGAACCGGATAAGTAATCCCAGAGATTACCCCCTACATCAAAACTCACGAATTGTATCTTTGTATAATATACTTTAGATCTGATAGTAATTTGAGTGATATTTCATAAGAAAGTGCTTTGCAATGCTATCGTAAGTTGAAGAAAAGGTTTTCTTTAAATTAAGGTGTTACATGGTATTTCAACTCTATAGTTATAGAGAGCCCATAGCCGAGCTATATTGTATTATTAGCACCTTCAAGAGCTATAAAATATCGCTAATGAAAACCGTAGCCCACAAATTATTAAGCAACGTTTTGCCAACATTAGCGAACTTACTGGCGCGTGTGCTGACTTGTCTTGTTCCAGTCGAAATGCTCTTGTTATCTGCAATAAACAATTGCTAAATGAATCAGTTAGGTAACTAATAGATAAAACATTATTTACAGTATGTAGTTTAAGATCAATGGTTATCAATAAAATTAATTCATATAGAGGCTATTCAGTCTTTGTAATAATCGCTGAAGCCTATTGTTTCTCATATTTACGCAAATACTACACATTGAAATAAAACATATATTACAGATTTTTTCGCGTTTATTTTAAGTTTTGACGTTTCGGCTGCTTTACAGCAACCATGATCTCCAGAGGACTGCGGAGTTAGACGTTCTAGTGTCATAGTTAGAACAGGCGTACCCTCATGTTTAATTGTTGTTAAGCTGTAAAGCAGCCGAAACGTCGGGAACGTAAAAAACAAAATAACGCGATAAAATCCGTATTTTTTATTGTAATACATTTATATGTTCCTTGTACATACATACTTCGCGTTAGGTACGAAGATCAGTATTGACGGCAGCGGGATAGCGAAGCCAATACATATTGACGTATAAAATTTCGAAACGAGTCGCTATCTCTCTCTTTCATAGAAGAGAATGAGACAAGTTGATATATTAAAAAATAATGACTTTTCACAGCTGCCTTCAGCCTACAAGGTCGAGAGTTCTCTATGAAAAACTCTAAAGCTAAATGTGCACATTCTAATGTCTGGGCCCAACTCTATCAATACAATCAACTCGTGATCGAGAGGCGATGTTATCATTGTTGTCACATTTAACTTACTTATTTTTAAAACAAAATTTGTCAGCAGTGGCATCCCTCACCACGCGATTATGAATCGATTGCGTTAGAAGATATGGTTTTTTTTATTCAATAAAAAGATACCTACCGACTCCGTACTCTGTACATCCAATAAATGAGGGCTGTACGACAGTTTCATGAGGCCATTGACTTTTATGAATCTCGTGCGCGGGCAGTCGTAGGCCTCGTACAGGCCGTGGCTGCGGGCCCAGTCGACCCACCGGTAGTACTTCCAAAAGGCCACCTCTAGGTAAGAGAACAACTCATCAAAAAGACGATCATACCAACGGTACGGCCTTAATGTGTTATTGGTACCGTGACATGGACTGGAGGCGCCCTAAGCCCTCAATAAACGCTGTAGACGATGCCGGTGGTGCGTGGAGTGGTGTGAGTCCGAAATAACAACACAGATGAGGTTTTAAAGAAGTAGGGCGTATTGCGTGGAGACTTGTGTGTACGTTGTACGAAGATTCAAATATAACAAATTTTTTATAAGGGCTGTCACCTAGTCTACACGCAAACGGAGGTAGATTCCATTTTATTTAAATAGTTAAAGGTAATTACATAATATTTATACACCCATTTTAATTTATTATTCTGGAGACACCCTCATATGACTTTAATTAATTTTATTAAAATTATGTTAATTTATGCATTATTATATTTTATGTATATCGCGAGGCACGTCGTCTACAAACGCGATAAAATCCGCAAAACTAGTTTTATTTCAATGTTATACATCTTCTTGCCAATGTGAACCCCATAAATCTACGTAGCCTCACCGGGTTCCGGGAGTGGTTTCTTCAAAGGTAGATCCCTGGCCATCGTGATCAGGAGACTCATTTCATGCCCGGGAGTTATTCCGGGGAGGTAGTATGGTGGCAGAGTCTTCGAGTCCGCAATCAGGACATGGGTCATGCCGCCGCGATTCTGTTATATAGACTACATTTGAATAAAAAATGATTGTGAATCTTCATTCTTAGATTTATTCAGTTTGTATGTGGTTATAAGCTTTTGCCAAAATTTCAAATTTTAGTAAACTCTGCCCAGTGGATTAACAGATATGGTTTGTTGGTTATCCCATGGGAACCCATCCATTTATAGGGATAAGAAGTACACTATTATTTAGCATGGGTTATAAGCTGTCACCATACCAAGTTTCATCAAAATCTATCCGTTAGATTCCTCGTGATGCACAAACAGACAGTCGAACAGACGAACATTCAAACAATCAACCTCAGTACCACAAAGAATGTCCTTATTTTTTATTTTTTTCAATTCTATATATATGCATCAATAATATAATATGACATAATGTTTGACTGTCTCCTTGACTGACAGACGGACTTGAGATCCATTGGAATATATTATGTAAATATCATTCTTAAGAACTAAGCTTTATAATAAAAGGCTGACAGTGTAATCCTACCCTGACGACGGGCGTCTCCTTATTGGTCTGTTTCTTCGTGCTCTTGGACTTGAGTGTGCTAGTAACCGTCTCGTCATCATCGTCCCAAGCAAACACTGGCACTTTGGCTATGATAATCTTCCACAATTCTTCATAATCTGTTCCATAAATTTAATAAAAAGTTAAATAGGTTGTCTTAGATACTCAACACTGCATTTAAATTGACTACGATTGTAGGCACGAAAGTACAAATACATAGGTAGATACTTAAGTGTAAAGTAAGTACTATGAGTTTCCTTTAGTAGCCTTTTACGGCACCTACACAATGTCTCAAACTAGTCTATATCGACAACACTTTCTTTGTAATCCCACTAATCCCACTAATATTATAAATGTGAAAGTTTTGAATGGATAGATGGATGGATGGATGGATGGATGTTTGTTACTAAATCACGCCAGAACGGCTGAACAGATCTGGATGAAATTTGGCACAGAGATAGATTATAGTCTGGAATAGCACATTTGCTACTTTTTATCCCGGTAAAATGTATGGTTCCCGTGGGATAGGTTTATTTTAATTTTTCACAGAGCAAAGGATCGACAAGATTTTTTGCATAGGTACTGGTAGTTTAGGGGTTAGAAAATGACATAGGCTAATTGTTATCCCGGAAAATTGCTCGGTTCCTATGGGATAGCATACAGGAACCGTGCATTTGCAAAAGGACATCGAGGAAATGGACATACTTTTCTGTATCGCGGGGCGCAGCTAGCACCTATACGTTCCTAAGTTGCAGAGTTAAGTAGCCAAAAGTCATCTTACCATTAATATCATGTGTCAAAGTTAGCCCCCCAGTTAAGCAATGGAGTACATTGAACTCGGGTAGCGGCTCGTCCTCCATACTATCCGTCTCTTCATCGGCATTCAGGTCGGGCGCCGCCAACTTGAGCAGCGCCTGTTTAATTTTGATCAGCAATTAGTTGCGGTCGTGACGAGAATTTATTAAATACGACAGGCTCTGAGAGTTGTTTTGTTACAAAGTTGGCTGTGAATCGGTGTGTGTTCTACGATGCTTCTACTTACATTGATAATAGTATTCCTGACCAAATTTCGAACACGGTGGTGAATCTCAACGGAGACTAGCTAACTATGCAGGGGATATTATAGTGCACAAATGTGTGCGCAAGTACATATGCATTCTCTCTTCCATCACTCTCTCTCTCTCAGCGATCCAACGCAATAAGAGAGAGATCAGGCGTTGGACTGACAGCTTTTCATGCTCTCCAAGCCACGAGCAAGTGATAATCATGATTTACAATGAGATTCGCACATGAAATCCCAGAAATGCGAGCCGGGATTTTAATCTGCGACTATCGATTCCAAGGCGACCGTTCTACCAACATGACTATTACTGCTACTGACATTGCAGTCCAAAATACGCCGTGAAAACTCCTTCTACCTCTTCCAATACTTGTGGTCGATTCCAGTATGCGGTGTCTTGAATACTTACTTATAATGAACCTAATCAAATTATTCCCACTACCGACCTAATTTGAAAGCCATCGAGCGATCACACAGCGCACCCATTCGTGTTTTCTCATCGCAAATACCTTCAGACCGCAGGCACAGCAACTCAATTACGCCGCCGCCGACTGCTGCGGCAACTCGGAATAAACCCTCAATTTATTTCGCAATGAACACCCGTTTGTGTGATGTGAAACGAGTAAGGTTATGCTTCCGTGTAAGCGAAGCGTATGCTGCGCTTTTTTTTAATTTAATTTATTTGAAATTTTGGTAATGGCGAATGCAATTTGCGATTTCCAGTCTGTTCTGATTTATATATTGGTGTCTTATATTTACCTCCTCCCGCCGTGAACATGGTTGCTGTTGCAGCCGAAACGTCGGGAACGTAAAAAATATAATATCAAAGTGATAAAATCCGTAAATTTCGTTTTATTTTAATTAAAAAAAAGTACTAAGAAGCGGAATCACAAGTATCTCTAGATAAACATACATTATATATATATTTATTTAACAGTCTGTTTGAGCATCATGAAAAAATTAATGGACAGATCGTTATGAAACTTGGCAGGGACATAGCCTAAAGCCCGAGTCATTTAAGAAATATACTTTATTTCGGTAAATGAAAGAGTTCCCTGAGAAAAGTACCTACAGCTTACATACGCTGTTCAATAAATACGATATACGGTTCTTCCCGGGTAATGGAATGTCACGTAATCGCAGCACTGCTAGTTTAAGCAAAACAGGTACCATTTAATTTAATTTCTATTACTCATTCCTTAAAGTTTATTATACACTAGCTGCGCCCCGCGGTGTTACCCGCGCAAAAAATCATGTCAATCCTTTGCGCTATGAAAAATTAAAACAAATTTATCCCACGGGAGCCATACATTTTACCGGGATAAAAAGCCTATGTGCTATTCCAGACTATAACCTATCACTGTGCCAAATTTCATCCAGATCCGTTCAGCCGTTCTGGCGTGATTAAGTAACAAACATCCACCAATCCATCTATCCATCCATCCAAACTTTCACATTTATAATATTATAGTATAGATGAAAGGCAAGATAATTGTAACAAGGTACATTTTAAAACCGTGGACGTTCGTTTTTTTATCGCATCGCATCGCTATAAAGCTTACAGTGGAAAAAGGATATTTTTGTTTATTCCACTCCGCGTTACAAAGGTAATCATTGTGTCTGTCTATTAAATAAAGTGGAATAAGTAAACTAGCATTGAGAATGTCACTTTCACTCACTTAGATTATCGTCACTATTTATTCAATTACGGAGATGGTAATTCCACATTGATTTACGTTTTTTATGTACCACCTCGATGGCGGAGCAATACGTCATGTAATGGGTGCCTGAAGATGGGCGTCGTCGCAGAGGTAGGTAGGCCCAGGAAACATAACCCCCTATGGTATATATATATATATTGTCGAGGACGACTGGAGTGTAGACCACGGTCGTCCAGTGACGATGACGAGCCCTGAGCATGAGGTTTGAGGTGAGGAAGAGCTCCCGAAAGGGAGCGGGCCCACGAGCAGCACCGGTGCGTGTTGTCTGGAGATCTCAGGCCCCTGCGACGTGTCTAAGGCGGCCACCTTTAGTGGGTACGAATTCCACATAACCCAGTCCTTTTCCACAAAGAAGACCAGACAAAACATTGACGTGATTATCTAGATGCACCCCAAAAGATTGGCGAGCGAAAGACGATGATGGAGAAGACCTTAACCCAGCAGTGGGACGATGTGGTTTATAAAAAGGAAGAGGTTTAAAATACCCCCTCTCATTTATATTAGGTCTGTTTCGCCATCTGCCAATTTACTCTATCTAAAACATTTCTTGCAGAATATTCTGCCAGATATCAAGCACTTGATTATCGACTAAGATTTTTACAAATTGTTTATGAAGTATCTGTAGACGTACTATGGATGCTGCAATAAAAAAAATAATCAGTACTATTACGTCTTCAAGTGGTCCGCTAACCTTGCAAAGCAGCATCGGCCATAAGTAGATAATTGGTGGAATGACCGCAGCCGGCGCTTGCTTGGGCCCCAGCTTCGGGACGGGTACGTTACTGATGATGGGGGCAAAAGGCAGGAGGGGGGTGCCGGTCGCGTCCACTGGGACCTGGTCGCTGACCCAGACGCAGCGCCATGCACCGAGGTAGAAAAGGCGGACGAGATAGCAGCCTGGGATAAAAATATACATGGTCATAAGGGTTAATTTCGGGAGACGCGGCGCAATCAATCAGATTTCATCACGTACTTAGTGGTGAAATATCATTAATCATCTTCACATAGCACGCATTTCACTGCTCACCCCACAAACACACACACACACGCACACACATTCACACGCACACACACATATATATCAGAATCTCTTGGCAGGCCCAAAGATTCTGATGTAAATCGAAGTAATCTAGTCTTTGGCTTCATCGTACCATTCTTGGACAGTCCTGGGCGATGCTGCGGGCCTCCACCAGACTTGAGTCCTGGTGAGTAGATATGGTATTTCCCTCGCCAACCTTCTGGTCCATAGCTGAACATGAAGTTCTCCCATTGATGTTCAATCTGTTAATGTTTTGAATATTTAGAGATAAGCACCAGCATTGATTATACAACTTGTTTATAGTCTTGTCGTCAGCCACCTGTGCGATGACTCTAAGCAACCGTGGCTGTGTACATGCAGTGAAAAGGCACTAAGACTTATTTTTCCTTGCCTCTGGAACCCCATAAAAAAGATACATACTCACAGTGATTCCTTCTGTTCTCTCGAGCATGAAGCACGCAGAGAGGACGCGTCTACAGAACGATGATCGCATTAGCACCTTAGAGTGGCTGAGCTGAATCTCCACTATGTTCATCTTCGCTCCATTCTCCTGCCATCATTGATTGAAATCAAAATTTTGATAATTATTCTTATTTTCAAGATGCATTTAAAACCTTGTTAATACTAATACTATCGCCAGACGAAGGACGACTGGTCGGGAGACTATTGAAGTTACTATATAATTTCCTGTGTAAGTGGCTTTTTAACGAAAACTGATGCCATAGAATCAACTCATGTTTCTGAACCCCCCAGAGTTGGAATTTCCGTATATTTTCAGTTCCTTTAAAATTGATTTTTGCATGCAATCGTAATAAATGTCTGTTTCAAAGTGATTATAAATAAAACACCATATTTTCTGGTTGAGAACTAAACTCGATACGCTGGAGCTCGTTTTTCACTCACACGAGTCAGGGTAACGCGCGGAGCGTTGTGATGCGATCGCGTTGTTTACGATACATTGCGCGCTCAAAAATTACAACATTTGTAACCCATGACTTTCAACATATTTTTTTCTATAGTCTTACTATAGGCATTAAGTGTGACCTTTACCCAAAGTTTTCATTCTCATGCTCCTTACACTCTGTATAAATATTAAACTTCAATGACTCGTGTACAAACATCCGTGCTCATCGCACAAAGTTTGCCCCTACCGGGATTTAAACCTAGAACTCTCGGTGCAGAATCAAGGTCACGGCACCAACTGTGCCAATCTGGTAATTGTAATGAAATATTAGTCAACGAATTCCAAGTTGATACATTACAAAGCCCGGTAAACACTAACGTTAAGAAACTTTTTTTTTTTTATTACAATATAGGCAAGTATTTGATCTCGATCTCACCTGATGGTAAGTGACGATGAGATCTACGATGGAGCATACTTGCCTAGAAGGTACCTGATCACTCTCGAGTTGAAATATTACTTATTATCATAGAGTACTGATGTACTGGTGGTAGGCTTCGGCCGTGGTTAGTCACCACCCACTGAACAAAGCCATGTCGCCAAGCAGCCTAGCCGTGTTCCTGCATGATGTTCGGTGTTGCCATTCATGGATGGCGGGTCAGATCAGTTGCGCTGCAAGTGCCTAGTGAATGTAGCGTCTCGTTCTACTGCCGCCTTCCTACCTGTTCACACTCACACAATATGTCAATTCGAGAGTGAACAGGTACCTTCTAGGCAAGTATGCTCCATCGTAGATCTCATCGTCACTTACTATCAGTTGAAATCGAGATCAAATACTTGCCTATAATGTACGTTTAAAAAAAAAAAAAGAGTACCTTATTCGTACCTCAAAAACCTCAACTTCACCTTCCCACCTGCTCTCGGCCAGCTCCTCAGCTCTGACCCATCCGTGCAGATACTGGCGTACAGACCTCGGCAGCGGCTGGGTCTGATCGTCAATCCACACGTAGTCGGCCGGTGGTTTCGAAGCGGACTTGCTCAAGAAGGCGACTAAAGTAGCTCTATATGCCGCCGGTCCCTAGAATAGTCATTCAACACACATGCATGCTACTGGCATGAGGCCTGCAATACCCTTGCCAACAAGAAACCATGCGATTGCAATGTAGCAGGCAAAATACAATGCTCATGCTAGTATCATGCATGTCTAAATTGTGCTAATTACATTGCCGTGCTAACTCAATCTTTATCTATTCTATCTACTGGGGGCCCTTTAGTGGTCGTGGGCGAAAAGGGCGCCACTCGCACCCGTCGGGTTTCGCGTGGAGCGTTGCGTTGTGATTGCCTTATTTATTATACATTGCTCGCTCAAAAATTACAACAGGTGTAATGCATGACTTTAAAAAAATATATATATTATAGATATTATATAAATTTATATATATATATTTTTTAACGGCCTGATTTGCGCAGTTGTTAGTGACCCTGCTTTCTGTGCCGAGGGTCCCAAGTCCGAATCCTGGTAGGGACAAACTTTGTGTGATGAGCACGAATGTTTGCACCCAAGTCATGGATGTTTAATATATATATAAGTAATATATACTCGGTTCGTCCCCAGTCCATTGTACGGTCGGTACCCACAATACAAGCGTTGCTTAGTGTGGGACCATACAGTTGGTGTGTTCTTCTGGCGTCATGTCATTAAGTGTAACCTTTACCCAAAGTTTTCGTTACCATGCCCCTTTACACCCTGTATATACTTGTTACTTACGAGCCCCCATAAATCAGCAGACAGCTCGTTGTCCCTGAACTCCCTGAAGGGGCACTCTGTTGGGTCCACTTGGAACACCAACATGCTCTTGCGGTTACTGTCCCCACTTTTTTTAGACATTGCAGCAGATTTTTGGATCTCTTTTTCTCATATTCCTCTTCTTATTCTTCTTTTAACTATTCCTCAATGATGAATAGAATTATATTATTTCTCGAATTTTGTGCAATATTGTTTGACAATAGTATAATGTATCTTTCGATGTCAATTTGACAGAAATAATTGACCAATTGAGGCGTTTTATGAACACGCCATTTTGATATCTTCCCGTCTCTATCTATTATCTCTATATTATAATATCTATTATTTTATTTATAATGTGTAATTGCCATTAATTACTTGACATTGGCAAAATGCCTACTAAGTTGTGGGTGCCCGCGCCTGTTACCATATGACATCTCTAGGTTGTCTCTATTTGATTTTAGGTTATAGAGTTGCACAGGCGGATAGCGATGAAATAAAATGGATGGATGAATATGGCCTTGTTATAGGGACTCAAAAACTAGCAGTGTGCAGCCAAATTATATAATATTGGGTATAACATGAAGATGAGAAAAATATATGACAATCTATCACATTTTTGTTTTGACCATAAACTAAATGCTTTATTGCAACCTACTTTAACAGGCCTCACCCGTAAACATCCCACAACTAATAAATACAATTTAATAAAAAAATATTTTCCAAAAAGATCCACATTACTTATAGCTCACTTAAAAATTATATATTATCTTTTATATAACAAGCTATTGACACTGTCTTACAATTTAATAAATTGCCAAATATATTATTGTTCCAATGTAATAAAATAACATTTATATTACATAAAAATAAGCGTAGATGATGGAGTTGATGATGTTATTAAGTTTATTATCTGTGCTCAGAATTGGTAAACGTTAAAGACTTATTACGTAACTGCGTAGCACAAAATAAACGTTTTTTTTGTTTTCTTTAAACAGACGTTGTTCCAATAATTTTATACATAAAAATCATAATATGGTAAGCTATATAATGGACTACACGAACGAGTAAATACAATGACAATTTTCTTTTTTTTTAATTATCATAAAAAAAAATAAAAAATATTTGACACGTCATTAAGACACTGTGAATACAGAGTACACAAAACACTAGGATAATTTATGACAGCTGTGTGTCTCACGGCTGGACGAAATAGGTTTCCAGATAAGGTTATGCCAAGCATAAGCTTAGCCCAGATTCTCATTTTGGATCTCAGTGCCTAATGTCAAGCAGAAAATTATAAAACATTCTCGCATAAATAATAGCTAACATAAACTACACAAAAAAATGACTCCTCAAGTCAATCATTATACCACTGATTGTTAAATCGTAAGCTGTCTATCTATTTGCAAAATCATTATGAATATTTTACGACGTAACTCATAGACGGAAAAACTTTCGAGTTATTTATGGGAATCTTTTTTTTTGTCATCAACATATCTTCACATAACTACCAATTATGTATGTTTGATAAATGCTTAATTGTAGTAATAGATACGAACGTAATCTATAGAGAAATCTAAATTTTAATTAAAGCGATTACGACTTTACAGCTTCATTAAAAGCTTTCTTATATTGTTACGCGAACAGGAACCTTCTAAGCAATGTAAAAGACTCATTTGTAGCGCAGCCATCTTGATGATGTCTCGTTTAGAGGCGAAACACGTGTCGAATACTTTTTTAGGTTCGCTTGCTTCGTTTCGCGGAGAATTGCATATTGATTAGGGTCCCGACACTCATGACAGACCTACACAGATTCTCAACTGACCTCTTAGAGTTCGGTTTTGTCGGCTTCTTATATCAACTGGTTTGGCTTATTATTGGTAAAGATGACAAGCCGAGGATCAGTGGTCCCACGGGTCCCTCTTCCCCCATTTGTTTAACAATGGATTTCCGTCAAGTATCGCCTAGTTCTATCTTTATGTTTCCAAAATAACTTGATATGGTGTACATGCCCTACGTATTGTATGTAATAAATATATAACCTCTAGAGGTCGGACATATTAACAAAACTTGTTTGGTACCTATCCATATTTGTCTCAAACAAATTGTCTGTGTCACTAAAAGAGTACCCTTATAAGCAACTTCATAATATAGAACGTTACAACATACTTTAACCCAATTTATTGTTTGAATTAATCAAATGAACAATATCGCAAGCTCAATACTATAGGGCAAACTAAAAGACCAATAAAAACCCGGGTAAAATAACACATCGCTGATGTGAAACACCGGTGCTCCATGAAGTCTGCAATCTGTGAACATGTACAAAATCCCACCCGCCATTATATCAGATTTGATAAGCCACAGATCCTCGCAAAAGTACACCGATTCCGACCAAGGATGATACGTGAGGCTATTGAAATTAAAAAATATCCTGATTTCAATAGGGAAGATGGCTTGGTGATCCACCGACTTGGGATCAAGTTATTAATATAATTAAATCCAAAACCAAGCGCACCATTGCAAGACTTCAAGCCACAGTGAGCACTTTCTGCATAGATCGGACCGCAAACAACAACTAAATATGATGATACCCCAATTCAAACAATGACATTAGGACGTCAACCACTTCAGTCCTTCCGTGACCATGGTTGTTGTAAAGCAGCCGAAACGTCGGGAACGTAAAAACATAACATAAACGCGATAAAATTCGAAATCATAGTTTTATTTCAATCAATACTATAGCTTATTAACTAGCTTGCTGTTTAAATATACGTCCAAAAGCTACAATTTATTTCTGTAATGTAGTTAAGCTGTAATGTAATATTGCTATAATAACGTTGCGGTAGTGTGTCAATGTGCTTTGTGTGTGTGTGCTTTATGTCTGTGACTAGACTGCTTTGTGCGAGCGACCTCGATTTCTGCCTCTTAGGCCTCAGCCTCGAATTTAGCGGGCAGCGGGGCGGCGGCGGCGGCGCTCGTTGGTCGCCCCGCGCAGCTGCCGCGCCGCTGTTTTCGAGAACGGGTCCATTTGATTTTACGCATAAGATCCTGCCGCTCCCGCGCCGCAGCCGCCGCCCGGCTGCCCGCTAAATTCGAGGCTGAGGCCTTAGGAATGTTAGATGAAATCTGTGGGTCTTAAAATCGTACTGCACATTAATAAGTTTATCTTGCTTAATTGCATCTATAAGGTGTAACAATAATATTATCTTATGGTGTATGTTTGCTGTACGATATTCAACTTTAAATGAGTCCCAAAATAAAGTCTGCAACTGTACATATATTATGTACTCGTAGGCGGATATGGGCCGGCATTTATTACAGGAAGTGGCTAGCGAACCACACCGGTTCTCCGTGAAAGCCTCCGTAATGCCGATCGTTTAAACTTGCTGGTCTATGTGGGAATGATAATATCGCCAGACGAACACACCAACTATACGGTCCCACACTAAGCAACGCTTGTATTGTGCGTACTGTACAATGGACTGGGGGCGAACCCAGTATAGAGTACTTATATACATTTAAACATCCATGACTTGGGTACAAACATTCGTGCTCGTCACACAAAGTTTGTCCCTACCAGGATTCGAACCCGGAACCCTCGACGCAGAAAGCAGGGTCACTACTAATGGCGCTAATCTAGTCGTCAATGATTCCTTTATAGTTTTAAATTTGATATCAAATATAGATTTTTTACTTTTAGCTTTTCGAAATATTCATCTCAAACATAACCACCGATAGGATATTTGACTATTTATAGCATTTATAGTTAGCAGTGATGGCCAAGTTGGTAGAACGCTTGCCTCGGTAACGTGGATTTCAGGTTCAAAGCGCGGCGCGCACCTCTGGTATTTCTGTATGTCATGTACGAATCTCATTTTCAACCATGCTTCAAAGGACAACATCGCGAGGAAATCTGCATGTCTGAGAGAACCTCTGGAAAGACGTGTGAACTCCGCCGACCCACACTGGGCCATTGTGGTGGACTATGGTCTAATCCCCTTCGCATTGCCGTGCTCAACAGTGGGACATTTAAATAGAGCTAATATACGAAACTACAGACGAAAACAAAAATACATATTTTAGTTTCTCAGAAATGCTTCCGAACAAAAAATAAAGGCGTGATGGCGTATTAAAGTAAATTGACTAAATAAACAAATGACGAATACACTTCATTCATAAGATGATATTCAGGAAGGAAATGGACCCGTTTATAAGGTCACCGTTAATTATACCCAAACCTCATGATTCATATACTTTCACTGCAGTTCCTTCGAAACATAAAACTATGATACGGTACATTTCTTGTGTGTCATTAGCCGCGTACTGACTGATTGCGCATAATGTATTCTCAATCAATACCTCGGCACTAATATATTATGTTTCATAATTAGAGCTACAGCATTTACTGACCGAGTGTTTTTTTTTATCCGTACCTCTCAAGGCGAGCCGGTGCTTTTAAATGTCGTCAACGATATGATTTAAATACACCAGCCGCGGACATCAGCCATACCAAATGCATTGGAAGGTTGTTTATTTATAGAAGAATTAATGAAGATAAATATCGCGATATATACCAGCTGTACGGTCCCATACTAAGCAGCGCTTGTTATTTGGTTACCACACAACTGATTGAAAGCGATCTCAGTATTAACTTAACAAAAATAGTGTGAATTATTTTAAGGGGTTAACAAGTAAGTAGGTGATAACGATCACGTTTATGTATCAGATATGTGTGTATACAGTGTTTGATTTTTCTGTGCGAAAGTAAGCCAGTATAGTTACACCACGCACTTAGTACGAGTACTTAGTATTATTTTTAATATTTCAAATATTTGTTTTTTTTTTCGACAGTATGAATTTTATAGCCTGCCAATGGATGCCTTAAATATTTCACACTATTATTGTAAAGCCTCATATAATACATATCAATTCCATGTTTCGGGTATTCAGTTTGCCTATACTGGAATTTCAACCTAGGACCCTCGGCATCAGATCTTAATTTTTTAAGATAATTTTCATTTCTTTATTTTTTGCGTTGTACCTCTTGATATACACTTAGGATGAGGACTGCCTCGTTCAAGATTTGATTCTTGTTTTATAAATTATAATCAAAAATGTGTGTGCGGTATAGTACTGACAAGATACTCTCTACTACACTTTGGGATAAAACGTTGATAGGGAACATTCACATCTGCCTACCTTGTCTAAGAATTCTGACGTGATGCTGTTATCTTTTTGCAGTAAGGAAATAATTTTAATTATTTGACATTTCAATTCGTACCCAGATGCCAACACAACGAAGTCTTCGAGGAAACATTCATACTTCATACCTACCCACTTTCAGTTCATTTGCCTCAAAATACCATCGACAATATGACTCACAGACCTCAAAGGACCTGTTCTCAAAACCGATTACATAATGGATTTAATTTACTTGAATGTTGTTACATAAAATCATCGCTAAGGTACAGGTGTGCTCCTTTTGAAGAGGTTAACACCTGTAGCCACATAATATTGAGGTTCCGTGGACAACCAGAAACTAATAATAATAATATAACTAATAAAACCGCAGGGCAGCTTGGAGAGCTGTTGGTGAGTAGCGACACCACGGACCCTAGAGCCCCAGAGAGTCGGTCAGGGCCCCCACCTCGGCGTGTCTTCGTCGGCTGAGTGGAAACTGCGCTAATCTAGTCGTCGCTTTTGCTTCCAGCCATCGTTAAAGTCCCACATACTGTATCGTTTCCTGCATACGGCATAATGCACATTATTGCATTGAAATAATTGTCACAATCTCCGAGCCGCAGTTGCAGGCCCATAATAAGGTCACTTGCAAAACGTATTAAGTGAAAGTAGTTCTGCGAAACCAGTTATATTGACTTCTTCAACTGCCATATTCTTTAACATATTTAATACAATCCGCAGCTCTTTCGATTCTGGTGGTATTTCCACTAGTCCAGTTTCGTTGACCTCTTCGGCTGCTGCGTCGTCAAAAATGTTGAATATAATTGATAGGTCTATATTAGCTGGTTCTTGGTCTTCAAGCTATCTTAGGCAAATGTTAAAGTCCTGTTTGAGTCGAGATTTTGTCTTGATACGTGAATCGTTATAATGCTAGCTCGATCGCTATGTACTGTTATTTAGGTTGCTCTTTCGTCACACTTATAAGATGCTTAAGTTGTTGTGTTTTATCTTTATCTATGTAATGTGGGGCTTAAGATATTTCATTAGAGTGTTTTAGACTCTTTATATGTAAGTTTCTATTATTAGCAGACTGTTACACAATATGAGATCTAAATTCTAGACATCCCCGTAACTTAATGGATCCATTTGTATAACATTGATAATACGAAATGGCAGTCGATTGGTGAAGTACCTACTGTCTCACTACTAAATCACTTAAGTAAGTAATATTAAAGTACGTTGAGTACCGCTATTGCATTTTGTAACGTAGAAGAAGACTATGATGTAATTAACATATATCTGAAAGATCGGTCAGAGATATTCCAAACAAAACAGAAAATTGAAATAAAACTTAGTTTAATGATTAAATCGCGTTTATTTTTATGTTTTGCCGTTCCCGACGTCTGGGCTGTTTTACAGAAACCATGGTCATGGGAGGACTGAGGTGTTTGACGTCCTAGTGTCGTAGTTTGAATCGGGGCACCTTCATATTTTAATAAGAAATCCGTTAAATTAGTTTTATTTCAATGTGTAGTATTCGCGTAAATATATGAAATCAATATTATTTTTTAATTTATAAGTACTGAGCAGGAGCACTATTTACACATACAGAGAGCATATTATTGCCACGCGATTTTACTCGTTACGTGAAATCAAAGCAATCGCAAGACCTTAGTACTCCGAGGGTCAAATTGCACACAAACATCAGTATTACATAAAATAATTGTGCAAATTGGATCTTTCGTGAAATATCAACTCATCGATGTGTTCCGGCAGCAAGTAACTTAGTATGATACAGTAGGCGTGACATCGTTTCACAACTAATGTAACCGCTACATAGCTTATGTTTTAATTGGTCATTGCGGTCTGTGACCTAGATCCTGCTTGTCATAAGTGGAGGCATGCTTTTAGTATTATAAACCTTTGATGGTATGTGACCTGAATTCTGTTATACTAGGTACCTATATTCTTTATAGTTACCTTTTGGGTTAGTAGCATAATATTTTGTAACTTTCGACGATTCACAAGTACTGTACTTAATGGTCTACGTGAATAAAAAATATTCTGGTTCTGACCACGAGCCGTATGACGTAGTGTAGGACGGCCTTCATAAGGTGGACTGATGATATCACACGCGTCAGAGGAAGCCGATGAATGCGAATGGTGGAAGACCGTGGTCTGGTGATTTGGCTGATGGACTTGGTGTCTATCTCTGGCACTATATCTTAACTACACTTGAACGATTTCAACGCGTTTATGTTGAACAGTGATAGGCAAAATGTTTAATAATTTCTTTGGCTTTTTCCAAAGAAGAGAAATGTGGTTCTCAAGGTAACTCAAGAACGGGTGGGTCGATTTTAATGCATTTTTTTTAATTTGTATTTGCCCTCAATAGAAGCATAACTATTAAGACATGGGAAAAATCACAAAAAAAAGGTATAAACTATTTTTATATTTTTTGAAGTCTATTTAAAAATTGGTGTTGTAAAATTAGTTTCACATGTGGTAGAGGTCAGTTTTTGATTTTCCCGGATATTAAATCCTCCATTATTTCAGAACCATCCAGGATTTAAATTTAGTTCATAAAGTCCACACACATTTGCTTCATAGGTTATTACAACCAGTCACTCTCCATATACTACAACTACACTTGTTGGTAAGCTCTCAATCAGCTTAAAGGTAAAAAGCCATATTACAAAATGTTTTGTAGCCAATTATAATTGTTAATGAGTTGACAAAACTAATGAAGTATTGTGGCCGCATATTTAATGTGAAACAGTTTATCTCACTCGCACTTGTGGTGAACAGGTAAGGGGTGAAAGGAATGACACTGATTTTTACTTTGACAAAAACTTTTATGGTATTTAGAGCGTGAGTGATCTTGATCCATTTGAAAATGGAATAAAACAAAATATATTAACAAAGTTATATATTTTATTTAATTCCATTAAAAAACAAAGACAATATATTTTTTATATTCTTTTTTTTGTATCTTGTCATAATATGAAAGTAAATAAGGGCTGTACGGGTCTCAATACAAGCCATACTATAGTTAAGGTATCATTTACTTTCCTACAAGAGGAACCACCTTTACAATCGAAAGATACGGGATTTCATCCCCATCGTGGCTTTATTTTAGCGTAATCGAAGCTAACGGGATGACTAGTAATGAGGTAACTGTAAAAAAAGAAATCAAATATGAACCTAAGGCTGTGAGAAAATAAATCACTATTTTTTCTTAAGTAGGTGCTTTGCATGCTATCTTAGAAATCTCGAACTACCCACATACCTACCTTACGTACCTTGAAGCACCAACATTAGCATAAAATACATACCAATTTATAGTCCTCGTCTAACGCACCGCACCTAGCTCAAACAATAACATACCAAAATATCTTACTTCAAAAGCACTCTCAATTTTTAAACCAATCAAAATTCACGACAAGCTTCAAGACAGTTAGGTCCGCGTATCGACTCGCGCGCACTCTTGAATCGTTAACAGCGGCGAAACTAAAGACTTTCCGAAGCACGGTCAGTCCACGACTGTCTCTCATACCAGACAGACGACAGGGCATACATGATTTTTGTATGAGCAAATAAAAAACAACGAATTTTTTTTTTTTTTTTTCAATCATAGTTTATAAATCGAAGTGTACATTTGGTGATTTTTTTTTTATAAAACGACTCGTGTTTTTGTGCCCGACTGTACTGTGCGGTACTGTGATAGTGTTGCGGAAGATTATTGTCCAAACTATATATTCGAAGGAGTGTGATTTCCTTGGGAATCATTTATAATGGTGAGTGTTATAAATAAGAAAATAAATATTTATAATATCATGATACTAAACATTATGTTATGTGTTTATTAGATTAGAAAGTTCTTAGAAAGTTAACGCATAATGTAACAGATTATGATATGTGCAAAACGTATGTTTCAGCTGCTTTATTAATTCGAAATAAGTCGTTTGCATATAAATCTGTCTTCAAGCAAGATCTATTTAAAATAGCTGTTGCCCGCGACTTCGGTCGCGTCTTTAAATTGATACAACTTTTTTATCTATGAACTGATTGAAATTAACCAAACACTAAATTTTAAGTGAAGCTTGCCACTACACAATAGTAAACCGTACCCTAATATATTAAGCCGTTTCTGAGGTGAGCGCGCGCAAATGCACAGGCAAACAGACAAAAGTTTGAACAATCATTGTTTTGGGTTCTATTGCGTTGATAAAGGCCCCCAGAAATAGCTTTTCTCACATATATTCCCTGAAGATAAAGCGATCAGTATTATTTTTATTATATGTAATATATAGATGTTTTTGAGCTAAGTGCCAATTAATCCCTTTTTTTAATATGAATAGACTCCTCAATTATATAACTTTATTTATCATCCATAAATAACAAAACCTAAATAAAAAAATCAAATAGTGGTCTGAAACCCGTTTTGATACCTACTTCAAATTTCGTGCATAAACCCTAATTAAGTGGGCACACTCTACGCTTTATTTTTTTTAATATAATATAAACCGTGTTTTAAAAAAACTTTAACCTTTGCCTGTGTCCTCAATTTAAAACTGGAAATCACATTATTTTTAAACATGAATTGTTAATATTCGAGAAGGTCAAATTATAAACAAATTCTGAACGTTATTCTGCTCTTATTTTAAATTCTGAGCGATGTTTCGTTCTGAATTAAAATTAACCGTTTTTGCGTTCAAAAAACAAAAACATTTCATCACGCCTGCATTTTCCAAGAGAGCACATACAAGTGTTCAATACTGCCTACTTTTCTAACTACCCTCAATAATTTAGCTTTTAAATGCAAATGCTGCCAAACTACAAAAAAAATTAGCTGAAAATCCAAATACCGTAATGATTGAACCTAGCACCTCACAATCTGCAGTCACCTTACAACCTCAACACTAAAAATTTAAATTCATTCCAAATTAAATTCAAGTAGTTTTGACATTCGAAAAACAAAAATTATATTCCAAATTTGAAATCCTTCGGCGTACGACATTCGAAATCGGCAAGTGGCGCTGCGCGGGCGCTGACAAAGAACAAAAAGCCAGCAGTTTCTCCGAGTGAAAGTGTTTAACAATCGGCTCGTAGAAATCGGCGCGTGCGCACAACCACACATGAAGCCGTGTGTGTTGCCATTCGACTCATATACCTATTCCTTCTGCCCCATATTTTGTGATTATGCGTCGAATCAATTAACGTCTAACCAAGCCTAGCCTTTTCTCAATCAATTTACGCTTAACTAAGTCTAGACGCTTCTTAATAGAGTAACGCATTGCTCTCTTAACTCTCTCTATCTCAGGATATAATATTTATATAGATATAAAACATCCAAGACTCGGGTACAAATATACATGCTTATGACACAAAGATTGTCCCTACCAGAATTCGAAGACCACAGCGCAGAAAGCACACTATTTAGACATTTTTTTAATATTTACCATCGATATATATGCATGTACTTCATCCTAGATTGGGCTCTTGAAACAATCATTATGTTAAAATGAACTGTGGCTCCAGAGCCACAGCTTTTTCAGAATCACATTGATATCTGCGAAATCCCACACATTGCGAGCGTAACATGATCGCTGTTCTATTTGCTATTCTAGAGTCACATTATATTTCAATGGTATTAACATTAATTGGATTGCAATGGTCAAAGGATATTGACTAACGTCCATTAAATATGAAATTTCTAATTACCTACTGCTTAATAAATATCAATATTCATTGGATCTAAATTTTACGTCTGTAAATATTCAACATTACTTCATTTGGGAATTAATTTTGTATTATATACCGTCATTTTTGAAAGGATATATCAATCATGCCTTGATTGTTTTTATCGAGTGGTTTTATTTCAATAGAACCATTTTAAGTTGTGTTAAAAATGTATGAAGTCAAAATATAAAGACTTGGATTCGAGAGAAAAATGTTAGATTACTTAGTTACTACGTTCTGAAACGATATATAACTTAACTTAAACTAAACTTAAACATTCAATATCTAAGTTGTTATTTATCAAGATCATTTTCCTTTCCCTGAGATCATGTTTTACCTCAAAATCTAATAATTACGAACAGCTATCAAAAACTAAAAAAAATATCAATAAAATACAAACAAGTTATCAAACAACTATTTTGTTTCGCGTTGCAATTTTTTTTACTAGGCAAACTAGCCTGTTATTGCAAATCTGACCTGCTTAACTTTACAATTATAAATAAGGCAAATGTAAATATTGCAATAGATAATAAAAAAGCAACAATCTATTAAGTTCCACTCAAGTTGCATTAAAATTATAAAAAAATATAACAATAATACTAACTCAACAACCAGGACCCAAGTACGAAATAATTCCCGAGCTAACCGTATACTTCATAGTCTACTTATTTAGACACATTGTATGAAGAATTGAACGTTTTAAATACTGTCCGCTAGAGGCGCTGTTCAATTTGTCATATAATGTGTCTAAATACGGAAACTATACAGTTAACTAAATAAAAAAAATAAAAAATTCTCTTGAAATATAAGTATTTACTGTATGCCTTTGCTTTGTGTCGACAACATTTCGTTAGGGTCCCAATGAAGACATCAAACAATGTTTTTGTGTAAGCGATAAATATTCAGCTGGCGAACTAGTTCAAGAACAAACTTTCTTTGTTTCGGCTTTACCGACTATGGTGGAAGTTTACAGGACTTTCTGAATAGTTTTACCGACGACTGTGGGAGTTTGAAGGGCATACTCAAAATAAATATCATTTTACTATATTCACCCGACGTGCACGGTTGGTGGTGAACCTGCTTTCTGTACCGAGAGCCCCGGGTTCGAATTCCGGTAGACGCAAACTTTGTGTGATGAGACCGAATGTTTGTACCCGAGCTGTGGACGTTATACGTATTTAATTATATGCTGGGATCGCCCCCATTGTGTCCATTGTGAGGTATCCATAGTATATAAGCGTTGCCTAGCTTGGGATCGCACAGTTGCTGTTTTCCTTTGGCAATATTGATATGTTTTGCTGAGCTGTAGATTTAACTCCGAGTTAGAAGGTTAATTATATTTAACCGTAGATGATGCACTCTGGCCTAACATTTTATTTTTTTTATCTATCACTCCAAATAATAAAAATGACCTTTTCCAATGACCAATGGGGTATGACCACTTCAAAGTGACGTCTGGTAATGAAAAATAATTACCGTTATCCAAAATTACATTAGCAGACCCTGGCATCCTCTATCTGGAATATGCTAAGTACTTATGTAAACTACATTGGATTGTTGGTCTTTTAATTACAGCACCCGGCCATGAATATTGCACGTCGAGCTTTAGAAAGAGACTTTCGGCTAGAAACAAGAGTGAAGAGAGACGATGCTCTACGAAGGCGGAACTATTTCTATTGCCGATGTGCAATATTTACGGCCGGGTGCTGTATGTAGTTTTTTCTAGTCGCGGTCAAATTGACGACTTTTAAATCGGCGTCATAAGAATAGGTTATTCAAAATTCAAAAAAGCATTCCAAAAAAAAAAATGTGGATTCCGAAGCTTTTCGATGCTGATGACACACCCGACGAACTGTCAAATAGCTGTCGAATAGTTCAAATACATTCGATCGCGGAAAAATGGTGTGCATTTACGAAGAATTTATATTATAAAAAAAAAATGTTTGTGTTTTTTATGTAATAGCTCAGTTCATAATAACTACTTATACCAATGGCCATAGTGGATTTTACGGACTAAGTTCTACCCGCGGCTCCGTCCGCGGTAACTCGATGAAATAGCCTGTAGTACTTAGAGATAATTTAATCCTCCTATTAGTGATATTTTTTTTTAAATCTGTACACTAGTTACGAAGATTACCCAAACTCACGAACTAACAAACTTTTCGCATCTCTTTATTATATTAAGTTTAGTATAGATATGATTGATTACTTATATTTACGCGAATACTACACATTGAAATAAATTATATAGTTTGAAAAAAAAAATATTACGCGATAAAATCCGTAAAATCAGTTTTACTTCAATAGATATGATTATTCATAAACATTATGACAAGCCATACATATTTACAATACGAATTAGTCACTTCCACGAAACAATTACTTACTAATTACTTCACATAGATCACATTTGACGCACATTTTATCAATCTCTCGCAAGATTACTGTGACATTTACGGTAAAAACTGTGTCGTGGGTCACATCGTGCGCGCCGATGCGCCGGCGCAGACGCCGTTATGATGTAGCGGGATGGTGCAACATTGTATCGGGTTCTGTAGCGTGGGACTTAGATTGACTTAGTACAACAATCAGCACAGTTGGTATTTAGCCTGCTTTCTGTACCGAGGGTTCCGGGTTCGAATCCAGGTATTATGAGCACAAATTGTACCCATGTCATGGACATTAAATTTATATCTATACTAGCTGCGCCCCGCGGTGTTACCCGCAATTAAAAAGTGTGTCTATCCCACGGGAACCCATTTTACCGGGATAAAAAGTAGCCTATGTGCTATTCCAGACTATAATCTATCTCTGTGCCAAATTTCATCCAGATCCGTTCAGCCGTTCTGGCGTGAAAGAGTAACAAACATCCATCCATCCATCCAAACTTTCACATTTATAATATTATAGTATATAGTATTAGTATAGATGAGTAGCGTTGCTTAGACAGTGCAGTTAGTGTGTTCGTCTGGCGATATAGTACCCTTGCCCGAACCCGGGACCCTTAGTACAGAGAGCAGGGTTACTAACTGACTACTAGCATAGTAATGTGCTCCTGAATGGGCGTGTACAAACCAACCGTGCAACTTTATGACGCTGGCTCAAGCGGACCGCGTGCGGTTCACGATATACTTTTAAATAAAATCTCATAAAACCAAATTCTGATACCGTAACTCTAAACCTCCTTATGGTCGACATAAACGAAAACTGATTTTGGGGGTCGACGAGGTCTAAAAATCGACCCCTATTAATTAACACAAGTTCTTATGCTAATGGGGAAAGAGGACCCACCACTGACCCTCGGCTTGTCAACTTTTTCGAATATAAACCAAACAAACAAACAAGTTCTTATTTGAAACTTTCAAGATACTGTACTCGTATAAGTTGTGTTACGTGTACCAACTTGTTATAAGAATGACTAATATTTTAGTAGGAAGTACCAATGTTGTACTTTTAAAAAACTCAACGAGTCGATAAGCGTGCACAACTTCATACAAGATGAAATTATTATTTTGTATCAATAGGAAAAAACTAGGATTTTCAAAGTAAATTGGCCAGGGGGTCTGAGGTATCAGTTCATTTTGAAAATGGAGTCTATTGCCCAAAACAGCTTGGGAATCGCTGCTCTAAATGAAAGTCATTCACCCACAGCGAACCCTTTCAACTCAATTATCCTCATACTATAGAGGGCCCGAGATGTAGGTACATCGAGAGCCCAGTCATTTGCAAAACCGTTATGATGCCGAGATGATGCAACTAAATATCGGTACAATATCTAGCAGCTTAAGGTATGTGAATTGAGACGGGAGCTTACATAACAACGCGAGCTTAGTTTAAAAATATTCTCGTGGTTGTCTATACTTCTTCTCTTCTTTCTTTGCAAAATGAGATGCGATGGAATAAAATGGATATGCAAATGGCCTCACCCACAACTTAGCGGGTATTTTGCCAATGTCAAGTAATTAATAGCAATAAAACATTCAACAAATACACATTATACATAAAATAATGGATGTGACATGAAAATGGTATCCCTTGTCTATACTTATATTATAAAGATTTCATGGCTTTTAGGTGGGAAGTGGAACCGTATACTTGTCAATTTTGATTTATTTTCCAAAAAAACTGTGTATCATTGGTAAATAAAGTGTAGTATTAGTGGGTTATTTACCATTGTGTGTTCATAAACGTGTTCGTGTCAACGAAATATAAAAGAGATTCCCTGAAAAAAATACTTTGTAACCTATTTATAAATGAATTAACGCATTCCATGATTTTTCATGTATATGCATCGTAGTGTAGTCAAAGTCAAATGATTTATCTCGTATAGGCCTACGGGGGCACTTACAAATTGTGATGTACAATTTTATTCTTAACTCCGCAACCGGATCGGAACGCGTCCTCAACATAGAAGATCCGGCAAGAAACTTAACGGGTTTGACTTTGCAAAATAACATATATTTATTGAGCAGTTCATCCTTTTAGTCTAGTCTAGATCACTTCCTAGCCCCCCAATACTACTCCAGCCTTCCCTTTCACTGCCCACCTCGGCGGTCCTTCGTTGCGACAGACGAACGATTACGTAACGACCACGTAACGACCAATTTGATAACCGTTGCACGAGTCTTGCCAGTCGATATTAGCTATGATTATTGTTTCAGAAAGACCCAACCAACATCGCAAATCAAAGTTTGCTAGATAAATTTTACTGTTCTTATGAAGAAAATATAATAATACCAGCACTCTTACTAGTCCACTGTTGGGCACGAGCCTCTTATCAATGTGAGGGGGATAAGGCCATAGTTCACCACGCTGGCTCAATGCGGGTTGGTGGACTTCTCACGTCTTTTGAGAGGTTCTCTCAGACATGCAGTTTTCCTCACGATGTGTTCCTTTACAGTTTATCAAATGATAACCACGGTTGAAAATGAGATTCGCACATGAAATCTAGAAATACCAGGGATGCGAGCCGGGGTTTGAACCTGCGAATCTCGTTTCCGAGGCAAGCGTTCTACCAACTTAGCTATCATTGCTTTAAGTAATTAGAAAATTATAAATACTAAAGTACTAGTTAAGTAAGTACGTCTTAGTAAACTTCATACAAGATAGGCGCTAAGAACCGCGATAGTGAACTCGAATATTCGTACAGTGTGCATGGCATGAGCTTACATGCATAATAAGGTGGGTGTGTGAGTGTGTATGTATGGGTGTGTTTGTGTGTGATAATTTGATTTACAGCAGTGCCGTATTTTGCTTGTATGCCGTTATATATATTAAACCAATCAGATTCGGAGCACATAAAGCGATACGACAGAAGTTTAAATTTATCTCCCTTATTTTTATGCGGAGTCTGTTACAAGTCGCGAAAACACTATGCTGCGTATGATTACGCTCTAAGCCTGCCTGCCTGCGCCTGCGCTTCTCGCGCGTTGGTAATGCTAATATGAATTCGGAATTTCGATGCTTCGATTTAAAAAAATAATTGTTCCTAACGCAATGGAAATTCTGATTTGTCAACTTTTTTTTTGTATTGTTGGCCTCGCGTACTGATTCACCATGTATTACTAATGTTTAAATATGCTCTTTGTACATTCTATTCGCAATTGGACTACGGTTATGTGTCTTCGTGTGTCTCAATATGGCGTGGTCACTGTTTGTTTGCATAATCAATCAATCATCCGTAGTATGTGTGCCGGGCGAGGACCTCGCGCCGAATGCTATTTTTACTTTTTGTTTATTTTTATATACAAATGAATGAAAAAGGAAACCAACATTTAAAAAAAATATCTCTGTGTCGTCTATGGTAAAAATAAATATTATTTTACCTCGAAAAACGACTTTTTAGCATTTCTAAAAATAGAACCTCTGCGTATAGATTGATGATTTTGAATTTTGCATGGATCAGAGATCAGTTATAGATATAGAGGCTAGCTCGGGTTCATGCCACGCGCTGATAGCAAGGCAATGATTGATGACAGCGCTCGGGCGCGGCACTGCGACCGTGTGCCTCGAGAGAGCACTTTCAGCTCTTATTTGCCTTGCTGTGGGTGACGCAGCGCCACCGTTTACCTCGAGCGAGCACTGTCAACTGTAATGGACCTCGAGCGAACACTGCCACATGTAATTTTCACGAACGAGCACTGTCAGCTGTTATTTTCCTCGAGCGAGCACTGTCAGCTGTCAGTTACCACGTTATCAACTCGCACGGCATATACCAGAGCCTGCCTCGCGCGGAACCCTTCGTGGCTCGGACAAGGAATATAATATACTAGCTTAAATGTACGCTTAGAGCGGCGTAAGCTGTTTACTGGTGAATGGTAGGTACTTTAAGTGGTCTTCAAGTATAGAAAATATCCGATGGCCTTTTTAAACGGCTCAGTGGCGTACTGAAAAACTTAATAAACCAACACATACTGAGACTAAGCTACCGTTTCAGGAACATTGCAATTATAAATATATACATTGAAATTAAACTAATCTTACGGATTTTATTGCGTTAAACGCGATTAAATTCGTAAGATTGATTTTATTTCAATGTGTAGCATGTGCGTAAATATAAAAAATCAATTTTATAAATATTTTTCATTTCTGTTGCTATGCAATTATAATACACTCAGTCGCTATTCGTTTTACCCACATTCAAATAAGAGTTATGTAGATAATTTTTGGTATTCCCGATTTTATTGATTTTTTATATTTACGCGAATACTATATAGACATTGAAATAATACTAATTATGCGGATTTTAGGGCGTTTTTTGTGCGATGCTTGTGGTGCTGTACAGTAACCATGGTCTAGGGAGGACTGAGATGTTAGCCGTCCTAGTGTCATAGTTAGAACTGACGTACCCTCATGTAAAGCAGCCGAAACTTCGGGAACGTAAAAACATAAAATAAATTCGAATTAATTTTATTGCAAGAATATCTTCAAATTTGACGGCCTGATTAGCGCAGTGGTAGTGAATCTGTTTTCTGCGCCGAGAGACCCGGGTTCGAATCCTGGTAGGGACACAAGCTTTGTGTGATGAGCACGAATGTTTGTACCCGAGTCATGGATGTTTAATATGTATATAAGTATTATATACTGAGTTCGCCCTCAGTCCATTGTACGGTACACATAACACAAGCGTTGCTTAAAGTGGGACCGTATAGTTGGTGTATTCGTATGGCGATATTTATTTATTTATTTATAAATAAACAAATGCACTCAAGTGTAGTTATATTTTTAACCGACTTCAAAAAAAAGGAGGAGGTTCTCAATTCGGTTGTATTTTTTTTTTTTTTTTTATTTTTTTTTTTTTTTTTTTTTTTTATGTTTGTTACCTCATATCTCCGTCATTTATGAACCGATTTGGAAAATTATTTTTTTATATGAAAGGATATGTTTACAGATTGGTCCCATTTTTTTCAAAAAAATGTTCTGATGATGGGATCCATGAGGAATTGAGAGAACTCCTCAAATTTTATAGGCATACCGATAGCAATTTTGGTATTTTCATCAAGAAGTCAAGCATTTGCATTCAGAAAGTATCATTTGCTGAAGTGGAAGTGATGAAGAAGGCCACAAATGGCCAGCGGAACTTGTCAGTGATACGTATTTCACGGGTTGCGCCAAGATAATCTCGATTATTGGTATACCTATTATCCAGTAAAAAGATTGATTTACAAATCTTTTTAGTGACAAAGAATAGTAAATATATCCACTAAAAAGTTTAAAATAAAAAACTTTTTAACAAAATAAAAACCGTCTTCAAAAAACTAAAAAGCAAAAAATAATCTAATCTTGAAATCTACCTTGTCTAACCACATCAAATATTTAACTAATCTGAAGTCGGTGCCAAATAAACAACCGACGAAGAATAACAAAAGTATAGTCACTAACGAGATGCGCGGACCAATTTGTAGGTATAGTCTTTGGCGCAGACCGGCAATACTCGACTCAGTTGTTAGTTTGGCACCGACTTCAGATTAGTTAAATATTTGATGTGGTTAGACAAGGTAGATTTCAAGATTAGATTATTTTTTGCTTTTTAGTTTTTTGAAGACGGTTTTTATTTTGTTAAAAAGTTTTTTTTCTTCGCTCAAAACCACAGACTTGTCAGAATATTCTGACAACACACGGCGAGCGCTATAAGTGAAGCCTAAAATCTCCAAGTAAGCATACGCCCTTACGCACACATATAAAAATACTATGTCCAGAACGTCTTAGTCTCTGCCAGACCATTAACTAGGCAAACATTTTTGTATGTGGTAACATTTACAACCGATACAAATGCATTGAAAAAGTGCCTTCACTTTGCTAGTGGCAACATTACGTCTGAACTTCTAAACAAGTATGTGCTCAAATTATGACATATCCGTTAGGGATTTAGTTCAATGTAGTCAAATTAAAAGAAGTACCTTGTAACAGTACACTCATTTCATCTCTTGATGCGTGTGCTCATGCCGACAAAACTTTATAATTTGACCTCTCAACTGCTCAGCGACTCGCCACACACAGCGGCAACGTAGTCAAAGGCAAATGGATAGGAGCATTGGCCATTCTACGCCTCTCCTATTAATTATATTGTCACAGAACTTCAAATATGGGATACATGACTCACTCACTCATGACAGTCACCATATAATATTTACATACATACCTAGCTACTTTATATTTATTACAAGTATAGATTTCGTCGCAGAACCCGTTTACGCGAAATAAAGACTTCCGTTAATTCGAAATGAAACCTTATATGAACAGACTCACAGTTAGAATTCGTATGTGAGCCGTCACCTTCAGTAGTTTTTCGAGTGTGCCCATGTCCACATATGCCAAATGTCACGGTGTTCAAGTCGGTAACAAAATGTCGGAATTATTCGTTGATATCTCGAATTGTTTATTAAATTAATTGATTGTTATGTTATACGACTTAGGACTCCTGAATGTTAACTTGTGTATGGATAAAGGCTTACATAAAATAACATACTTACATAACATTTTAAACAGGAATTTAAAGTTCATTCTGTAAACGAAGAATAGGACTGTAGGTATAGACTGTTTAGTTGCTGCGTTTCATGTTTGCATAAGAATCATTTAAATCCAAAACCAACTATGTTTTATCAAGCTATGATCGTTGGAATGTCGAGCTAGAGACCAAAATCTATGGTTCCAAATATAATTAAACACCTAATAATAATAATCAATGCGAGGGGGATTAAGCCATAGTCCATCACGCTGGCCCAGTGCGGGTTGGCGGACTTCACATATTTTCGAGGGGTTCTCTCAGATATGCAGGTTTCCTCACGATGTTTTCCTTCACCGCTTAGCAAGTGGTAATCATGGTTGGAAATGAGATTCGCACACGAAATCCCAGAGGTGCCAGCCGGGGTTTGAACATGCAATCCTCGTTACCGAGGCAAGCGTTCTACCAACTTGGCTATCAAATATAATTAAGCACCTGCTTCCTCTGTATTGTATAATCCCCGTGTCCTTGCTTCCGACATTCTTTCAACATGTCCGAGCCAACGGAGCATGTCCTTCCTCGTTCGAATACCGACACTCGCTTTCAAAGCAACTCCACAAGTACCTACCTGGTCTAATTCCGCCTGTAAAATTGTAGGTTTTACCCACAGATATATGAGAGGAGATATGTTATGAAAGCGGTGGGCTTGCGCTCACATTTAGCCAAAATTAGGCTAACATAGAGTTTTCGCCGTCAGTCGACTGCAACTGCACGTCGGTATCGGAGCTCTAACTTTTTTTTTTAATGCCGTGTTATTCCGTGGTTGTGTGCAAAAATACTAGCAGCAATGTGAACTACGCGAAAGATGGAATCTCATTTCACCAGCCAGTATTAAGTATTTTATTTATTCGTCTTTAAAATCATTAAAAACAACAAATCAGAAAATATTTAATGCCTTTATTATGTTATTTTAGTTTTCATGTAGCACAACGACTTTTTTATTTTTGTACAAAATACATGGCTCTTTAAGTACCACCTATGTTCGCTACTGAGTGAATGTACGAGGCAATGGATAGATCGTCTAACGATACTTTGAATAAACTGGTGCGTCGCGTGGTACGGCCGCTGTATACGGCGACGACGCAGCACGCACCGAAGAGACTTCGTATTGGTTGATTTTAGCGAGTAGTGGGGAACAAAACGGAGACAGCGAGTTCCCATACATTTTGAACCGCACGGCATATCTCTTGTGATCTGTGGTTTTACCGAACAGGTCATGCAATGATAGCCAAGAAGTGCTCGCTTTGGGAACAAGGTTGCATGTTCAAACTCTGATCCCATCTGTAGTATTTTCAGTTTTCAGTTTTCATGTTCGAATCAGTTTCAATAGTGATTATCACACGCTGATCGGTGAAAGTTAACATTGTTAGGAAACTTGTACGTTTTTCGATAGCAATGTGAAGTTTGGTAGTCCGCACCTATGTGAGAGCAAAGTGATCTTCAAGATCGATGTAACGAATCTAAACTTGGTGGGCCTATCCGATTCGCTCATCAAATTGAATTACCACTCGTCAGCTTCATTATCAGTGTAGAGGTAATCAAATTGAGATCACGGAAATCGGGAGTTAATCCATAAACTAAAAAAAAAACTACCTCTATGTATATATTTGTTTATTTTATTTTTTACATATAATCTCTACAAAAGTATTCTTACAATCGGAGTTTAAAAATCTATGGTAAAACAAAAACTAGAAAAAAAAGCAACCATGGAGTTTCTTGACCGTTCTGCCATAGGAACAGTATTCCAAACGAGTGGTAAAGTTGTAGCTTTACATTTTTTAACAATTTTGACGATTCATAATTATTACTGTACTTAAATAAAAAAATATTTTGATTCTGATTCACTGCATCGCAGAATAATGATGGCTATCAATCAAAGTGTTCCAAATAACTTGAACCCCTAACGCCATCACAAAATCGATAAAGGCTACTTTAAAATCAACCTTATCAATTTATTCTCAAAGGCAAACTTTGAAAAGCCTTTGATGTAGCGTCCGATATTAAAATGCAAATTTTCGTCCGTCCCACACACAGGTTTGATAGGATAGAAATCATGGTAGGACTTGCAAAATCGATCAATGGCCTCGTGTTGACTGACCGTGCAGCCTAGCCTTAGTTTTGTTCATAAATGACTTTGTCGCTCAATTTACTGTAAATTGAGCGACAAAGTGGGAATGCGTACTGTCTGAGCGAGACGCAGCCGCATGGCGGGCCTGTATTCGGGCTTATTTTTTCCAAACAATCAGTGGTTTTGCGAGGTAAATAACAGTGCTCAGGTGAAGCAGCGCGGGCACTTCACTGAAGAGAGCCAACTACTCACTGAGTGAGCAGAGGTTGCTTCACATCGCTGCTCAGTAAGTCAGTACAAAGCTATTTGTATTCTTAGTATTATTAAACCTGTTATAATCAAAAGTTGTAATAAATTCAGCACACAGGCTGGCCTGTTCTTTCGTATAGTCCTAAAGGACTATAATACTGACCATAAGGTCAGTCATTATCTGCGGGTACTATTAATCTGGCATTTATCAGCTACCTATATTATTATAGTCCCTTCGGCCATTTGAATAAATTAACTTGTGAGCTTTGTTTGTTGTGACATCATGCAGCATTTAGGTAATGACGTCATTGGATGCCGTCATAACCTACCTGGTGCTGGTTTGTAATAAATGTTTATGTTCTGTTTTTAGAATAAAAAAAAACATAGCTCATAACATAGATACATGACATTTTATTCAGTACTAGCTTTTGCCCGCGGCCCCGCCCGCAGCACCTCGACCGAAGATAGCGTATAGAATTCTGGGATAATAGATCTACCTAGATTTTTATTTGTGAAACATCTTTTGGAACCGGATCAGGGGATCACCCCCTACATCTAAACTCACAAACTCAAAAAACTTTCGTTCTTTAGAATGTTAGTATAGAAATTAGCCTTTAATTTAAAATCTGTTTTTTATTATAAATTGCTCAATCAATTTTTAGCTTGCGCTCAGCGCTTTTTAGCGGAGCCTTAAGTTCAAACTGTTTTATAAATTATTAAATTAATATTGAAGTAATCGTACTATATTAAACAAAATCGTGATAGTTACACCATTTAGATTGGCTGATTTTTATGATCTTCGATGTTTTTAATTAGTCTCCGCCCATGTTTTAATAGTTATTCTGCTATTCGGGGCGGACACGAGCTCAAAAAAACAAAGATCACAATACATATAAATTACGTGACACGGTGTTTGTCCGCTATGTACTCCTAAACTACTAAACCGATTTACATAAAATTTTGCACACTGTGTGCAGTTTTATCCAACTAATTAGATAGGATAGTTTATATCTCAATTTATAATCGCAAATATTTAACTATAAAAATATTTCCTAGAAATAATGTATATGGCAAAACAACGTTTGCCGGGTCAGCTAGTATAATATAGATACATTTGATAGGCGCTCCAATACACATCTATAAAATAATAAAAAAATAACAATCACAATGCCGTGCTTACGTTGAAAAATTGCGGAATTCAACAATTTATCGGCAACTAACTATCATGTCATAATCATAACTAAAAAATAATAAACATTGCGAACAGTTAGGCAACTGCGGTAGTGCGATGGATGTCTGGCGGTTTGCTGCCTTGACGCCTTCGTTACGTAACCAAAACGTGTTTCAATTTCAATAATTCAACATAATATTGTTGACCTACTGTGTTTTTTTTTAATTGTTTGGTGTACTTAAACAAATTTGGGGTATACGTCTACCGGGTAATAATTTTGTTATGGTAACTGGCTTATTAGCGTCAGGCCGGCAGACAATCTGAAGTCGCTGTTATCAGAGATTTTGAGTATTGAAAAAAAAAGTGGTTAACATTTGTCAACTTGACTAGCTCAGTTGGTAGTGACCCCGCCTTCTACGCTAAGGGTTTGAATCCTGGTAGAGACAAACTTTTCACTGTTTCATTTAATTCGCAAGAGCCGCAACGAAAACAATTTCACTACTCACTAGCTTCTGCCCACGATTCCGCCCGTGGTACCTGAATGATACATAGCTTATATTAAATTCGAAAATCAAACATCATAAAAATCTTTCCATCCGTGTGTTGTAATAAACACGACTTTGTTTTATATATATACATAAATATAGGACTACAAAGAGGTAAAGATCGTGAGTGTGAATGTAGAGGGTAACCTCAGGAACTACTGATCCGAATCTGAAAATTCGTAACCGATCGAAAGCTACATTACCCCTGGTTGCTGTAGGCTATATTTTATACAGGTATCACGAGCGGAGATGCGAGCAGAAGTTAGTATAATATATGTAGCAGTTGAAACAATGTACTAATAAAAAAGCGGTCTTTTAATAAGGTACTAGGGACATATCTAGGTTCTATTACAACACGCAACTGTGAGGTACAGTTTTTGTTATGACGCAAATGCGTCACATAATGAGTTGCGTATTCATTACGTGACAATAAGCAAAGCTGGCGCGGTGTGAAGTACCGCGACACGGAATGGTGTGCTTCCTTGTACGCATTATCGACGTAAGATCGATGTGGATTCGTTTACAGAAGGTACATCTTAATTCAGAAAGGGTATAGTATATCTTTGAACCTGCTCTTATGTAGCGCTTCATTATCACAAAATATATCTGAAAAAAAATACGAATGTGCATTTTTCATTATTCTTTTTTTGTTTTTTTTTGGTTGACAATCAGCTACAAAATAGTGCTATTTTTGCCAGTGTCGAGTAATTCTTGATAATTGTTTTTGAATTATATGTAGCCTTGATGATAATGATAATGTTGATGACGATAATGATGATGAAATGAACCCCCTACCCTTATCAGTAAAGCTGTGGATACTTTACTGAAAATATACTGGACATCTTGGGAGAACTTGAAAAGTCAAATTATACTATTTTATTTCAATTTCCTTCACTCGTGCACGTTTATGGACAAACAAGTGTTATTATTACACTTTATTTATCAAAGAAACACATTTTTTGGAAGACAAAACATAATTCACAACTTCACGTTTCGAGTTCCCGCCAAAAAGCCCATTTTTCATCATTATGCGAAATCATAATTTCGATAATGTCCATTTAAAAAACAAATGAGAAAATTGTGATTGAAAAAAAATGCGTACCAAAACGCATTTTTTTTCCATAATGTCAAAACGAAATTCTATTTTGACATAATAATGAAAATGCGCAGTCACTATTTTTCTTTTCTTAAATTTTGTGATAACAACGTAGTTCTATGCTCAACATACCGTTACTTGAGATATCTGTACAAATAAATAAAATTGGAGTGTCTGTTTGTAATATTAAAATAACCGCTTTTTACCAAGTGCATTTAGATGTATACACGGTACCTGTACCAAAACAACATTTTTTAAAAATTTTGTCTGTCTGTCTGTCTGTCCGTCTGTCTGTCTGTCTGTCTGTCTGTCTGTTTGTTCCGGGTAATCTCTGAAATGGCTGGACCAATTTTGACGGGACTTTCACTGGCAGATAGCTGATGTAACAAGGAGTAACTAAAAAAAAAAAACCAGTGTTGCAGCGCTGCGCCTGATTAAGTTTGATAGCAACAACCTGCAATGCGTCCCGCGGGCTCAGAACGCGCGAGCAGTCTGTTGCCAACGGTTGTGTCTTTGTTAAATACCACGCGGATGAAGCCGTGGGTAACAGCTAGTCTAATTATAAAGTAGCAAGACACACTGCTGTATATAAACCTCAATGAACCGCGCGTGAAAGCGGCTGATCGCCGACCTCGCGAAAGCTGTGTCAACATAATCATACGCCCGGACTCAACAGCGCCGTGTCCGTGTACTACCGTGCGAATTACAAACACTAGATTTCTTTTTAAGTGGGCATTAGTGGCCACGTTTAAGTACATCGAAGCTTGTCTGTTAAGACACGAGACGAGACAACGATAATCACTTTCGATGGATCGCGACAATTTGAAAGTTGGCATACAAAAATAAAAACAAAACCATGATGAAAAGTGTGTAATTTTTTCTTATTTCTTAAATGAGAATCTTCAACCCTCTAAGCTTTATTTATTTGTTACAAGGCTATCCACAGTAACTGTCTTACATCTTAATTATATTAAAATAAGCACTGTTTTGTCGTTAGTGAATGCTAGAATAGAGATTAGAAAAATAATATTACTATATAGAATCATTAAAACTATTTCATTAGATTACTTAAACGTTCGCGAACACTCCATCAAAACAACCATTTACAAAGACCCCTGACGATGTGTCCATTTTCTTCATCTCAAACACGCTGCTCCAAATTACCACAGGTCAGTGGGATCCAACTATACTGGTCGTTTGCAGCCAAATCAAATTGAGCCCTCAGCTATGAAGAATTTGTTCGATTTGTTAAATTTTGTTGAGATCTTTTTATTTTGGTGGTAAGCTGTTGGGTAATGGAGTCTGTTGAAAGCGCGCACGCGCAGGCCAGGCAAGGCCGGCAAGTCTGTGTAAGGACACACACAGTATGTCTGTTAGTTTATCTCTTTGTACAACTATATTTTTACAATGCAATATAATCTTTATACTATTTGATTCAGGTGTTTATTGGGTGCGTATATGGTATTCAGGTGAAAACTGAAATCTTAAATTATAAAGATTTTTGGAAAAGTTTATATGTCCCGACGAACTTCGTACCGCCTCAGAATCAAATGTACCAGAAAATGAATTAGCTTTATTACTATTATTATTTTGTGATTTTTTCCCATGTTCAAGTACTTTGAAATTTTATAGGCACTGGTTTAGATACTGAAAAATTAAGAAATCAGCGTTGTATACAGGGTGTAGTACCATGGATTCAGCTCATGATTCTGGACCCCCAGAGTTGAAATCTAATTAATCTATCAGCCGATAGACGTCCACTGCTGGACATAGGCCTCCCCCAACGACTTCCACGCATCACGGTCCTCCGCCTTCTTTTCAACTTCAACTCTCAACAACTCTTTTAAATTTCAACATCTCAACAACTCTTTGAAATATACGTACATACGTATTTGTTACTAATAAATTTTGTAGTAGGTATTGTTACTAATACCTACTACAAAATTAATTTTAGCAACATAAATAATAATAGAAGTCCATCTTAACGTGATTTTAAGTAAAATATCCAAAATAACTTATTTAAACCTAAAACAGCAATGCAAATAAAAACTCAATACGCTCAAGTGTACTTCACTTGCACGCGTCGGGTATCGCGCGAAGCGTTGTGTTGTGATCGCGTGGCTTACCATACATTGCGCGCTCAAAAATTACAACATTTGTAACCCATGACTTTTGACGAAAGTAATTTCTATTATTTATTATAGGAATTAAATGTAACCTTCATTCAAAGTTTTCGTTACTGTGCCCCTACACCCTGTGTAACATAACTACAAATTTCACACACCACATTCTTAACCACCTCTCAAAGGAAACCATTTCTATATGAATATGCTGGAAGCTGATGGAGGAAGCATTACAATTAGACCAGTAATAAGGTAATGTAATTTGAGTTTTAACCTTCCATTAACACAGTTCAGTTACCTTCGTGATCATGTAACCTTATACATAAAGCTTGCTCCATATCCGTTAATCATTTAAATATTTCACACATAGTAATTGATCTGTAATTTGCCCGACTGGTTGTTGTTTGGTAATTGCGAGGATATGACTAAAGGCCACACAACATTATCACATATCTGTGATATAGATGTAGGATCATACGTGTGTATGAAGATAATATGTATGAAACTATCGCAACAAATGATCATGCACAGAATCATGTATCTAAATTACATTATCACATAACTATGACAAAGGGTGTAAGCAGTGATAGCCAAGTTGGTAGAACGCTTGCCTCGGTAACGAGGATCGCAGGTTCAAATCCCGGCTCGCACCTCTGAAATTTTTGGATTTCATGTGCGAATCTCATTTTCAACCACGATTATCACTTGCTAAACGGTGAAGGAAAACATCGTGAGGAACCTGCATGTCTGAGAGAACCCCTCGAACGACGTGTGAAGTCCGTCAACCAGCGCTGGGTCAGCGTGGTGGACTGGCCTAATCCCTCTCGCATTGAAGGGAGACCCTTGCCCAACAGTGGGACTTTAAAAAGGCTATTTTTTAGCATTATTAAATGAAGTCTAATATAACGATAATTTGACAATCATTCACCTTCTTAGGTCAAGGTGACCTCAATTATTTACATTATTCGTCCTACACTGACGATATTATTCGCCATTGGGCAACAGTTATCATTAATGTATGAGTGTGTCGTGACATGATTAATGAATAGGTTAAGCAACGTGGCTGCGGCTTAGAACTGGATCGATGAGTCAGGAAATTATAATGAGACAGTCTACCTAGTTAGTTAATACAACTTAATTGATCATTTATTTTAAAACCAGATTATATACCAAATGTATACGCTCCTGGAATTATTTTTTAATAATCAAAATGAATCAACTAGGTATTTTATCTAAATGAAAGTTTCAACTTTCTTTTCAGCCTCGCCGTGGGTGGTTTGCTTAAAGGTATCGTGACTAACCCAATAAATAATAACTAAACGGCGGTGTTACAAAAGAGTTTAACAGTCCAGTTAATAAAACTCTGTAGGTCAGGCAATAATAATTTTGTAGATGGCGTAAAATACAGCGTGTTAGTGAAATAACGCAAAACCTCGGATACCACAACTGATTTGGATCATATTTATGCAACGTTATAGCTTATTATCCGATGACCCGAATGGCATAGGTGTTAGTGACTTTGCTTTCTTTACTAATGGTTCCGCAATCAAGCTCAGCAGAGGTTCCGGGTTCTTATCATGGCTGCCAAGAGGCAAATTTTGTGTGATGAGCACGGACGTTTGTATTTTGTTTTAAAAAGTATTATTGAACAAACATAAATTGTTTGGATAAACTAAAATAAATGTACCTACTTTCGGGAGGAAAGAGCTTCCTTTGTTGATCAATAATATCCTAAATGTGTTGAACATCTTTACCATCCTATATTAACTTTTTTTTAAATTGTATGATCCAAAAGTATCTCTACCAAATCTATTCCATTCTATCTTACAGTAAAGCTCGACTCTGTGCTCTGTTTATAATATAATATAATAACGCCCGGCGAACACACCAACTGTACGGTCCCACACTAAGCAACTCTTGTATTGTGTACCGTCCAATGGACTGGGTGCGAACTCAGTTTATAATACTTATATAGATATTAAACATCCATGACTCTGATAAAAACATTCAAGCTCATCACACAAAGCTTGTCCCTACCAGGATACGAACCCGGGACCCTAGGCGCAGAAAGCAGGGTCACTACCAACAGCGCTAATTAGGTCGTCAAAATTTATGTATTTAATTTTCCTCGTTCTGTTTGCAGGTACGTTGAATTGAATACTTTCCATCATCACCGAGGCAGGTACGTTTACGTAATATTTCGAAGACTATACGAATACTACGTGCTTACATTTTTAATTGACTATGTCCTTCACGTTTACGACTGTTACAGAGTGACTAGTCGCCTTGTTTCATTGAATGGGGCAGTTATTATAATTAAATTATATTTTACGTAAGTTTCATGCGTTTATATCTTTAGTTTTATGTTTTAGGTAGGCAGAGGTACACTGTGGTGCACCCACATTTACTTAAAGTATTTCGTCCCAATACAATATAAATATCGCCAGGCGAACGCAACAACTTTACGGTCCCACACTAAGCAACGCTTGTATTATGGACTGAGGGCGAACTCAGTATAGTGACTCGGGTACACACATTCGTGCTAATCACACAAAGTTTGTCCTTACCAGGATTCGAACCCGGGACCCGCACTTAGTTAATTAGGTCGTCAATTTAATAGGTGTATATTTTGTTAATACTAGCCAATTGTTTAAATCATCCTTCACTGGCCAATAGTTTCAAGTATACAAAATTATAAAGGCCCGTGCAGATTACAACACCCGAAACGGACATTGCTTTGTGCCAATACACGCCCATAAATAGCAGCCAATGTATTAGCCAATATATTGCGATAAACACCAGCATTCGCCTCAATAGAACTCACTACCATAGCTGATACACCCTTAACTCAACCACACAAAGCGTGTAATCGTTTAAAAACATTTTTCGGCACCGCAAATTTATATTTGCTAAGTATCCATTACGACAAATTTGATTTCGCCGTCGTATTTCACGCGATTTTCGTTAATTTGGGTGAATGTGTGTGTGGTTGTAATAGCAAATGTATGTTTGTATGAGTAACATTGGGATTATCTAATACATTAAGTAACACAATCAATTTTTGTGCATTAAGTATGAAGATAATGGTCATATTATTATTCTTGTAAAAAAACCTAATAATCATTAAGGCCTTCGTCAGTCTTCGGCAGTCTTGAAAAAAAATACTTAGAAAAGTATTGTTTCTTACTTACTATGCTTACTTTTTACTACTTACTATAATGGTAGATAAGGATAGCTAAAATCATTAAGTAAATTAATTTCATAAATTGCATAAGTAATTTGTAAAATTAACAAATTAATTTGCAAAAATAATTTGTAAATATGGAAAACATTTAGCCATTTACTTGTAATTATATACTTAAAGTTAATACTATTTTGACCAGCTACTTAAGTCTGTCTAGCCGTTCTTTAATTTTCTCACATACCCATAACAATGTACTGCTCAAAACTTAAAAAGTATTTTTTTTTTGGTTTTGTAACATTTGTGACGATTCATAAGTACTGCATACTTAATTATGTGATTCTGCACATTCGCAATTTATGAAAATATACAAGGTCTTTTTGATCCATAGTTTGTTTTCATACAGTTTTTTTTTGTTTTCCTATGTACTTTAACTTTAATTGTAAAAAATAATATAATAATATGGTGAAGTATTTTTTTTCTAATTTTGCAAATTGTTCAATAAGTAAATATACGTACTAAATGTATAAGGCAACCGTTTTCGCTGTTAATCTACCGACCCCTAACTCGCTCTTGCGGTTCTTTCATTTACACACAAGTGATTTTGGCAACAAAAAAAATTAAGGTTAATTTGTTAAAGTAAAATGCATGTGCTAACCCGGTTCGCACCGCTATAGTGGTGGTGTGCTTTCACCTTTACAATCGGTCTTGCCTTTCTCGAAATACCTTAGTTTTTGCCCCAAATTAGTGCGAGGTGGCCTTTTGAATGCCCACAAAGACTAGCTTCCTGGTAACTGGTGTATATATATACACAACACAAGTTTAGGACCAACTAGTATTTAAACTCTCCACGGTGCCTTACACCTGGAATTAGTCCAGCTGTAAGAGTCTTGCTTCTGTGGAAACTTGTCTACCAGATCTTTTTTGTCTCCCGCTTTGCAATGGAGGGAAGTGGATAATTTTCGTCCAACTCCTCCTATTTTTATCTTTCGATTAATTTCGTGCGGGTTCCAAGACAATTAACTTTATACCGGGACTCGCCGAGGGTCAAACCTCGGTGTCTTCATTGGACACCACTGTAGATCCTGGCTTACAGGAGTAGCAGTGGTGAGTGTGTGGCGAGTCTAGTCCCATAAAAAAAAACAAGACTGGTGTATATCTTGAAATTGAAATAAAACTATTTTTAAGGATTTTATCGCGTTTATTTTTCGTTTTTACGTTCCCGACGTTTCGGCTGCTTTACAGCAACCATGGTCACGGGAGGACTGAGGTGGTTGACGTCCTGGTGTCATAGTTAGAAACGGGCTACCCTCATATTTAATTGTTGATTGTGGTCCGATCTACGCAGAAAGTGCTCACAGTATCTTGAGGTCTTGCAATGGTACGCTTGGTTTTCGATTTAATAATATTAATCACTGGATCCCAAGTCGGTGGTAGCACCCAGCCATCTTCCCTATTGAAATTAGGATGTTTCTTAATTTCAATGGCCTCGCGTATCATCCTTGGTCGGAATCGGTGTTCTTTTGCGAGGATCTGTGGTTTATCAAATCTGATATAATGGCGGGTGCGATCTTGTACATGTTCACAGATTGCAGACTTCGTGGAGCGCCGGTGTTTCACGCGATGTGTTCTTTTACGCGGGTTTTTATTGCTCTTTTAGTTTGTCCTATGTAAGAGAGCCCACATTCACAATCGAGTTTGTATACCCCTGCATCTTGTAGAGGAATGTGACACTTGACAGATGGTAAGAACTGACTAATCTTCTTCGGCGGCTTGAAAAAAGTTTTGATTGAAGCGCGCTTCAAGATGTAGCCAATCTTGTCTGTGACTCCTCTGATGTATGGTAGTACAGCAGGCAGACGCTCGACTGTGGCTGGTTTCACTCGGTCACTGTGACGGCGGCGCGGGATTCGGAGCTTGTTGTCATGCAGTACTTGCTTGACATGATGGAGCTCGGCAGCCAGATGTTGCTCGTCACAGATCCCTTTGTCTCTCTGAAACAAAGATTTACCCACGGTAGCTAACTGTGTGGGATGGTGGTGAGATTCACCGTTTAAGTACCTATCTGTATGGGTCTTTTTCCTATACACGGTGTGGCCTAAGGTGTTGTTGGAATTTCGGATGACTAAGACATCTAAGAAAGCTAGAGAGTTATTGGCCTCTAACTCCATTGTAAATTTGATTTTAGAGTGTATGGAGTTGAGATGGTCTAGGAAAGCAGTTATTTTGTTAGATGGTAATATTGTGAAAGTATCGTCTACATACCGCTTGTAGAATCTTGGGGTAACAGGTGAAGTACGAAGGGCTTTCTCCTCAAAGTCTTCCATGAATAAATCGGCGACAACGATAATAGTTTTATTTCAATGTGTAGTATTCGCGTAAATATAAGAAATCAATATGGTGTATATCTTTTTTAACATCGCCAGATGAACACACGAACTGTACAGTCCCAAACTAAGCAACGTGTGTATCATGAGTACCGTACAACGGGTCTCCTGGTAACGCCAAGTTTAATTACGTCATCTGAGTGATGTCATAGCTCCACTCTCTACTATTCATATTTGAATTCCTCGGTTTTTCAACAAACAACAAACATCCATCCATCCAAACTTTCATATTTATAATATTAGTGGGATTATTTTTATTTTTGGAATAAATATTGTCTGAGAATTTTGATGCTATTGTTTATGTTACTTACCTACTAATAACCTATAACGAATTAAATTATGAAAAATTTTATTTTATAATTAACTGAATTTGACATTCAAACGGACTGGGAGCGATCCCAGTATAATAATAAAGTATTTATATTATGTATTTAAAACAACATTATGACTTGAATACAAGAATTTAAACCCGGGACCCTCAGTCACTTCCACCTATGTCAAACGGATCGTCATCATTTTGGATTTGTAAATGTAATACTATTGGTCCCGTTAAGAGAATTTCAAGCTATTGTCATCTCTATTTGTGAGACTTTAATAAGTATTTTCCTGCACTGTGCCAGCGATTGTAAGAATCCCTTTTCATTTGAGGCCGTGCCCAGTAGGAAGCCATTAAAGAGCTAATGATTTTTACTATATTTTCATTATCCTCTAAATTTAAATTAAACAGATTCTATTTTGGTGTCTTCTTGTAATTATTGACAAAGCGTGGTCCAGTGTCGTCATTGGTTGGTTGACATTAATTATGTTGTTTCATCAAAAAGCCAATTAGCCCTCAAATTACAGATAATTAAGCAAACTTCACTCGACTTTTTGATTAAACTGCCAACTTAATTGCGTTTGAGTATTGTAAAGATGTAGCGAAGAAGTACAACTTTGTAGTAAGGGGAAATTCACAAAATTAATACAATAATATTATAGTGTTAGTATATATTTTGCCGGTTGCTTCCATCAAGCTAACCTTTGCAAAAATACATTTGTAAGTGTCTGCCTCTATCTGAAAAATTGAGCCATGAAGCTTCTTGTGGGCTGTTCACAGTTTCAAAGCCGGTTGTAGATTTCGACTATTCAAAAGTGCTTTCTAGGCCAACATAAATAAATAAATGATTCGTTTTTATAAATTTGTCTGCCCAATTAGCGACAGTTGGTAGTGACCCTGTTTTCTGTGCCGAGGGTCCGGGTTGGGTAGAAACATTCGTGCTTATCAATTTTGTGTGATGAGCACCAATGTTTCCACCCAACTCATGGATGTTTAATATCCATATAAGCAATATATACTGGTTTCGCCCCCAGTCCATTGAACGGCACCCATAATACAAGTGATGCTTAGTGTGGGACCTTATAGTTGGTGTGTTCGTTTGGTGTTATTTATTTTACATCTCAAATCAATTGTTAACTAATCTAAAGTTTTATGACGCATATATAAACTTTTTAGGAAGCGTTACTGTAACACAATCGTCTTCTAACTCACGCACACCACATATTTCATAAATGAGTATGACAGTGACAGCATGCTTTCTCGATGACTAACATTACATTTAAGAGTTCCTGCTTAGCCTACTATTCTTTTTTAAAGTCCGATACGTAAATCTTCTGACAAATATCTTCGCAGTGTACTTAATGAAAGCCCCATCAAATATCGAGTTTCCTGAAGAATATCGTCTTTGGAGTGTTTGATTAAGCTGGAAGCTTCTGTTACTTCCGATGCTTTTGTGCTGCTATAGTAAGCTGAAATTTCACATAATTCGAAGTAGACTATTAGAAATATAACTTTTGAGGAATTCAAAGGATTGCTGCAATTATGGCGTACAGAATCAGAATCAGAAGATTTTTTATTCACGTAGACCATTAAGTACAGTACTTATGAATCGTCAAAAGTTACAAAATATTGTGCTACTACTTTACTACCCGTTTGGAATGCCGTTCCTATGGAGAAGAACGGGCAAGAAACTCCATGGTTGCTCATTTTTTAAAAAGATCTTTTACATTAAAAAAATGTTCTTATAGATGTTCTAGAAATTTAGAATTAGAAATATTATTGAAAGGCGTACGATTATAAAATATAATTATGCACTCTTAACCAAATTTGTATTATTCAAATTGTAACGTGCTATTTTCTTATGCACGACTATCAAAACCATGTATGCCTAACAAAAGACGTTGTATAATTTTTTTAATTTGGCATCACCATAAGTATTTTGCCAGTGTCAAGTAATATAAATTATTTCTGTTTTTGAGCATATGTACAGGCTCAAAGCCTAGGCCCAAGTAAAATACCCCCCCATCCCTCAATCAGTAAAGTTATGGATACTTTACCGAAAGATTTTTCATGGATTTTTTGTGAGAAACTGAAAAGCCATGTTTCGTCACTCTGTTTCAATTACCTACACTTGTGCACTTTACCGAACCCATAATGGTTAATATTCCACTTATATCAATCACTATAACTCGCAGGAACACTAGTTTTAGAAATTAAAACATAACTGACGCCATGACTTTTCAGTTTCCCGCCAAAAAGTCCGTTGTATAATTTGGTTCATCTGGTTAGTGTTCATAGACTAACCCCCAAATGTATAAAATTAAGAATCAAACTTTCAAAATATGTAAATGGTATTAAAACATTTTCTAAAGAAACGTAGGTACTCTATACTGGCATTGTAAATGAACGTGAGGCCTGTAATCTTTGAAATATTTCCCACTAGATGCGCCCGGCGGTGTTACCCGCGATAAAAAGTATGAAAAATTAAAACATCTATCCCACGGGAACCATACATTTTACCGGGATAAAAAGTAGCCTATGTGCTATTCCAGACTATGATCTATCTCTGTGCCAAATTTCATCCAGATCCGTTCAGCCGTTCTGGCGTGAAAGAGTAACAAACATCCATCCATCCATCCATCCAAACTTTCACATTTATAATATTAGTATAGATTAGTAATTAGTAATTAGTAATTAGTAATTAGTAATTAGTATTAGTATTAGTATTAGTATTAGTATTAGTATAGATTATTTATCTATTATCTGAGTTACACACACATACATAGACATAGACTTTATTTACATTTATATAAATATGCATGGCACACTCACATACTAAAGGCTTTTACGAAAAAAAAAAGAAAGTGGCCCGAACGGATATTTCAAGGACACAACGAAGGTAACAGTTTAACTTTGGTTTTATTTGTTTTGTCTATGATATTAAGGTTTTGTTATAAGCAGTTCAAATGATAAGATTTCAGTGTCAGGTCTAAACTAAAAAGGTTGTATCAATTTAAAAAGAAATACCAAACATTTTGTAGAACTAAAGTGATTTGTAGGTATATTAAATATGGATTCAATTGGGATGAATATATGGTACCTATTGTTCCACTACAAGCAAGGGTCTCCCTTCCCTCTGTGTTGCTGCCCAAGTCCAAGTCTGCATAAGGATCCAAGCTTATCCCTCCATGTCCATTAAAAAGATCGTAATAATAATGTGTTTTTTAAATTCTTTGTGGTCCAGTTTATTCGGACATAAAAGCGTATTTACAGGGCCGGACTAAATGCCTATTCAATATTGTATGACTTCTCGAAACATCTTAAAATTTAAATGGAAAACGTCACTCAAATGTGCACTTAAATTTGAATGGGTCGTTCATCTTATTTTTAAAATGAAATGTTACAACGCCATTCAATTCCTTCCCCACCCGTTACGAGGAGTGAGAAACATAAAAAGTTCGAGTTATGCGTTTATGCTTGTATAAGTTGTATTTTGTGTGCACGACACGGGGACGACACGATTTGTTGAAGTTTAGTTAGTTAGTAAATCATAAAATACAATTGCCATAGTTTCTATGTTAAGTCATTATGTTATTAGTATAGCGTATGTAATATAAACTTTTGCATCAAAATTCTCAGACAATATTTATTCCACAAAAAAAACTTAACATAAAATTGTTAACACTAGTTAAGTTATACAAAACGGTTATATCAATGTGTGGTTTCAAAACAAAGAGTTCAGGTTTTCAGGATTCCCGGGGTTGACAGCGCTGCCACCAAGTACTATTGAAGAAGATATCTACACTTTTTTTTTATGTGCCACATTAAGAAAGGGTATATAAGGCTTTTCAATAATAGTGTAAAATATTTTAAAGGTATTGCTAGGCTATAAAGGACAATTACATATAATTTGAATTGTTTTTCAAAATTCTCGAAAAACAATTCAAATTATTTGAAGAGAATGTCGAAAAACAATTCAAATTATTTGTAATTTTAAAAATAACGTACTTAGTGCGCGGTGAAACTGTACTTTCTCCAAACATCGTCCAGTGTAAATACCTTCAAAGGCTCAAAGGCTCCTCAAAACAAGACCTTACTGAGGCCTTCGAGAGTGCTTTGACCCCAACCTCTTTGAACTAACATAACGAATGTTTCCCTTGACATTTTGTTAAGATTATTTTCCCTCGGATCTGATCGGATGAAGGGATCATAAGATAATAGGATAGGTTTTTCAGAATCTCGGAAGCCGTTGAACGAAATATGAATTTTTTTTTGTTCTACTTTTTGCTCTTTTTAGAGTTAGGTTTTTTGGAGACATACTTGTGCCAACGTTGAAAAGCGAGTAGGAGGCAAAATGTAAGAAAGTCGGCTACTTCGGCCTATCTATGTTCAAAATTTTATAAAAAATCATCCAGTCGTTTTACCATGCTAATCTATAAAACGTACAATCGAACATTGGAGATGAACAAAGTTTTGTTATAAACTGGCGATTGACTACAATCGCATCGACAAGCATCTGTCGTTTCGACAACAATAAATGAACCCCTAGATTTTTAGACCATTTATCAAACATCATATATAGTACTGCGCAAAGCAAAACTCTTGTGCGCAGTACTATATGACGTTTGCTAAAGTTATATAACGTCCATAAATTTGGGGATTCTTTCTTGTCTCGATCTTTTCACATTAACGACTGCAGTGATAGAACGAGACGACAGCATGTTTTGCAATTCAGCAGCTAGATTTAATTGCGTCAAAGGCAATTCGCTAAATCAGGCGCTTAAGACTCCAATCCAAAATATGTTTCATTGTTGGTGACGCTTCGAATTCTAATTAGATCTCCCAATCTCGACCACCCAAGCCATCGAGTGTTTTAATAGATCTTTTGGCAATTCCGAGCACGCAATGCAGTTGCTTTTCAGCGTAACCTTATTGGCACACTGCCATATATTAATATTGTATTTTCTCTTATCGCTTTCACAAAGTGGACAACACAAGAACTTTGGTTATAAATACTGGATTTATTGTTATGAAATCTTATGGGGTAGCTATAATGTTGTATCCTATCAAAATATGTTATGTTGGTATACAAATTTACTAAACCATAATCTTATCTATGGTAGGTGTAAATTACCATCGCGACTGTAGTCCCTGAAAGGGTAGGCAGAGGTAAACTGCAGTTCACGTGTATACATTTCGGATTCAGTGTTAGTTCCTTATGTAATAAGGGACAGTCCTATTGGAATTATACCTGGCTCATTTAATATGTGGCCACCGAAGGATTTTTTTGTTTCGCATTAAGAACTGTTGAAAGCGATTAATTTGTGGGCTCACTAGCGGTGTCTGGACGGAACGCATAGCCTCGCGAGACTGGCTCGGGTGAGATGCCTCGCGCGGGCTCAAAGCGAGGTAAACGCGCACGCTGCCTCACCCAAGCGGGGTCATCTGTCAAATCCTTTTTTTTTTGTTGACGGCGGGGAGGGCTGGGGGGAATCTTCGAAAGATACCCGGTCTCTGTCTGGGAGAGGGCCGGAACCGAGCCAACCTCTCGAGGCTTCGTCGTTAGTTTGTACGTACACGGCCAATGATAAATAGTGTATTTAATAAAAGCGCTTTTAAATCGAAATGTCCTTACCCACCCTTTGCAACGAGCCGTGAAGATAATCGTATCACATCCGATCTGCATAAGTGATGGGCAATATCCTTCGCTATTGTTACCAACGGAAACTACTTTACATATTCCATCGATATACACCGTATTACAATGGAGTAAATATTATTTTTCACATCATTAACTGCAGTATTTATGGATTTACTTTTGAATTAAGTATTTGTAGGTGTTTGAAAAATATACTTACCGTTTCATTGTAGAACATATTATCACCATGTAATATCGATAATCAACACTCTATATAAGGTGTAACAAAAATGGTGTAAAATATTTTAACAGGTGAATCAGTAAGGATTATGGATCACGTTGTATATAAAATAATTGTGTATATGATGTTTGTTTTTTTTTAAACAAAGCAAACCAGTAGCGTTTGGCCGTGCGCTCAGTACAGGGTGTTATTGTTTAATGGCTAATATTTTGATTTATTTCTTTGGGAATATTAACTTTTTTATTTCTTTGGGAATGTTATCTTTATAACCTAATGTTGGCCCTCTTAATACTTTACACTATTTTTTTAAGCTTTATATACATTTATTATATTTAACAATTGATGACAGCAACATACGATACAACAATAAAGGATTCCTGAAAAAAGTCTGAAAGAGATCACATTTTATTGATAAGGCCGCCATTTGTACTGTGTATCTGTTGTCTTTGATTATTGTTATGTTTATTTCTTTGTCGTACAATAAAGAGTTTAATAAATAAATACTTCGCAATTCGCCGGTAACAACATTCAGTCGCAGGTCGTAAACGTTACATTGAAAAACTAACTCGTTCTCATATTTTTTTATAGCTGTGTGTTCGGCTTTATTTATAGCAACGCATAGCGATTACAACAAAATATGGCAAATATCAAAGTATCAAGGTTACATCATTGGTTGAGTCACAAACGACAAATTTGGATTTACACACCGACAGACCAACTATAGCTATCTATATCGATATGTTATTAATTAAAGCAGTCGTATAAAATGTTGCTATTAGATTTGACAGGACACAGTGGGCTGAGGACGTAAGGAGGTCGGAAAAAAAAAATTAAAAAAAAAGTTTGACATTTAAGTGTCTTTGACGTTAGAACTAAGTTAATGTCAGTCGATACCTATATACTCAGATAGAAACCTTTTCAAATTATGTTTGAAAGTTAGCAGACATATTAAGCGCAGTGAAGATTAACATAATTACTTAATTAACAGACTAACGGTGTTTGGGCACTTCTTGTTTTAATACATTATGGAAATATAGTAATAATATAAGAGCGAAAATATGCTGTTTTTTTGCATAGTACAATATTTATAGATACTATATCATACTTATAATATTTTCATTTCAATAGCTTCAATAAATGCGTGTCTGTTACGCTCGACCGATCATTATAGTCTAGTTATTAAACTTATAAAAAATGAAATAAAAACTAGGGAACATTGGTAGCAATTAACTCATCAGGTAGTATTCAACGTTTTAAAAATTTTTTTAATAATTAAATTGGCCGAAGATTATCGATTAGGTGTGGTAACTAGTTAAACTGAAACATCAAGATTCGAGGGTCCCTAGAATTTTTGTCACTAGAGCTGTGCAGTCAATTGAATCACCGTTAAGAATTAATAAGAAGGTGCCTCACTATATGTTTTACGGTTAGGTTGGAGACCAAAGCAGGGAGGCTGTTATAAGCTAGAAATCTTTGTCCCTGTATGTCTGTGCTAACGTAGCCCCAGAACGGATAGAGAGATTACAATGCAGTTTTTTTGTTTATATTAAATTAATAATTAATTTGAAAATGTCATTACGGCCCGGAAGTGTAATGATTTATGATCACGTAGGTAGCAACTTTAGGCTTTCAAACCTGTTTGGATTCGATCAAGATACCAGTTTTGTCCTAACGCTGACCGCAGTGTGACCACTGTGCGAATATTGACTAATAAAACGAATATACATGTTTAACTGGTTTTCATATTATTTTACGTTTCATATTGTTTTTTTTTTCTTTTTCTTTATTACCTCTTTGGTGATAATGGCGCAGTTTATAATGACTGAGAAGACATAATTGAGTGTGGATAAAAACATTTTAAATCAGGCCTATAAAATATATGAGCTTTTCAAATGAGTGAGGTTGATAGGTAAACATTATTTAAAAGAAAATTCTGTGCAACTGTGATACAACAAATGCATTCTATTCACATTTGAACAGTAGGTAGACTGGTTGGCGACCGGTACCCAGTTGACATTTTACAAACCACCGCCATGTTGCGTCACAACGACTATGACAGATGTAGGGCTTCGTTCGAGTTTCAATATCGATAGTTATGTGATATTGCAATAGTAGAGTTGCTGAAGGGCTTGTCTTAGGAGAGTAAGGCTTAGTAGGTACAAGTTTTAATAGTTACGACAACCGAATTCAATGTGAAATCGTTGCATATATTACAAGTATTGCTGCAATTTTCTGTTGATGGTAAAATGTAGAGTAACGCGAATATTCAAATTTGTACAAAATGTCCAAATGCTGGGGCCCCACGACTTTTGTAAAGGCTCGTTTACTCGGGGTATTTTTACCCCGCAATGTATCGTACCATATCGCTCTGGACCGTATTGATCCACGTACCTATATGTAGATGGCGATGGATGATCTAACATAAACGGGACGGGCCGTATTGGAGATACATATTGAAACGAAAGTTACCGGTCTAAGCCACTAACGGATACTCTTGGGAACCCTGTGGGGGATCCATTATATTATTATTATTTACTAGGTTTATCTGCGTAGACATCTAGGTCAATATCTTATCAACCTACCTCTAATTAACTGCCGCGATATACGAATAATATTATCAGATAGGCACAGCAATCATTGTACAGAAATCTAAAAATATAAAAGGTTTACTTTACATAGCTGTGTATATTATGTGTAACAATAATTGTGTCAAATAATTTAACAGGGCCAGCAGTATAGGTTATAAAGATAACATTAGTATTAAACCCAAAAGTAATAAAGCTAATTATTAGACATTTAAAAAATAACATCCTATACCGAGCGCATGGCTAAACGCTACTGGCCTTGTTTAAAAAATCTAGCATAATTGACAATTATTTTATACAACAACGTGATCCATATAACTTACTGATTCGTCGGTTAAAATATTTACACTATTTTTTAAATCTTATATAATCCGTGATAGCTAAGTTGGTAGAACACTTGCCTTGGAAACAATGCTCGCAGGTTCAAACCCCGGCTCGCACCTCTGGAATTTCTTGATTTCATATGCGAATCTCATTTTCAACCATGATTATCACATGCTAAACGGGAAAGGCAAACAACGTGAGGAAACCTGCATGTCTGAGAGAACCCGATAGCTAATTATATCTGTTCCAAATGTAACAGTTACCGGTCCACGTATCGATAACAGTCAATATCAGTTACATAATATCCGTGCGTAACACGTTTACGTCTATTTTAAAAGCTTCAGTTTCACGCAACGATTTATGTAACAGCAGTGAACAACGTTCGGGCTAACAGTGGGAATATTACCATGGGAATGTAAAACGATTGCTGTGGGAATAACAATGATATACTCGTATGAAAAACAATGGATTCTTGATATTTCTTCCGTCTTTTTTGAAGTACGAAAGACGGATTTTTAGTTTGCTGTGTGGCTATTTGAGTGGATTTCCGGGTATGATTTTCACATGTTATTCTGCCTAGAATAGTCATAAGCACAGCCCTCCTCTGACAGGAGGGGAAAAGGACAAAATACGTTTTCATCTAGTTTTTTTTTCTCGCAGGTCTCAATAGATTCGCCGGCCATTTTGATTCAAATGTTTGAATGTAGAACACTACCCGATTTGTTTTTTTCGAACGAGTAATCTTTTTTTAAATATCGCCACGGAAATATGTATTGCTATTCGCATGCTAGACCGCAATATAAATTATATTTTGACATGTGGTAACACTGAAAGTGCATACAACCAATCAGCTTCTCGCTAAGACGCCGGAGCTGATAATAATTATATCCGTTGCGAATGTGTTTTTTTTTTTTATGCGAATGTGTTGCCACAGGTGGTAGATAGGCTGTCGGAACTCATCAATGCAATATAGTTACGATACACCAAGTATTAGGGCTCTTTTTTATTTGTCGCCGTTACTCAGATATGTATCCGCTTTACAAAAAGTTTGAGACTAACTAATTATTTTAATGTCAAAATATTTGAGCATGTAAAAATTATGGTAGAGTTTTTGTGACATGTGTAAGTTCGATAAATTTTACTGGCTACCTACAGTATGACATTTGTGGTCAAGACGGATACGCGCGACTAAGCGCCACCTACTCTGTCTGATAAACAATTTTATAGTATTGTTAGTAGCGTACTTGTTCCGCGTTAAAAAATAAACATTGACAACTTATTGATTTCTTATATTTACGCGAATACTACACATTGAAATAAAACTATTTTTTAAGGATTTTATCGCGTTTATTTTTAAACGTACGTACGTTACGTAAAAACGAAAAATAAACGCGATAAAATCCTTAAAAAATAGTTTTATTTCAATTGACAACTTATTTATTGCGATACGATTGGAAATGTTGTTACTTAGTGACTCTACTTTCTTATCGGGTATCCCGTTTCGAATCCCTTCTATAACTTCTCAGACTACCACCTTATCATATTTCAAAAATTAAAAAAAACAGGCGTAAAAAATTACTTCCAATGGAACAATAAAACACTGACTTGATATATTGTTCTAACAACATTACCGACTGAGCAAAAAAAAAACAACAAAAAAAGAAGTTATACCAAAAAATAATGTCGAACGAAGATCGCGAACGGCGGCTAAAAATTGGCTTTCAAATTTCCTGAAAGCTCGCGACGCAGATTAATGTTCAGGACGAGGCAGTAAAGTTTGGATACTGGATGTTTCAGATGAAAGGGGATTTTTAATCTGAAACTCAATTCCCTTTCGCAGATTCGCTAGATGAGCGATGAAAAGTTGAAATTGCCTGATCTGAAAATGTTATAAAAAGTTTTTAAGTAACAGAGGCTGAATTATTAAATGGGTCATAAAATATCAGCATATTTTATAAATTTATTAAAGATGCTATCTTAAACTGGACTTTAGGCTACATGATCAGTAGTAACGGTCAGTTCAGGGGACGAGTGCCATAATCTCCGCCATACTTTACTGTACAATCCATCTTTTCATTGACCATAACCAATATAAATCAATACCTTTTCATGAGCCCAATATGAAAACCCTAGCACGCACTGGGCCAGGGCTGTAGACTATGGACCAACTATTTTCCCTTCGTAACCAAGGAAAGTGTGCCTGGTATAATAGCAACAGGTTCGCCGCCCATATAAAGATTGGAACCAAATCAAATCAGCGAAATGTAGATGCACTGGAGTGCACTTCTACTTGGTGTGTTACAGGCGTGATTTAATCTAACCAATATAACAACGTATTGTGCCAATGCGGAATACATAAATAAAACAAAAAATAGCCAAAAGTCTAAGGAACATTCTTCGCAAATAAAATTGTATTAGGAGACAAGAAAACGCCTCTAAGGGAGATGTCACCAGAACCCTGTCCCTTATTCCCAAACCGTAAACAAGACTTAATAGGGATTCCGGGAGCGATTCGCGGTAAGGTAAAAAGATTTCGGCTGTTTTAACATAATAAAAGGGAAACTGAGTATTCAATTACTAATCAAATTAAAAGAAAATTGCGAATTGATGAAAATACGATAGAAATCACCAGACGGATACAGTCATTATATGGCCCCAAACTAAGTAACGCTTGTATTTGCCCGAGAAAACCGAAGGCGATATTTATGCGAATACTACACTTTGATATAAAACTATTTTTTAAAGATTTTATCGCGTTTATTTTTTGTTTTTACGTTGCCGACGTTTCGGTTGCTTTACAGCAACCATGGTCACGGGAAGACAAAAACAAAACAAAAAATAAACGCGATAAAATCCATAAAAAATAGTTTTATTTCAATCATAATCTATTTCGTTTAATATTCCACAAAATGCGTTAGAATCAAATAATGTATAATATTTTTATTATTATTGGCTAAATTGGCTTTATTTTGTAGCCGATTGCCCCAACGAACAAAAAAGAAGAAGAAACACGCTTCTTAATACAAAAAAATACAAAAGAAACCGTTTTAAAATATTTTTTATTGTCCCACATCCGCTCGCATTTTGTACCACCGGGTCCCCTGCGTGACGGAATCCACCACGCTCTACTTGCCACAGCTGTAACGCTTGTCAATTTCTAACTAAATATTTCAAATGCCTGCTTTGTGGATGCTTATCAAGTCAAATTACTAAGCTAGAACGGGTGCTAACTACATAAATTATTGTTTAATTGGGGCAATCGTTTTTAAGGGTTGAACTAGAATTGCATGTAGATATAAGTTTTTGAACTTGTGTATGTGTGTGTGTGTGTTAACTTTGTGTATTGAACCTAATTTTGGTTTTTGGACCGCTGTCATTTGAAAGAAAACACTGATAATGTCACAATACTATATAAAACCAACAATCAGTAATTATCACCCTTTTTCATGTTCTTTCTTTATCCCGCCTTTTCTTCCAATAACTTCTTTTTATTCGCCTGTCATCCACCTGCCAGTGTCAAACTTCGGTGATGCCAGTCTCTAACGATATTGTGAACTCTTTTCTAATAAGTCTATTTATTTATTTTTACTGACTAAAATAGAGTAAACAAACAAAAGTCTAAGCACACAAATTATTATTCAGGAATTGCTTACAAATAGTTATTGCGGAGATACGTTGAATTAGAGTAACGGTTGAATCAGAATTGGAAAGTTTTAGTAGATTGACGTAAATAATAATAATATCGCCAGACGAACACACCAACATACAGTCCCACGGCAAGCAATGCTTGTTTTATGGATACCGTACAATGGACTCACGGTCAACTCAGTATATAATACTTATAAAGATATATACATCCATGACTCGGGTACAAACATTCATGCTCATCACACATAGTTTATCCCTACCAGGTTTTGAACCCGGGACCTTCATCACGACCAACTGCACTACTCAGGTCGTCTAACTTAACTACCAAACAAAAACATTCACTATAAACAACATCTAATTTAAAACCTTTCTTATGTCCTTCGTTCGTGTTAAAAGGTCGCTGAAGTCCCGAAATTCCTTTCGGATGCCTGTTGACCACCAGTCATTAGATGCTGAATGTTACGTCGGACGGTAATTTGAAATAAGCTAGACGGCAGTGTCTGTGGTGAGGTCGCAGTGCTCCTTAGTGCAATTTGGCCCTGTCATTTGATAGTGCTGGGGTGGTATCGATATTTTTTTGTGTTTATTATCGATGTTTGAGTTTTACGCTGACAATGCATTGATATATTTAAGAACCTTGGATTCTTCTAGTAATTTAATGGAATCGTAATACATTAGCATTTAGCTGCGCTGATTATATTAACCTAATTGAGTCGTGTCACGTTTAAAAATTGCCGCCATAATGGTGTTGTGTCTAACTGTGGTATAGCGTTATAATTAGTATTATTCTGAAAAGTAATGACCGATTTAATGTCAGTGCATATTTTTTAATGGAATCGCAAAGCGTAACATTTCACCTACATTATAAAACGATTAGTGTAACCGCTACCAGCGCAGTAATGACATAATTACTCAAAAAAAATATTTTTTTATTTAACACTAGCTGCGCCCTGCGGTGCTACCCGCGCAATAAACCATGTCAATCCTTTGCGCTACTAAAAATTTAAACAAATCTATCCCACGAGAACCATACATTTTACTGGGATAAATAGTCTAGTCTAGCCTATGTGCTATTCCAGACCATAATCTATCTCTGTGCCAAATTTCATCCAGATCCGTTCAGCCGTTCTGGCGTGATGGAGTAACAAACATCCATCCATCCATCCATCTAAACTTTCACATTTATAATATTAGTATAGATTAAGCTTCGCTATAGCTATAGCATAGTAAAGTAAGCAACAACATGAAACCTACCCAAAAAAATCTCGTTGGCTACCTATCCCTGGTAATATCCGTGTCTACCTATACTTATGCATTGTAATTGTGTTCAAAGTATTATATCTTGTACTCTAATATTGGGACCGGTAGGTATAATATCATTTGTAAAACGACGAATGCAACTCATACAACTCTATCCTTCTTTAAAGTAGGCGTGTGGTAACTTTACAACTTCATAATTTATGGTCAAGCAAGTTTTTTAGATTTCCTAATTTATTAGCCCACCTTTTTGAATATGAGATATTATTACGATATTATGAGAATTTAGCTTACAAAATATTTCACGACCGTTTGTTAAGTAATATATATAATTATGGGCGTATTGCAACACTTAAGTTAAATAATGTTACATCAAAATAGTAAAAATTATTTGCCACATGCATAAATTACTATCTACGTAATACCTTTTCTGGACGGTAATTAAGAGTTTTTTGTATTAATCTATTTATATATAAAATAAACTCGTGTTGGTTACACCATTTATAACTCTAGAACAGATGGGAAGATTTTTATAATCTTTGTTTTTCTGAATTTGTCTCCGCTACGAATAGCAGAATAATTAACAACACTAATTAAACATGGGAAAAATACATTAAAAGTAATTTAATATGTTATTCTGAGGCGGAACGAAATTCACCGGGACAGCTAGTTGTATAATAAACCACTTATCTCTGTTACTTACCAAATTACATAAAAAAAATCCAGCTGCTATAACGAAAAGTTTAAAATAATAGTAACCTAAGTACCATTTTTTTTCTAAACATTTGTCTACTATCGATATTTACTAGACTATCGATATTTGTTATAATTAAACTTAATCACATCATTACTCCACGGCAATTTTGTGCCGCATCTCGCAAAAAAGGTCACATTGGAAATTTATCTTCAGCGGGTGAGGTGCATTTTGTTATTTTTGCAGTCTACTCCATTCGGCTCGACGCTAATGAAAATTGAACGACCCAACGGATTTTTAAGTGTTTTCATTGCGGAGGGTGAAATAAAGGAATACACTTTTAATAAATGAATACTGATAATAATATAGCCAGACGAACACACCAACTATACGGTCCCACACTAATCAACGCTTGCATTATGGGTACCGTACATTGTACTGAGCGCGAACTCAGTATACAATACTTATGTCAGTACAAACATTCGTGCTGCTGTGGGGACAAGTTCTATGTGATGAGCACGAATGTTTGTGCCCGAGTCATGGATGTTTAATATGTATATAAGTATTATATACTGAGTTCGCCCTCAGCCCATTGTACGGTATTCATAATACAAGCTTTGCTTAGTGTGGGACCGTATATTTGGCGTGTTCGTCTGGCGATATTATATTATTAATTGGAGAAGAAAATTGATAAAAATGACTATGGCAAATGGCAAAAATACCCGCAGGATCTTGTGCTGCAAACGATCGCAAACTTCAAAAGCAACTAGGGAAGTCATCATAAAAATCAGTAGAATTACAATTTTATGTTGAGGTCCACCCGAGCTAATGACCTCAAACACTATCATGTCCCCCACGATCTCGGAAGGATATTACAATCATGGTCTGTCACGTAGTGATGTATGTATGAGACGCATACTCGTTTTTCTGTATGTATGTATGTATGAAAGCAAGGCCATTGACCGCCATTTTATGTAGGTAATTATTTTTACCTTACAACTAGACCGGCTTATGTTTTTGACCTTACCTTTTCATGCCGTGCTTGCTTGTACAATAGTAGAATGATGCAATAAATGTTTTATAAAACCAGGCGTACAGACACGTGTTAAAGCATAAAATGCGGATCCTCCGCGTAATTTTTTATGTGATTTTCAAGACGCGGTTGATCCGCGCGGACTGTCCGCGTTGCCTAACGCTAGTTCATTGAAGTCCGCGACCACGTGTGCTAGGTATTCCTTACAAATTTCATGTCTTCATATTCATATAACTTATTGAAAAAGATAATTCTAATACACTAAAACCCAAAAGAAACTTAGATACATGGAGCATCGTGCGAACTGCCAAGGAATGGAACACGCTACCGGCGTCTTTGTTCCCCGTTGACTTCAATCTGGGTGTTTTCAAGTCGAGAGTGAACAGGTACCTTCTAGGCAAGTATGCTCCATCGTAGATCTCATCGTCACTTACCATCAGGTGAGATCGAGATCAAATACTTGCCTATAATGTAATAAAAAAAAAGCATTTAAAGTTTGATTGATCAGTACGTCAAGTGCGAGATTATTCGTAAGCTACCTGTATAGTTTATAGTTTACTCATTTAGATACATTGTATGATAAATTTACCAGCGCCTCTAGCGGACAGTATTAAAAACTTTCAATTCTCCATACAATATGTATAAATACGTAAACTACGAATCATACGGTTAGCTTACGAATAATTTCACGCTTAATAACGTACTGATGATTTTTTTGATGTCTGTGTGTGTGTAATTGAAATGAAGCACTTTTTTATATTGTTTATGTTTTTTGTTACAGGTAAGTAGCAGTGAACACTGTTGCGGTTTTTTTTTATTACATTATAGGCAAGTATTTGATCTCGATCTCACCTGATGGTAAGTGATGATGAGATCTACGATGGAGCATACTTGGCTAGGTAGGAAGGCGGCGGCAGTAGATCGAGACGCTACATTCACTAGGCACATGCAGCGCAGCTGATCTGACCCGCCATCCATGAATGGCAACACCGAACATCATGCCGGAACACCGCTAGGCCGCTTGGCGGCATGGCTTTGTTCAGTGGGTGGTGGTTCTTGGGGCTCATAGTAACGTTTTAATTAATTAAAAAATAACAACGGTCTCGCAGCGCCCCCACCAAGTTGTAAGTACATACAGATTTAAAATATTTGTATTTCGTAGTTCCAATTTACTATTGAAGTGCGCACAGTATACAGCACGAAAAGTTTCGGCTTTATAGATCGTCGTCTCTTTCACTCTTTCCTCCAGTCGATGGTCTCTTTCTGAACCTCGTGTGCAATATTTACATCCAAGCGCTGTAGGAACCCAATTCGGAACTCTAAAACAATACTACTAACACACAAAATATATCAACAAAATAAAAAAAAAAATCATCTATGATACAATCTACGAAATAAGTATTGAACCTTGGTTTAACCTTACAATTAAAACATAAGGCCGTAATAAGCAAGTATTGTTTTAAGCACGCGTAAAGACAAACATGCATACATTAAGTCCGCCTAGAGGTGAGTTTTTTTTTAAAGACATGCACATCAAGTATGTTGGACTAAAACCCAAAACCTCTTCGCACGTGCTAGCTTTTATATACAAAAAATTGTAAAAGATTGTGAAAAGACGCGGTTACACTGGGGTTAAATATAATTTGATAGAACTAGGCGATAATTGGCGGAAAACCATTGTTAAACAAATGGGGGAAGAGGTACCCACCCTCGGCTTGTCAACTTTTCTAATTATAAACCAAACAAGTTTGATCGATAATTAAAGAAGCCAGCAACACCGAACTCCTCTAAGATGTTAGTCGAGAAACAATCTATCACGAGTGACGGGACCCATAAAATTCAATTCTCCGCGAAACGATTACTATTAATATTCTTAGCTTAATTATGTTAAATGAATATTGCTAACTTTAAACTTGGACTAGACCTTCGTTTGAGTGTGCTCTATATAGCTTATACAAAACTTTACACGAATCAATGAAACCGCAAAGTTTTACAGATACAACAACCCATATATAAACTTCTGCATTGTCTTTGTTGGAAGCTTATTCAATGAGGTAAATAGCTACAACTTATTTGTTACTTGGAAGTTAAGTAATACGATGTAATATACTTTGATGTATATGATTTTTATGAAAAGTTTTATCTAATGTGAGACACTCGATGTGACCTTAGTGGCCGGTTGTACATAGAGCTACATATAAACAGAGACATTTATTTTCTGGTTACAATATTTTTTTACGCGTGTTTTTTTCTGTGTTTTTATTTGGTTATTAAAATGTGTTCGGTTATTTCATTCACAAGTATGAAACAATATTTTTTATTTAATTTTATGCAGCTTAAAACTCATCAATGAAATAATAGTGGTAATTGAGAAAATAAAATAATAATATCGCCAGACGAACACACCAACTATACGAGCCCATACAAAGCAACGCTTGGATTTGTGGGTACCGCACAAGAGGGGGGGGGGGCACTTTTATAGATATAAAATATCCATGACTCGGGTACAAACATTCGTGCTCATCACACAAAGTTTGTCCCGACCAGGATTCGAGCTTCAGAACCCTCGGCGAAAGCAGGGTCTCCACCAACTGCGCTCATCAGTTCGTCTTGAATAATGACATCTATTAGATCATACACACAAATGGATGTCATAATCAAAAACAAATACATTACATACATAATGAGGCAATCACTCATAGTTAGACAATCGTGATGCTGTTGACAGCAGATATTACATCTCATAACGCCCGCGTTACATGTGACGATTTACATTCCATTGTTTTGCATCGAAAGGGAAAGTGATTTATTGGATGCTCACAGCGATTTAGTAAATAATTTTATACGTATTTAATTTTTTTTTTTTTTTTTTTATTACATTATAGGCAAGTATTTGATCTCGATCTCACCTGATGGTAAGTGACGATGAGATCTACGATGGAGCATACTTGCCTAGGTAGGAAGGCGGCAGTAGATCGAGACGCTACATTCACTAGGCACATGCAGCGCAACTGATCTGACCCGCCATCCATGAATGGCAACACCGAACATCATGCCGGAACACGGCTAGGCCGCTTGGCGACATGGCTTTGTTCAGTGGGTGGTGACTAACCACGGCCGAAGCCTACCACCAGTAGAGTTGTCACCTAGTTGGCACCACCCAGGGTCACGTGTAGGGTATCTCGAGGGTATTTAATTCTCCTACGGACGAAGGTGACTCGACCCCACATACATTTAGAAAAGGTTTTCGATGTAGAATTAGTTTGTCTTTCTTAATGCTACAGTGATTCAGATATGGTATACTAAGCATTGAAGCTTTTTTGCGTGTTATTGCATTGCATTTTACCAGTCAGAATTTGGATACTTGCATTTTTAGGAAAAAAATTGTTCACAAAAATTTCCCAATTTGTTTGTAGAAAAAAATATATATATTAAAATCGACAAATTATCGAAAGCCTGACTTCACAATGCGTTTACAAAATATGCTAAAGAAGCCCTGGCTCCAGGCTTGGTATACCTGTTCTGGATCAGCCTGTATATTTACAAATTAAAATCACATTTTTATTCCGGAGTTTGTTTTCATTATAATTTCGGTAAATTAACAACATAATATCATAAATAACCTAAGGTAACAATAAACTGTTCATGATAAAAAGAAAAACAAAATAAAAAACAATACAACATTTTATACTTACTCCAACACAACAAGTCTGTAGTCTCTACCCCACACTACTCTATGATACTTTTTGCCGTCCGCTCGTTTTCCTTTCATTCGGCCTTGCGCAGTCGCGCGCGCAACAATAAACCAGAGTTTCGCGCTTTACCGTACACACATACACTGTGGGAATTCGCTTGCTTAGCCAAGAATGTGGCCAAATATTTAACAATAATAATATCGCCAGATGAACACACCAACTGTACCGTCCCAAATTGAGTGACGCTTGTATTATGGGTACCGTACTGAATATTAAGGATCAATGACTCGGGTATTTGCATCTGTGCTCATCTCACAAAGTTTGACCCTACCGTGCTTCGAGCCCGGGACCCTCGGCACAAAGCAGGGTCACTACGAGATGAGCTTAACAGGTAATAATAGTCCCGATGGACCACTTATGACGCAAACGAGATGAGATACACAATAATTTAAATCCCACTAATCTATACTAATATTATAAATGTGAAAGGTTGGATGGATGGATGGATGGATGGATAGATGGATGGATGTTTGTTACTCTTTCACGCCCGAACGGCTGAACGGATCTGGATGAAATTTGGCACAGAGATAGATTATAGTCTGGAATAGCACATAGGCTACTTTTTATCCCGGTAAAATTTATGGTTCCCGTGGGATAGATGTTTTAATTTTTCATACTTTTTATCGCGGGTAACACCGCCGGGCGCAGCTAGTAATATTATAAATGTGAAAGTTTGGATGGATGTTTGTTACTCAATCACGCCAGAACGGCTGAACGGATCTGGAGGAAATTTGGCACAGAGATAGATTATAGTCTGGAATAGCATATATGCTACTTTTTATCCCGGTAAAATGTATGGTTCTCGTGGGATAGATTTGTTTGAATTTTTCATAGAGCAAAGGATCGACATGTTTTACAGAAAAAAAGACATAGAAGAAAAGGACATACTTTTTAATCGCGACACCACGGGGTGCAGATAGTATTGTATATTTTATTACTCATACATGTATGAATCTGTATCATTATTTTTAAATTCAGTAATATTTAACTGTCGTTCCTTGCAACTTAATAGGTCCGTTAGTATATGGTGAGTTTTCTAATTGTATCGCGACTTAAACGAATCAAAGTAATGCAATGAATCCGGAAAATTTGTTGTATTCCTAAAATGTAATGGATTCATTCTACATTGACGTGTTGACCTTACCCTGATCTCTATACGGTAATACAAGCATTGACTCAACGACAGACTATGTTTTTAATGTGTAAGAGACATCTGTCTTTCTATTAAGAATTGCCTACAAATGTATGTTCTCAGGATTTCTCTGTACAGCAGGTGGTATAATAATTCTAGCCCTTTCTATGTCCCGCTGTTGTGCACGGGCTTCGCTTCAATTCGAGGGGATAAGGCCATAGTCTACTACGCTGGCCCAGTGCGGGTTGACGGACCTCACACGTTATTTGAGTGGTTCTCTCAGACATAGGTTTCCTCACAATGTTTTCCTTCATCGTACTGTAGGTATGATTGAGAGAGAGAGAGAGCGAGAAGAGAACTCATATTTTGTGATTATGTTGTCAACTCTTACTTGTTGAACTTTGTAGCTTCATTTGTTACTAACTGTAGGTAACCATTGAAACATCACAGAAAGCTTCGCTGGCGTCCGCACAACTACTCACCAGTTTCAGTTGGTGTTGGCCAAAGTCTTGGAGTCTTGCTTTATCGCAAGAACAAGACGAAACGTAGAATTCTCGCAGAACTTTGAAGCATTCAACTTTGTTTAAAAAGACTGCGAGAATCTTGCAAGAGATTTTTGTAAGTCCAATATATTTGGGCACCATTAGTTTCAGACAGTCAGTAACCTATATACATCTAAAATTACGCAGTAAATGATGCGCAAATGTTGACAGCTCTCTGTTTGGGCTCTTAATATCACAATGGGCTCCTCTATGTCATGTTCCGTGTTCCGACGCAAAATAAGGACATCGCTCGGAGCATTTTTAATTACAAATCGCTATCCTCCAACAATAACAGTGCTGATCACAGTAACATTATGACAAATGAATCTGTCGTCAGAAAAATAATTTGCGAAAAAAAAAACATAATTTTGAAAGTTGTTTTTATAAGATCTTAAGAAGGGAACATCACCGTAGGTATGTTATTTGGTCGTAATATTATGGCATTGACATTTCAAGAACATTTTCCGAATATGTATCAAGTTATAAGGATCTAAGTAAATATTTGATAAATATAGATATTTTGTCGACATCTTAAAAGGATACACAAAAAAACTACAGTATAATAAGTAACAACACTGATATTTACAATCAGTTATTACAATGATGCTATGAACATTTAATTTACTCTCCCCATACATAAAAAGGATACAATAAATTATTGTTTTTAAGCGTTTACTTTATGCTCTACATTAAGCTCTACGCAATAGTGGAGCACACACTAACAGCGGCTGAAGCGCTGCATTGCTATCCGATATAATAGCACTCAATATAAAAATGTATATGGGTGTATCTTTTAGATAGCCACAGAATTTAGTATCCAATAGACATGTCTGATAGCCAATAAATTGATCAAGGAAGATGGTAATTTTTATTAATCTATGAAACGAAAATAACATTTAACAGACTCAATATTCAAAATCATTTAAAATTATGTATATAAGGTATTACAATAATATTGTAAATGATGTTTGTTTTTTTTTTAACACTGTGATAGTGTTTGGCTATACGCTCAGGACAGGGTGTATTTTCTAAATGTCAATTGTTACGCGTTATCTAAATTATTTATATGACGTCGACCTGATTAGCTCTGTGGGTTAGCGATCCTGCTTTCTCTGCTGCTAGTCTCGGGTTTGAATGGTAGGGACAAATTTGTATGATGAGCACGAATGTTTGTACCCGAGTCATGGATGTTTAATATCTTTATTAGTGTTATATACTGGGTTCATCCTCAGTCCTCATTGTACGTTATCCATAATAAAGGCGTTAATTAGTGTGGGACCGTATATTTGGTGTGCTCCTCTGGCGATATTTATTATTTAATTTTAATATGTAAAGAACATAATTGAGAACGGAAAACTCCTGTAAATTGGATCAAAACATCTTCAGTTACCGTAATTTAACATTAGTGAGCTTATGCATATTGATTAAATAAATTTAATGTATACTTTAAGTGCCAAACAATAAAGTTTATTTTACAGGAATATATTTTCAATGGTTAACACGTTGTTTAGGGGAACGCAGGGGTCGCTCCGAACTGACGACGCCGAAGAAAGTATTTAAGCGTCTCGAGTTTGTAATTTGTTTTGATATAGTTTTATAAACGAAAAACACGCAGTTTGAGAAAGTTCATGGTACTTAATTGGAAAGCTGTTTGCGGGAAAACATATAAAACTGAACCAGAAAATGTTTGACGACCCGATTCGCTCAGTTGATAGTAGGTAAAATCCCTCCCGGTTGGGGCAAACACTGTGATTAACACAAATATTTGTACCCGAGTCATGAATGTTTATTATTTATGGTTTAACAAAAATAGTGTCAAATATTTTAAGGGCTTAACAAGTAGCTGATAACGATCACGTTTTATGTATAAAATATATGTGTATAGTGTTTGATTTTTCTGAGATAAAGCGAGACAGTACCGTCTGTTCGCGGACTTAGTAATGAAGTGTTATTTAAAGTTATTTGAAGTGTTTATTTTTTCGACAATGTGACCTTTAACTGCGCACCAATGGAAACATAAAATATTTTACACTATTAGTAGTTTAAAGCATACAAATCTATCTTTCTCTATCTATGTAAATTAAAGTGTTATCTTTGATCTCCTATTTTCAACTAAAAAGTCATCAATTCTACAAAATAACAGTAAAATAAAATAAACATTGATACGTATCTATCTAATTACTTAAGCTGTCGCCAGGGAAGGCGAAGGAAAACGAAATAAGTAAGAAACTCGAAGATTTATGGGCCGCGAATAAATCGCGCGCAAAACGCTAGTAAACATTACTGGGAAATTGTAAGTGCCTAAGTGTATGTTTCGGCTTTTTTGCGGCTGTTACCTTGAAGTGAAATGGGAGGGTAAATATTGGATGAAAACCGGTGCGGTGAGAGATTTATATATTTTTACTGAACTTCTTATTTTTTTATTTTAGTCAATATTTTATTGACGACCTGATTCGCTCAGTCGGTAGTGACCCTGCCTTTTGCGATTAAGCTTCCGGGTTCGAATCCGGGTAGGGGACAAACTTTGTGTGATAAGTACGAATAGACGTTTAATATCGATATAAATATTATATACTGAGTTCGCCGTCAGGTAAATTGTACGGTACCCATAATACAAGCGTTGCTTGGTGTGGGACCGTATAGGGTGTGTTCGTCACATGTTCACATGTTCTCATAGACCTTGACATTACTGATCCTTTGCCTTATTAACCGATCGAGTGATCGAAACAATCTATATATTGATCAGCACCGCCCCTAGCGAAATCGTACAACTTTACTGATAAATATATGTAAACATCCGAGCTC